>CM026400.1:39906799-39948127 GCA_014843695.1 Archivesica marissinica
CTTTAACAAGTCTAGTATCAGATATAGTTCATGTATTGCTGTTAAACACAACTGCATACATGTTAATTAAGATTGAGCACCATACATTTTAAACTTATATTCTATATAGCCACAACGTCTAATAACAGAATCACGAGTCGCGGATTACCACCATTGAATATATCATGCACAGCTGAATAATGCAAAATTTGCACACGGTCCGCATTAGTTGTCTACAATCTTCCGCCATCGCAGTTGTGTTCTCTTTTAATAGTTGCCTTTACAATATTTGCACACGGTCCGCATTAGTTTTCTAAAATCTTCCGCCATCGCAGTTGTGTTCTCTTTTAATAGTTGTCTTTACAAATACATTCATACTTAACTGCGTAATTATCATTATTATAAATTGAGATATTAGACTCAGAAAGGTGTAAGTGTTTATAGATTGTTGTACTATAAAGTAAATATTTTATTATTGTGTCATCTGCATTTATAGTACACATTGGACATTGGGGTAGAGGACACATTTGAACAGAAATGGGAATAATGGTTTTGTTATGTCAAAAGCCTGTGTAATGTGACACAATAAAATCTTTTTCTCAACTCTTGGTGGAAATAAAAACAATTTGCACTTTCACATTTGTTCGGAATTTTTACAAGGAATTTCTGGAATTCATTTTTCTACAAAACACGAAGGTATGCATATTTTATTTAGAGTTTGGAAGTAATGAATATAATATATCTACATAGCAAAAATGCAAGTTGATTGTTATCTGAACAAAATTATTTGCCTTTTTGGACATTTTACGCTCTTTACTGAATTTCAGAAATATCAAATTTTTATAAGTTGCTTACATATGCAGTGTTTTATTTGCAGATTGATTTGTGCTCTCTAAAATATATTAAATTCCAAGGACAACATATGTACCTTGTTTGTCTAAACATTAAGTGTTTACTATAACATAATTCAGGGATATGTATAAATGGAACACATTATCGGTCAGTGCTTTCGATTAAAAACCCTCAGTATGCTATAATATACATGTATTATGTGTTAAACGTATATCATTTTCAGCCATGATTAAATTAGTAGACAAAGTCAGGAATCATACCAATTATTAGTATAATGTGGTCAATCCGTCAAATGTTGGTCACTGTCACTCGTTAATTTCATTAGGTCTAGGCCAGTTTGTACAAGTCTTAGACTGATTGAAGTTCCGACATAAAACACTGCACGGTAACCCTAATCTGTCTTCTGCAGTTACAACTTGAGGTTTTACAGCCCGTTTTGCAGGAACAGCGTACTCTTTCAGTATTTTCTCTGGAGCAGGTGGCATATCAGCATGTTTCCGTGCAACTCCCAATCATACTCAGTTGGATCAATAACAATAATTAACATTTGTACATATGTATGTAAACTGTGATACTTGCAGGCATTTCTTGTAGGTGGCAAAGACTTCGGGTCAATGTAGATATTGTTAGTGGCTATTTTCCGCAGAAATGAGTCTACACGCAGTTGATTTAATGTGACTTGGTCTGGATTGCCTCCATATAAACATATCATTGCAGCTTCACCCGCATTAACAATATCATCCTTGGTAATGTCTTCTAGATTATCATTAAAAACTGAAGCACACTTACGAAAAGATGAACTTCTTTTGAAAGTCTTCAGAGCTGCTGACTTACCAATGCCACTAGGCTTGGACACTATGTCGCAACCCAGAAATGCATGCAGAAATAACAGTGTAGTGTTACATATTTCAGGGCCAATATGTTCTTGGACCTCTCTGACACTGCAGCATTTATTCTTTTTTCCTCCTGAAATGAGATGTACTTGTATGCTATTCACAATGTTCCTGTCATGGTAACACAACATTAATAATAAATCAGTGTCTTCACCAACGACAATTGTGTTCTGGCATAATGAAGTATCTAGAGCTGATTTCACTATTAAGTAGACAGCATCTGACTTGGCATTAATCACATTCACTCCAGCCTCCGCCAAATAATCTGACAATAGGTTTATGAACTTCTGTTTGTTCCTTTTGTTTAGAAGTACTTGCTGTTTCTTTGAACTCATTGTTATATCCAGTTTAATTTTAATTTCAGCCTCACTTTGACCGCCTGTTCGTCTCCTGTTAGTATTGTCTTTCCTTGATGGGCCATCTTCATATTCATCACAAATGACCGTGCATGACTTGTACATTTCAGTGCACAATTTAACATACATCTGACATATTTTGGCCTCTTAGGACAGGTGGTATCTTTATTGAGGTATTCTCTTGGGCAGGTTCGACTGTATTAATCAGTGTTACCATATATGGTGCTTAGTTTTAAATATTATCACAATATTTGCATTTTTCATTTTTATGATAGAAAAATTACCTCCCTTTTAATTCGTGTACATGTTTTTTCACAGATGTTTTTACAGATCTATTCACATGTATTGTTTTATTCCTTGTACGTTTTTCCTTTTCTCGGCGTCATTTACATAGCTTATCTACTTACATAGCTTATCTAAGGACGTAGATTGAAGTAGATTATGTTTCCTGTGGTTCTTGTTGTGTCAATGAATCTGGTATTTATTATTTTTACCATTCTTACAATGTTTTAATTCTAACGGTCTTCAATTAAACGTATGCTCATCGAGATTAATTTCTTCATCTGTTCAGGTGCCCATACTTCTGCACCGTCTTTAAAGGTTAATACTAGGGATTACTGGTAGTCTGTATCTGCTAATCTGGCCTCTACAACTGTATATATTGTATTATTTTCGCAAACAATATATGATGATTAAACAACAGGCACTAAGAATAGTTTATTGCCACATATAATGTTACATAACTACTATGTATTTATGTATGCTTTATTGTGTATTTTGATTCCCAGAGTCTGAGGTGTGATGATTTTGTGGTTAGGTCGCAGAACCACGAGTTTCCACATACATATAAGCTCGATTGAGAAACTTTACTACATTACATGCAGATTAATAGCTCCCGAGACCTCATTCCTGATGGAATCCATCGCTGTAAGGGAGAGAGAAGAGATAATCTGGATTTAAGTATCTTGCCTAAGGACATCACCATTGTTGTTCTACCAGGGCTACAACTCACAGCCTCTTAATTACAAGGCGGACTGTCCAACACCTTACATTCTTATTCAAGTATAACGATTATATTCGCATATGCCAATTCACATGTTCAGAACATACTTGCCATTGTTGTTAATTTCCAGATCCCGTAGTCCACCAGTACTTTCAGCACTCTCATTTACCTTCCCGGTTGGGATTTAACCATAAACCTTCAGAGGCATTGTTCGCGGATAGCATACATATTATACGGTCAGCATGACATATGAGGACGCGGATGAACAAGATGATGAAGATGACACGATTACAGTTTATCAACTGACTTCACTGGTGCGTTACGCGTATTCTAGTAAATTGATGATATACCACAAGTTCATAATACAATTTGTGTACATCATTGTTAGTTGTTATGTGTGAATACATAACATTTTACATATATTAGCATATCTAGGACAACATATCAAAAATTGGTATTTAGATTCTGTAACATTTCTAGTACATAGTTTACATAAACGATCATGTCTGTCAATTCTGGCTTATCTAACAATTTCGATTTCAACATTATGAGAACATATTCTAATTTCAGATTTCATACATACGTCAATATGAGGAATAAAACAATTACAATATATACAACGAGACATACAATCATAGTCATATACAAAAAGATAAAGCAGTAAATCGTATATTGCAGAGAAAATTATAGATGCGTTGTCTAAATGTGTGGTCTTCCTCTACAAATAATAACTGGAGAGTCGCCATATGACATAAGGTATTGGTGCGACTTTAAATCCAACATGTAATACAAACACACATACAAACTTCTTTTCAAGTACTTTCTCTTGTAAAGTTCCCATGTTGTGGGTGGCTTGGATGATACATTAGAAAAACATATTTATTTCACAGGCATCACGGCAGTAGCGATGGCAGAAAATCCAGAAGAAACAGCTTACTACCTCCGTCTTGTGTCTATGTATATAGACCTCGGAACAACGACTGTAGTAAGCGCATTTATACACCATTCACCTGATAAAGATGCTGACACATTTCTGGCTGGTAAAAGTCAAGAACTACGTAAACTGGAGAGAAATAAAATACTAAACAAACAGGAGTGCGAGCTGGTATTCACACTGCCACATAATGTAAACAATTTAGACATTTCCCTTTTGATTAAACTTATGATCAACTTATTCTCTGAGGAACAACTAACACCACCCAGAAGGGGCTGGAATAACCCTCCTAGGAACGCCGACAAATCCATAGCTGCTGATCTACTACGTCTTAGAAAAATACGAAATGAGATTGTTGGCCATCGATCCGAAGCAGTGCTACCAAAATGGCGCGTTGACAACGTGTGGGAAAATGTTCAACACATTCTCCTAAGAATACAACACAGTATTTGCCCAGGCGACGAAGACAAACTGAAGAGGAGGATTGAAGATTACAAATTGCAGCCGTTGGATCCATGCGTCCAGAACAAGCACGATAACATATTAAGGGGATGGCATGGCGATGTATCCGAATTACAAGTTGAGGTAACGGGTTGATGATATATATTAAATGCCACTATTGGAACATTGATATTTTCAAGCCGAGAAACAATATCGGTTTTTCCAGGTACTCCGGTTTCCTCCCACACGAATGACAACATTTACGCTTTCATCCGCGCCAACGAGAGTGATTAATATAAGTTGTTAAAACTTGCTTCGCAATCGTTGTAAAATAAATAACGTTTAAAAAAAACACCCAAACAAACAATATCCATGTCACACACATTGGCATGTAATATTTATTTTATTATGCTGTACAGCGGTTTCACGAAACATTTGGAATTTTACTCATACTAAGATATGCGAGTATAATAGATCTTTTGATTATTAGAACATAGAATAATTGTCATATAACCATATATTTGTAACATCATTACATAAATTTCACCGTACCGTTTGATATACAGTTATGTTATATGTTATAGTTCGGGTTTTACGCCTGCATCAGCACCATTTTGGGATATATTGCCGGCGGACAGTTTACCTAACAACACCTTTCCTGGGCAGGCTCCAGCGGTTAACCAGTACTTGGGTGCACCAACCTCCATAAGAAACTGCCAACTGTTTCATATAAATGAGACACGGTCTGAGCGGGGCTCGAACCCGTGACCTTGATAGGTTACAGTGGTATACAAGTCAGCGACCTTAACCACTCGACCACGGAGGCGGGGTTTGATATACAAAGTTATAAAAATCTTAGCAAATCATGTGTCGGTGAGCGCTTACAATTCAATCAATCCAGTATGTGTTTTACGTTTATTTAACGTCGCTTCCGGCGGTTGCCCATATGAGCGACGCCTCCTGAAGAAATTAGTCATTTTAGATTTTTGCAGTGATATAGACAGAGACACATTCCAACGTCTCCTCTGGTTCGTTTACGTGCACGGTGTAAAGCACCGACACGAAACCTCGGTTTAAAGTCCCATCTTTTATTTTATTAGGGTCAGGCGGGGGATCGAACCTGATTACCAGTCCAACGTGTTAACTACTGGACTACACACCCGTCCGTAATCAATACATGTGGAATTATGTACTCCTATATAATATTCCAAAATGATAGAGCAGTCACATGACCATGTAATATTCATTACCAAACGGTCACGTGTCAAAAATATGAAATAAGTCTTGACAGGTTTAATTATTACACGCTAGGCCATTGGACGTTTAGCATCGTAAATGAAACTGGCGTAAAATAAAACATGTTTTTATATACACATAGTGTTCTTAACATATTATGATGTACAATAATACTGAGTACGTAATGCAGCTTAAATTATGTCCATAGAGTGGTGGAACCTATGCTCGGCGTATTCCTATGCTCGGCGTATTTGTCCATTTACATCGGTATTTAAAATATTTATATAGTTATAGGCTAATTTCGCTGGCAGAGCTGAAGCATGGTTCAATAACATTCCGTTGCGTGTATCGGTAGGCTGATGCAACTGTCACGTGACTTGTCCAACATACGAATATAAACACACAAATTATTGGGAGAATATTTCCACCGAAACTGATACGGTGTATGAGCAATTCAGGTAGCTAATACTGGCCATTATATGTGGGATTTACACCGAGCATAGGTTCCACCACTCTATATTTGTAACAACTTATATTTGTACGTACAATACATGTGTGGATAACACTTGCGTATTTGTATTTAAGGTTGAAGATTTAGTTATGACACTTAATGGTAAGTTAAACAATATGATTTACTAATTATGAGTTTAGTAGTGTGATTTATATAGTAAGTAATAAATAAAGATTAGTACACCATATATACATTGTACAAGTACCATATTGGATTTGTTATTAACAACGTAGATATTGATTTATTATTAACTGATGTTGTTATTAAAACGACATTACATCGCAAATAGCAAAGAAATGCATTTTCGCATGTATAAATGCATTGCTACTACACATTCTTCCGAATACATTCGAACACTAACATTGAATCGATAAACAGTTGTTTAGTTGTCTACACATTTTCAAAAGTGAAAGTAGTATTTCATATAACGGTCATCCATGCTCCTGAATGAACGTGTGTTTGTCATTGGAATCAATACTTAACATGTGATACTGTCGTTTATAGAACATTTATCTAGGATTAGCCTACAAATAAATATTCATAGGCACACATGTGAAATATAACGGCAAATCTCTAACATAAATCGTGTTATTAAAGAAACGCGCGTTTTATTACGCATGTATGTCGACCCTATTTACATTATTTTGTTATGTCAACAAATCGCGTATACGACGTTTGTTTACTAGTTGAACTACTCAGATTCTGTGGCAAATATTTGGAAACAAATGATACCATATAATAGGAAATTACATTCTGTATAAAATTGCGCGTTCACCGATGTAGTATCGCTTTAACACTGTTATTAACAATTGATTGTTTTATTAGTTATTATAATTCATTTTGTTATCAGTTATGTTGGTAAGAATTGATTTTGTTATCAGTCATGTTGTTAAATAATTGATTTTGTTATTATCCATGTTGTTAAACAATTGGATTTGTTATCAGCCATGCTGTTAAACAATTGGATTTGTAATCAGCCATGTTGTTAAACAATTGGTTTTGTGATTAGCCATGTTGTTAAATAATTGGATTTGTGTTAGTAATGATTTTGCTATTAGCCACGATGTTAACAATTGAGTTTGTATTAGTTATTGCTATAACCATGTTAGTAACAATTGATTTTGTTATTAACCATATTGTTAACAATTGATTTTTGATCAGCCATGCTGTTGCAGGTTCGAATCTCACCGGGGGCGTCGAATTATTTCATGTGAGCAAGCTATCCAACTGGTTTGCGGAATGTTGATGCCCGTCGGTGCCAGAAATACTGCTCGAAGGGGCATCCAGGGATCTTTCTCCACGAATAATAGCGGGATCGTCGCTCTATGACCCACGCAGTTGGTGCGACTTTAAACCACAGAAACAAATAAACAAGTCTTGGCTATTTAAATCGCTATTCTAAACAAACCATTAAATAGAATACAATCGGATTAATTGAGCCACGACGTCCAGTTTATCATGTTATATTTATAAAAAAAAACAGGCTCAAATTGAGAACACTTAGTCAATTGTATTGATATAGTCATGGGTAAAAAGTACGAATAGAAATTTGATAAGGGCTATAATAGCGAATTATGTTTATACTAGAAATGGAATCGAATTACACTTAGCATACATGCAATATGTATCCAAACATATTATGGAATACAGAATATATAATTTAATGTCGATTAGCGGCGAACGTCGGTATATGTTTGACATATTTGCTGTTGTAGACTAGAAGCCTACCATTATGCATAACATGTCAATGCTGAATTAGCAATGTGCATGCACAACCGTGGTTCTAGATTGGTTGACAATTATGCACTGCTGTATTGAAAAATAACCAGTTCTTAAATCTGGTGTTGCATGCCTGATGACCTATCTGCATGGATCCAGTGTCCTTAAACATAATTGTTTATTTAATGCAGGTATGGATGTATATCTCAAACAGAAATCAGACCGATACGAACGATACATTATACTACTAGTTAAAGGTGGACGCTTAGTACTATCGCACTTTCTAGAACACGAATTAAAGAGACAGAAGAAAGATCTAAGAAAGGTTATTCAAGATAAAGAAAGTTTCTTCAAGAACAACATCACTAACAATGATCACGTAGACACTCTATATATAGATGAATCTAATCCTGCACAACAATTTGACACTTCAACTTGGGACGCCATGCTCTTAGCGGTTGTCCTTCTGCAAGTCATTGACTGTAATAGTGAAAATGAAATAAAACAACGTGCAATAGAAAGCATTAGTGACGCAGAAAAGAACTACGCAGACGCAGTCATTTTGTCACTGAACAACGATACTTTCTCAGAGTATGCATTTGAGCTAAAGTATAGCATTAAAGTTCTGTCGAGTTTTCTGGAAAATGACAAGAAATCAGAAATTGCAAAGATTTTGGAAGAATGTAAGAGCAATTCACAGAACAGTCAAACACCACAGGCATGCTTCGAAGAGCTCAGGTCTCGAGGGATACAACTAAAGGGTATAGCGGATACATTTGCTGGCGGATACATTTGCTGGCGGATACATTTGCTGGCGGATACATTTGCTGGCGGATACATTTGCTGGTGGATACGTTTGCTGGTGGATACATTTGCTGGTATGTTTGTAATTTGCTCGTATACAGATAATGAACTGAATACATCTATAAATCAAATTTATTCATTATTTACAAATATTTACAAGATAATACATACGTGTATTAATACAACACGCATACATGCAAATGCAATGTATATGTATGATACTACATGTATATATGTTACAAATATTTACAAGATAATACATACGTGTATTAATACAACACGCATACATGCAAATGCAATGTATATGTATGATACTACATGTATATATGTTACAAACTATTTTCAATTTTCCTGGTTCGATCCCCCGACTGACCCTAATAAAATTAACAATATTTCAGATGGGACGTTAAACCGAGGTCTCGTGTCGGTGCTTTACGAGAGGATACTCTGGAATGGGTCTCTCTCTGTATCATGCACTATCCTCCAAAAATCTAAAATGACTAATCTCTTATCTTAAACATTATGACAATACATTTATGTACATTTAATGTAAAAGGAATGGCATCCAGAGAAAAACGTATAAAAGTTTTTGAATACCTGAAAGATAAAAAAAAAAAAAAAAAAAAAAAAAAAAAAAAAAAAAAAAAAAAAAAAAAAAAAAAAAAAAAAAAAAAAAAAAAAAAAAAAAAAAAAAAAAAAAAAAAAAAAAAAAAAAAAAAAAAAAAAAAAAAAAAAAAAAAAAAAAAAAAAAAAAAAACGGTGCACGAGTTGCACTGTAAAGAGAATACTGATATCGAAACTTGGAAAAGAGAGTGGCACAATGATATATATATAAGCGGAGATAGTAGTAATAGCAAAGGTATTGGTATTTTTATCAACTGTGATAGGTCATATAAAATCACAGATTATAAAGAAATAGTTAAAGGCTGTTTTCAGCTATTAAAATTAGAAATATCGGATAATTCTTACGTTTTGCTAAATTGTTATGTTTATGGACCAAATAATGAAGATAAAGAATTCTTTGATATATTAGGAAAAGTAATAACATATAATAACAGTGGAACACTAATAATTGGCGGAGACTTTAATGTTGTGCTAAATGTTGACTTAGATAAACTAAATGGAAGACTAGATACAAATAAACAAAACTCACAGCAGTTAAATATAATAATTGAAAACAATGACCTTCAAGATAATTGGCGAACAACAAAGCCTTTAACTAAGAAATATAGTTGGCATTCAAATACTAAACCGCTTTCTGTATTTTCATTTAATTCATCACTAACGTCAACCACTCCCACGAAGACAAGTGTCCTGGGACGCCAGTTTGATTTACTGACCTGCCATCAACGTTTTCGTTATTTCCAGTGTTATCAGTCATGATTTTAATAACTTCACATAAGTTTCATGAGCTATTTTCTCACAATTGTCACTTGTTTTAAATCGATATTTTTCAATAATATAGCAGATTGTAAATAACACTAGCCTTAGCTATAATTGTGATTAGTTTAAACATATTTATATTCTGTCAATACATGATTATTTACAACAACTGATATAAGGAATTGGACAGAAAGCTGTATAGCTTATGATTGTCCTCTCCTTTAAATATTTGTGATTAAGCATGTATAATAGTTTATTTACAACGATTGCGAAACAAACTTTAACAACTTAAATAAATCACTCTCGTTGGCGCGAATGCCTATACCAACATTTAATCGCTAATAGCATTATTGAGTCATGTTAGAATGGACTATTTCGTGGATAGTCGCAATATGAAAAAACAAATAAACAAATACTGATTACGCTCACTTTAAAGTTACGTTCAATACGTTCAATATTCTATTGTGCTACCGTTAAACTTGCATTTTGTAGAACAACAAAATAAAACAACCCAATTATATATTGGTAAGTATATTGTTGTCGAATAAATTAATTCTCTGTTGTCCAATTCAACGATTTCTTTGATGTTGAAACATATTTCTTATATTTCAGAGACATTAAAAAAAACTAAAGACCATCTGCAACAAATGATAACTCATGGAATAGATTTCAAGAACGAACATGGTAACTCTATTATTTTTCGGTATTTCTATTCTAAATAATCAAGTAAAAATATTATCGAACTTATTAGCCAACTTTCTAATTTTCGGGAAACAAATTCGAGTATTCACATATAAAAAGAAAGAAGACACAACATCCCAAATCACCTTGCCATTCCACCAAGATGGACATGACCACCAGTGTCATATTTAATAATTCCAGTTGGATAATTTGTAGTGGAACAATTTGCCAACAGAAAGTTTGTTTTAATGTCCAAACCACCTTGTTGGTTTCCCAACAAGCTTGGCATAAAACAGCAGAATACTATCTAGTTGCAAATAGTTACTATAATCCTGTTCGGTTGGATGGTGCTCTTTATCGGAGTTTTATCAATTTGAATAGTTTCAAACACAGCGATTGTCCGCGCTATATCTCACCAATATGTTGTGCATTTTGTAATCCAGTTCATGTTAAATTAGTTTTGTTCCGGTTGGGTAACTCATAGCTGATTTATGGCTCTTTGAACATTCTTACAGCAGACACCTTGCCTGCCATTTATCTCCAACAAACCCATGTTGGTTTGCCACTATTCATAACAGGAAACATCAGTAAGATGTGTAATCGTTTTTGTTATTTTCTATTCTGGTTGGCGGATTACTGTATGAAACAAAGGGTAATCTGTATTTATTTTCTTAATTGGACGTGACTCCATATGAAATTATGCTTCTCGTATTTGTTGTTCAGTACTGCAATTTCCTTTTCTAATCTAATACTTATTTCCAAATATCGTTTGAAATGTTCGATGCACGGGTTGTTTGTTTATATTTCATATATATTAAGAGATTTACGAGAGAGACGTTTTGTGGATTTATGGTCGTTTGAGCTTGTTGCCAATGCAGACCATGTAGTCCATTCATCTTCATAATTCCTTGTTGATTGCTCACATTTCTTCACATGAAGCATTAATATGATGTATCGTTGTGTGTATTCTTTTCCGGTTTGACTATTATTATTGCATTTACTGTCCGTTCAACATCTTGACACAACAAATCGTGTCCGCGATACGTTACTGGAATCCAGTTTGGATGAGTTTAGCTGATTGATTGCCCTTTGAACAGGGTGGCAAATCAAAAGTGTTACCATATTTCGTATCCAGACCACTACTAGTTCACCAGCTCATGAATACAGAAAATAATCATTATCACTCATTGTTACGCGATGCGTGATACTGTTACTGTTAATTCTGTAAAATATAATTCGCTTCGCCCATACACAAACAAACACATATCTGCTTTAGAGTTGGTGAATTGCCGTTAGCGGGTAGGTCAAATAAATACTAGACAAATCTTACTAATACACAATAGTATTGTTTGTTTTCAGTACTAGAGCTGAAAATGATAACACTTGGAAAGGATGAAGAGAAAATTAAATTGGCAGAATCAATTCTGACTCAAGTTTGGTCTGAAGCCATAAACAGATGTGACACCACTGCTGATTTTCAAGCAGTAAGAAGAGAAATGGATAACATCCTTGAAGAAATTAGAAAGCAGAGACACGTTAAAAATGTCAGCATCACGCAGAAGTGTATTCTTTTGCAAATAACCTGCTCTTCGCCCGCTGATTTGTTGAATCTTATCAACTATTTTGAGAGTGGTGGCTTTAAAGGAATGCTTGGCAATATATCGAAGGAAATGGGTTACAATATCGATACCGTATTTTCTATGCATGCAAACCTAACATTGGAATCACTTCATGAACTCCTCAGCGACAGTCGTAAGTTTGTTTCAATTCCAATTGAGGTAGAAGTTAGCTGGAAAATGTACCATCATGATGATTCTTACAAGAGTGCGTATGTGTGAATTGTTGGAATGTTTCAATACTATACACTTATAACTCATAAGGTTATCTTTATGACACAACTACTACCCTTTTACTCCTTTAAAACCCCAAATATGATACAAAAGGAAATCAAATTCTATTTCTACAATGCATTTGATATTATTTGGGCCGTTACATTGAAAAATAGCGAACACTAATCTAAGGTAGTATTTGGAAATAACCATTTTGGTGCATTTATTACACAACATGTGGGCTTGTAATTTGTTGTAAAACATTGGGTAGTAAATACAAATAAATCTTTTAACACCTGGAATATCTGGGCTACTATAGTACTACAATAGTTGTTCAGACACGGTAATACAATGATAAACAGTAATACGATGATAAACGTAGGTTCATATAAATCCAGGTGGTACAGGTTGACTGACAACACTATCATACGTAAGGAGTCAAATACCCTAATGCTCTGTTTGATATTATAATTGTGGCAAGACCTCCATGCAAAGCCGTACATACTATGCGGGTTTATGCCACACTTGATTGGTAATATTGAACAACTACGTATCTAGGTGACATTATATCGGGTTGTTATTTGCAAATTGATAACAAAAGAGCTAGCTATTGCTGTTGTACACTGTCAATTCAAAACAGAATGGGCTAGAAAACCATTTAGATATTAGAATAGACTTTTAGAAAACACGATAAACAACACAAGAACCGACACGTTCTTTCTTTTGTCAATGTAGGAAGTACAATATGCTATATCCTCTTTTATAGCCGCTGAATGTCCACAGCAAGATCAACTCGGTATCACCCTCCCAATTACAGTCTCCTCGCCAGCTGGTATGATGGAGTTACGCTCATTATTCAAGAGTGGTACAATATCAAACAGCGCAAATGCCATTGCAGCATCTCTGTCGAAACACTTAGGGGACACCATAAGTCTGAACATTCAGGCAGATATGACGGATTTACAAATTGTATTTGACAATACTGGTAAGAATCCCTAATAACTTTAAGTCTGACTGAACACTGGAAGTTGCAGTTGCTTTGAAATAATGTGTCATAATTTGTCACAAAATACGTATGTCAATTTGGGAAAATAGATTACAATGTATGTATACAATCCCATAGTTTGCAAAGCAGAAATGTATTTTAGGGAAGTTCATGCACTTGCATCTTCAATTTCTATTAACTAGAGTGATATATTTATTATATTATGTATTATGTTAATTATAATTTTATTCTAGGAAACTGCAAACATTAACTGGCATGCTCGGAAAGATACACATGTGATTACAATGCTATGAGGGTCTGATTGACATGTACCTTTATTATACAATCACTGTTGAGTACGCAAAGTTTAATATCATAATCGCATACATATGTGCATACGATCATGTACACGCACCTGTATATTGATATGGTTTATTGATACATTAGTCAATGTATGGTTTTATTTGTTTTATCCTAGCGTTCCCTGTATATATGGATTACAGGACTAATTCATTTCACGTGCATTTCTGCAACACGAGCGCATGATATAATTATGCGTGTTGCATTTCAAATGAATAATTATATTACGGTAGAGGTTGTATTAACAGACAATCACAACATATCTACTTCATTAGATTGACTATCTCTCTCTGGCCCTAACATAGATTATGTGCTCGACGTGGTGATTTGTTTTCATCGTTGTGTGCAGCTGTTATATTTGCATTTATAAGGAAAGATCGCAATATAAATACTAGTAATATCTATATAGTCAGCTAAGCAGTTGCATATCATATTATTTTCATAAAAGACACTGACCAGTCCAGCTCCGACAGCTTTGAGGAAAATGAAGAATATACAGATCATCGTCTACAACATAACAGTCAACAAACCGAAGATGACGCCCACGTAGACAGCATAGAATACGTACGGGTATAGGTTTATAAAGTGTTTACAATGCAGCGGTCTTTATTTGTTAAATGGAAGGATAAAGGTAGACTTTCAGGGACATGTTACATGTAAATGGCTAGCACGGTTGATTATATCATGTGCACTTCATCTTTGTTTGAATATGTATATGGATTGAACGTTTTAGAAGGTTGTAGTTTATTCTCTGACGCGCATAATCCATTACAGTTCAAAGTTGATGTTTAGGCATGTTGCACAGTCATATAACAATAACCAAAATAATTCAAAGGAGGTTAAATTATGGATATATATATAAACGAAACGTATTTTTAGAGAAATTAGACACTAATGAAGTGCTAGATTACTGAACACCGTTTGGTATCTCAAAAGAACTTTAACCAAGCAAATGCTGATAAAATTGTTAATTTTGTGTATGTGTTTATGGGTTCGAATCGTACCGACAGCTTAGGTCAGATGGCGATTATGTATCTATTATTGGTGGAGGAAGATCCCGGTTACCCTTCGAGCAGTATTTCACACACGAGTGGACACGTGGGTAGAACCTCAGACATTCTGCAAACCAGCTGAAAAGTTCTCAGTGGGATTCGAACCTACAACGACCTTACTCACTCGGCCATGGTACCCCTCTCCTCTCTATGGGCAAGTACTTCATGTATGATACCATTCCAATTCTGGAGATAACCTATTCCTGACCTATAAATGATATATACATATATGTACACATATATTACGTGTATATCCTTTGTATTACAGGACTTCGATGAGTACACAGCAAGCATTAGAGAGTCTGAAGAACGGCATGCATACATAAAGGACATGTCAGAAGATTGGATAGGTAAAACACTTAAACAACTATTCGGTACTCATGTGCGTGTATCTATTATTATTGATTGGACGAGTACGTATTTCACAGAAAAGTGCCATATCAAAACCTAACATGAAAATACGTGCTCGCAGTCAGTTGAACATAATATATCCAATCGTGTCTGATGAGAGCACATTTTATTGATAACCATTGTAAAGAGTGAAATGAGAAAGATATATCAATTGTAACGACAGACTGGGTAAATTGAGGCAATATTACGTTCGGGAGAAAAGGGGAAACGATGACAATTGTATCGGGGAAACGGTAAAGAAAGGTGTGGCCGTTGTAACAACAGAAATGGCACAACTGAGACACTTGTAAGGACAGCAATGAGGAAATATGTTGCATTTGTAACGAGGGAAACATATGTTGCAATTGTAACAACAGAAATGGGACAACTGTGGCAATTGCAACTTGAGAAACCGGAGAACTATGGCAATTGGTAAGACACAAATGGGAAAGCACTGTCAATTGTAACGAGAGAAATGGGAACAACTATGACAAACATAGCGAGATCAATCGGAAAGTTGGAACAATTGTAACGAGAGAAATGGTGTCATATAGAATATTGACCCGCCAAAATAATGACGACCCGTGGGTCATTATTCTATAGGAAAAAGTGACCCGATGGTCCATATTCTATTATAGAATATTGACCCGCCTTATAGAACCCCCCTTTCCCCAAAGCCTACACAAACAATGTTATCAATATATTGTATTAATAATTGCATAACCTATAAAATTAACAATTATTAATAAAATTATATTGAATTAATGTATGAAAAAAAACATACACCCAACTTAATTGGTATTTGAAACCATGCAGCTGAAAATAAATACCATAAAATAGCACAGTACTAATCATTATTGTCTTATTTATGCAATTCTTCTCTTAAACTTGCCAGAAAATGTGTGTGTACAACTGACGTAGCTAACTAATTTTGTTAATAAAGCAATACAACCTTATTGGCACTGCAATCAACTATCACACGTCCTGTGTTCCCAATAATCTGCTACATGTTATATATAATTCATAATAGGTAATAGTTTATTATTGTTATGAGTAAAAACAGACAACATTATGGGTCATTATTCTATGGCATGGAAACGTGACCCCCCTCACTCGTACTGTGTAAACATAGGGGTGTCATTATTCTATGGTATGGAAAAGTGACCCCCTCACTCATATATTTAACATACAGGTGGGTCATTATTATATGTAAAGGTGACCCGCCATATCTCATATAGTTAACATTATTCTATGGTCAGGAATGGTGACCCCCCTCACTCATATAATTTACATATAGGCGGTCATTATTCTACGGGATGGAAAAGTGACCCCCTCACTCGTATAGTGTAAATATAAGGGGGTCATTATTCTACGGCATGTAAAGGTGATATAGTCATATAGTTTACCTACAGGGAGGGGATTATTATATGGCATGGAAAAGTGACCCCCGTTGACTCGTACTGTGTACACTCATATAGTTTACATACAGGGCGGTCATTATTCTGGCATCTAAAAGTGATATCCCTCACTCATACTGGGTAAACATAGGGGGTGAGGGCATTATTCTACGGCATGTAAATGTGACCATCCAAATCGTTTACATACAGGGATGGGGTATTAATCTATGGCATGGAAAACTGACCTCCTCCTTAGTCATATACTTTACATATAGGGGGTCATTATTCTATCGTATGGAAAAGTGACCCACCGTTACTCGTACTGTATAAACATAGGGGGTCATTATTTTATGGCATGAAAAAGTAACCTTCCCTCATTCATACAATGTACACCAGGGGGCCATTATTCTATCGTATGGAAAAGTGACCCGCCGTCACTCGTACTGTGTAAACATAGGGGGACATTATTCGATGGCATGGAAGTATGGTCTGCCTTCACTCGGATAATCTACATATAGGGGATCATTATTCTATGGCATGGAAAAGTGACCTACCCTCGATCAAATAATCTACATTAAGAGGGTCACATTCTAAATGTATGCATGGATCAGTTTCTTGCACTGAATACATAGGGAGGCACACATTATAACATATAACGTTGTCGGTCCTTGCTCATACACTATTAAAATATTACTTATTATGAATGATATAAAACATGTAACCAGTGTATTGGGAACACAGGAAGTGTCACTGTTGGTTGCAGTTCCCTAAAAATGGTTGTATTGATTTTTACACCTGTGGCAAATAAGATAAGGTTTAATTTGATCCACACTAGTCAGAATTACAATTGTTAACAACATATTACATAGTTGTGCACATGTTCTGGAAAGTTTTATGAGAACATGATAATAATGATGTGCAATAATACGTGGATAGCATAATAGAGCAATTCACAGAACAGTCAAACACTACAGGCATGCTTCGAAGAGCTCAGGTCTCGAGGGATACAACTAAAGAGTATAGCGGATACATTTGCTGGTATGTTTGTAATTTGCTCGTATAAAGATAATGAACTGAATACATCTATATATCAAATTTATTCAGTTCATTATTTACAAATATTTACAAGATAATACATACATGTATTAATACAACACGCATACATTCAAATGCAATGTATATGTATGATACTACATGTATATATACTGAGTCAAAAAAGAAACGATACCAAACTAAAAATGACGTAAAACGGATAAAACCATAGAAAGGTTTAATATATTATTACGTATCAGTACCGGGTATCTTATTGCAACGTCAGCCAACCATAAACACAGGTAAATAAACACCCGATAATCCTGGAACGCCGAATTTCCGATTTGCACGTGCTCCTCAACAAAGACAACTTCCTACACATGTACAAATCGGAAAACCGGTTTATTGTACTGGTATTGCATTATCATCGAGGAAAAACACCTTACATACCCATTGTTACCTCTAACAAAATGCCTAGGCTAAACCGCAATCAGAGAATGCGTGCCATTGGCATGATTGACGGCGGTTTACGTCAGCGTGACGTCGCAAATCGACTCGGGGTTACGCGGATCACGATAACACGTCTACTTCGACGTTATCGAACACATGGATCGGTGGACGACCGTCCAAGATCTGGTCGACCACGTGTGACGACGCGTGAACAGGACCGTCACATTCGGACGTCACATTTACGTGACCGGTTCCTACCTGCTACGCACACAGCTGCCGTTACTCCTGGGATGACCAACAATCGCATCAGTGCACAAACAGTCAGGAACCGGCTCGGTGAACGTGGCATTCGTGCCTATCGGCCATACGTTGGACCCATCCTGACACGACGTCACCGTGACGTACGGCGGTAATGGACGACGGAACGTGCTCGCTGGACTCGGTTACAGTGGAATTCGGTGATGTTTAGCGATGAATCGCGGTTCTGTTTGCGTCGAGCGGATGGCAGATAGCGGGTATATCGCAGACGCGGTGAACGTTACACCGACGCATGTGTACGTCAGGTCGATCTGTTCGAGGGCGGAAGCGTTATGGCGTGGGGCGGTATCACCTTCGGCAATCATACTGAACTGTTAGTGGTGGACGGGAACCTAAACGCCCAGCGGTACTGTGATGAGATCCTTGCGCCAGTTGTTGTGCCGTTCTTTAACGCCAACAGAAACGTCACACTGTTCCAACAGGACAACGCCAGGTGTCATTCTGCTCGGATTTCTACCACATTATTGGAGCAGAACAATATTGAAACCCTGCCGTTGTCTGCTTTGTCACCAGACCATAGAACATTTGTGGGATACGTTAGATCGCCGCGTCAGACGACGTCAGCCGGTAACGTTAAACCAACTGAGGGATGTTTTGCGTCAGGAGTGGACAAATATTGACCAGCAAGAGATTCAGACACTCTTCCGTTCGATACGACGGCGGTGCATTGCAGTGAGAGACGCAAATGGTGCCCATACTCGGTATTGACGTCTGTGTGAAAACTCCATTAGACCCCTGTCCGACGAATTACGTCATCACGCAGCAGACATTTTCGGAGGCTCATTATGCTTTATGTGTTCCTCTTTCAAACATGTTGGACTATCATCTTATGAATTTTCAAAGAATTTTCTTAATAAATGTTGAAATTATAGACACATAAACACCAGGTATCGTTTCTTTTTTGACTCAGTATATGTTACAAACTATTTTCAATTTTCCTAGTACGATCCCCCATCTGACCCTAATAAAATTAACAGTCTTTTAGATGGGACGTTAAACCGAGGTATCGTGTCGGTGCTTTACCAGAGGAGACTCTGGAATGGGTCTCTCTCTGTATCATGCACTATCCTCCAAAAATCTAATATGACTAATCTCTTCAGGAGGCGTCGCTCATATGGGCAACCGGTAGCGACGATAAATAAACGTAAAACACACACAATTGTCCTGAAAACAGTATTATGTTAGGCTTAAAATATGCATGCATAATAGTTATTTCTCTTTTCATTATTTTCATTATATCAACATATTTCCGTCTGTTTTCATTAACAATATAATACTGTAGAAATCCCACTGATGGTAAATAACAAATTGATATCTCGATATTCAAAATGGATCTATCTTGTCACCTATTATTATTATTATTACACATTGTCTGAGCATATGCATAATGGTTTACCATTATGTAAGCAAAAGGTACATTTGTGTTAAACGTCACTAACACACATGGGACATTACAATATAATGCATTCGCGTTGTGTTAGTGATAATTCACGCTTCAATAACTTTTATTGAACATAGACAATGTATTTTTAATACCAGCTGAATAGTCTATGCTAATCCGTTCAATTCTGATCTGATCAGAGTTGATATTTGCTTTTTCAAAACATTTTTTAATATGCGCAATAGTGCTCTCATACAATCATCAGCATTTTATGATATCATTTTGATTGTAAGCTAATTTTAGGTTAGATTAGCGTAGGCTATTCAGATTTATCATGTGTTGTTTACAAATACATGTATGTATATACATGTGTTATATCATACTATATTATTACAACTGCATAATGTGATGTGTTTTATACTTTGATAAATACCGTCTCTCGTAACTCATTTATGAGTGGCAATGTACTATACCATGTATTATTTTAATGTTGTTCTGTTATTGTAGTACATTGATGAGACATAAATAAATAAATAAGTAATAGACACAACATATTATATTTGGTTCCAAATGATTAACAATTTTGGTAAAACTTGTTTTATTTAAACATTCAGTCACATCAATGCCTGTTATTGTTGATGTTTATAATGTTTCATAAAATTTGACTTCTTCTTCGAGTAGGTCTTTAAAATTGTCAATAGTTTCAAGGTTTAACGAATTAAGAATGTTTGTTTGTTTGACGGGAGTTTTCTAATGAGTAGAAATGTTGTCGATTTTCGTTCACCATCTTCTATAAATTATAGATTTTGATTCATTTATAACAAATATACTTAAACACACTTAAACATTATGACAATACATTTATGTACATTTAATGTAAAAGGAATGGAAAGGAATGGAATCCAGAGAAAAACGTATCAAAGTTTTTGAATACTTGAAAGATAAACAGTGCACAATATGTCTTCTGCAAGAGTTGCACTGTAAAGAGAATACTGATATCGAAACTTGGAAAAGAGAGAGGCACAATGATATATATATATATGTGGAGATAGTAGTAATAGCAAAGGTATTGGTATTTTTACTGTGATAGATCATATAAAATCACAGATTATAAAGAAATAGTTAAAGGCCGCTTTCAGCTATTAAAATTAGACATGTCGGATAATTCTTAAGTTTTGCTAAATGTTTATGGACCAAATAATGAAGATAAAGAATTCTTTGATATATTAGGAAAAGTAATAACAGATAATAACAGTGGAACACTAATAATTGGCGGAGACTTTAATGTTGTGCTAAATGTTGACTTAGATAAACTAAATGGAAGACTATATACAAATAAACAAAACTCACAGCAGTTAAATATAATAATTGAAAACAATGACCTTCACGATAATTGGCGAACAGCAAACCCTTTAACTAAGAAATATAGTTGGCATTCAAATACTAAACCGCCAATTTTATGTAGATTGGACTACTTTCTAGTAAACCAGAACATATTAAATGTAATCTCCAGTTGCAATATTGCAACGAGCTATGGATTGGATAATTCAATAGTTAACTTAAAAATAGATACAACGAAACAGGAAAGGTGAGAAGGATATTTTAAACTTAATAACAGTATAATATTGAGTACCGAATACCAAGAACTTATCCGTAAGTCAATCGTAGAAACAGTACAAATAAACAACGAGGATAATACTAACACAACACAATATGAATCAGTTAATAGATGAACAAATAAAAGGTATTATACTGCGAACAAAAGCAGAATGGTTAGAAGGAGCTGAGAAAAATACAAAATACTTCTCAAGCCTTGAAAAAAAACGATCTCAAGGAAAAATAATAAATAAATTAGAAATTGATGGGACGATTAAAACAGACAGCATAGATGTAATAAACAACATCAATTTTAATAAACATTATATAAAAAAGACTGTTCTCTAACAAATAACGAAGAGAGTCGCCATATGACATAAGGTATTGGTGTGACTTTAAATCCAACATGTAATACAAACACACATATAAACTTCTTTTCAAGTACTTTCTCTTGTAAAGTTCTCATATTGTGGGTGGCTTGGATGATACATAAGAAAAACATATTTATTTCACAGGCATCACGGCAGTAGCGATGGCAGGAAATCCAGAAGAAAGAGCTTGCTACCTCCGTTTTGTGTCTATGTATATAGACATCGGAACAACGACTATAGTAAGGGCATTTATACACCATTCACCTGATAAAGATGCTGACACATTTCTGGCGGGTAAAAGACAAGAACTACGTAAACTGGGGAGAAATAAAATACTAAGCAATCAGGAGTGCGAGCTGGTATTCACACTGCCACATAATGTAAACAATTTAGACATTTCCCTTTTGATTAAACTTATGATCAACTTATTCTCTAAGGAACAACTAACACCACCCACAAGGGGCTGGAATAACCGTCCTAGGAACGCCGACACATCCATAGCTGCTGATCTACTACGTCTTAGAAAAATAGGAAATGAGATTGTTGACCATCGATCCGAAGCAGTGCTACCAAAATGGCTCTTTGACAACGTGTGGGAAAACGTTCAACAAATTCTCCTAAGAATACAACACAGTATTTGCCCAGGCGATGAAGACAAACTGAAGAGGAGGATTGAAGATTACAAATTGCAGATATTGGATCCATGCGTCCAGAACAGGCACGATAACATATTAAGGGGATGGCATTACGATGTATCCGAATTACAAGTTGAGGTAACGGGTTGATGATATATATTAAATGCCACTATTGGAACATTGATATTTTCAAGCCGAGAAACAAAACCGGTTTTTTCCGGGGTACTCCGTTTTCCTCCCACACGAATGACAACATTTACACTTTCATCCGCGCCAACGAGAGTGATTAATATAAGTTGTTAAAACTTGCTTCGCAATCATTGTAAAATAAATAAAGTTTAAAAAAAACAAAAACAATATCCATGTCACACATATTTGTTATTGACATGGGTTTTACGCCTGTATCAGCACCATTTTGGGCTATATTGCCGGCGGACAGTTTACCTAACAACACCTTTCCTGGGCAGGCTCCAGCGGTTAACCAGTACTTGTGTGCACCAACCTCCGTAAGAAACTGCCAACTTTTTCATATAAATGAGACACGGTCAGAGCGGGGCTCGAACCCGTGACCATCAGTGATGATAGGTTACAGTGGTATGCAAGTCAGCGACCTTAACCACTCGACCACGGAGGCTGGGTTTGATATACAAAGTTATAAAAATCTTAGCAAATCATGTGTCGGTGAGCGCTTACAATTCAATCAATCCAGTATGTGTTTTACGTTTATTTAACGTCGTTACCGGCGGTTGCCCATATGAGCGACGCCTCCTGTAGAAATTAGTCATTTTAGATATTTGCAATGATATAGACAGAGACACATTCGAACGTCTCCTCTGGTTCGTTTACGTGCACGGTGTAAAGCACCGACACGAAACCTCGGTTTAAAGTCCCATCTTTTATTTTATTAGGGTCAGGCGGGGGATCGAACCTGATTACCAGTCCAACGTGTTAACTACTGGACTACACATCCGTCCGTAATCAATACATGTGGAATTATGTACTCCTATATAATATTCCAAAATGATAGAGCAGTCACATGACCAAAAATATGAAATAAGTCTTGGCAGGTTTAATTATTACACGCTAGGCCATTGGACGGTTAGCAGTAAATGAAACTGAGGTAAAATAAAACATTTATTTTATATACACACACTGTTCTTAACATATTATGATGTACAATAATACTGAGTACGTAATGCAGCTTAAAGTATGTCCATAGAGTGGTGGAACCTATGCTCGGCGTATTCCTATGCTCGGCGTATTTGTCCATTTACATCCGTATTTAAAATATTTATATAGTTATAGGTTAATTTCGCTGGCAGAGCTGAAGCATGGTTCAATAACATTCCGTTGCGTGTATCGGTAGCCTGATGCAACTGTCACGTGACGTGTCCAGCATACGAATATAAACAAACAAATCATTGGGAGAATATTTCCACCGAAACTGATACGGTGTATGAGCAATTCAGGTAGCTATCTGAATTTAAAAAATGTACACCTAACCCGATAAATAGTTTCTATACCATTTCTGATCAAAATAAGTTATTCAACAAATTATGGTGAATAAATAAAAATAACAAGTACGCAGTGCATAGGTGCCTTGAAGTATTGAGTTCCCCATATAAACGGGTACCAACCGACACCGTTGCGACAGAAGTATTGAGCAGCAAGGTCACACGCGATGAAGATAAATCTGTCAACAAGAGTTTTTGGATAGTTGTTTTCACAACTTAAGAAAATAATAATATACTGCAAGTGCAATTAACATTTTATACTGGTCATTATATGTGGGATTTACACCGAGCATAGGTTCCACCACTCTATATTTGTAACAACCTATATTTGTACGTACAATACATGTGTGGATAACACTTGCGTATTTGTATTTAAGGTTGAAGATTTAGTTACGAAACTTAATGGTAAGTTAAACAATATGATTTACTAATTATGAGTTTAGTAGTGTGATTTATATAGTAAGTAATAAATAAAGATTAGTACACCATATATACATTGTACAAGTACCATATTGGATTTGTTATTAACAACGTAGATATTGATTTATTATTAACTGATTTTGTTATTAAAGCGACATTACATCACAAACAGCAAAGAAATGCATTTTCGCACGTATAAATGCATTGCTACTACACATTCTTCCGAATACATTCGAACACTAACATTGAATCGATAAACAGTGTTTTAGTTGTCTACACATTTTCAAAAGTGAAAGTAGTATTTCATATAACGGTCATCCATGCTATGCTCCTGAATTAACGTGTGTTTGTCATTGGAATCAATACTTAGCACGTGATACTTTCGTTTATAGAACATTTATCTAGGAGTAGCCTACAAATAAATATGCATAGGCACACATGTGAGATATAACGGCAAATCTCTAGCATAAATCGTGTTACTAAAGAAACGCGCGATGTATTACACATGTATGTCGACCCTATTTACATTATTTTGTTATGTCAACAAATCGCGTATACGACGTTTGTTTACTAGTTGAACTACTCAGATTCTGTGGCAAATATTTGGAAACAAATGATACCATATAAATAGGAAATTACATTCTGTATAAAATTGCGTATTCACCGATGTAGTGTCGCTTTAACAATGTTATTAATATTGATTATTTTTATTAGTTATTATAATTCATTTTGTTATCAGTTATGTTGGTAACAATTGATTTTGTTATTAGCCATGTTGTTAAACAATTGGATTTGTTATCAGCCATGATGTTAAACAATTGATTTTGTTATCAGCCATGTTGTTAAACAATTGGATTTGTTATTAATCGTGTTGATAACAATTGATTTTGTTATCAGCCATGCTGTTATACAATTGGTTTTGTTATTAGCCATGTTGTTAAACAATTGGATTTGTTATTAATCGTGTTGGTAATGATTTTGTTAATAGCTATGTTGGTAACAATTGATTTTGCTATTAGCCACGATGTTAACAATTGAGTTTTTATTAGTTATTGCTATAACCATGTTAGTAACAATTGATTTTGTTATTAACCATATTGTTAACAATTGATTTGTGATCAGCCATGCTGTTGCAGGTTCGAATCTCTATTTCATGTGAGCAAGCTATCCAACTGGTTTGCGGAACGTCGATGCCCGACGGTGCCTGAAATACTGCTCAAAGGGGCATCCGGGGATATTTCTCCACGAATAATAGCGGGATCGTCGCTCTATGACCAACGCAGTTGGTGCGACTTTAAACCACAAAACAAATAAACAAGTCTTGCCTATTTAAATCGCTATTCTAAACAAACCATTACATATAATACAATCGGATTAATTGAGCCACGACGTCCAGGTCATCATGTTATATTTATCCAAAACAACAGGCTCAAATTGAGAACACTTAGTCAATTGTATTGCCTTAATGGGTAAAAAGTATGAATAGAAATTTGATAAGGGCTATAATAGCGAATTATGTTTACACTAGAGATGGAATCGAATTACACTTAGCATACATGTAATATGTATCCAAACATATTATGGAATACAGAATATATAATTTAATGTCGATTAGCGGCGATGTGTGACATATTTGCTGTTGTAGACTAGAAGCCTACCATTATGCATAACATGTCATTGCTGAATTAGCAATGTGCATGCACAACCGTGGTTCTAGATTGGTTGACAATTATGCACTGCTGTAATGAAAAATAGCTAGTTCTTAAAGCTGGTGTTGCATGCCTGATGATCTCTCTGCATGGATTCAGTGTACTTAAACATAATGGCATTGTTTATTTAATGCAGGTATGGATGTATATCTCAAAAACAAATCAGACCGATACGAACGATACATTATACTACTAGTTAAAGGTGGACGCTTAGTACTATTGTACTTTCTAGAACACGAATTAAAGAGACAGAAGAAAGATCTAAGAAAGGTTATTCAAGATAAAGAAAGTGTATTCAAGAACATCACTAACAGTGGTCACGTAGATACTCTATATCCAGATGAATCTAATTCTGCACAACAATTTGACACTTCAACTTGGGACGCCATGCTCTTAGCGGTTGTTCTTCTGCAAGTCATTGACTGTAATAGTGAAAATGAAATAAAATTTGCAATAGAAAGCATTAGTAACGCAGAAAAGAACTACGCAGACGCAGTAATTTTGTCACTGAACAGCGATGCTTTCTCAGATTATGCATTTGAGCTAAAGTATAGCATTAAAGTTCTGTCGTGTTTTCTGGAAAATGACAAGAAATCAGAAATTGAAAAGATTTTGGAAGAATATAAGAGCAATCCACAGAACAGTCAAACACCACAGGCATGCTTCGAAGAGCTCAAGACTCGAGGGATACAACTACAGAGTATAGCGGATACATTTGCTGGTATGTTTGTAATTTGCTCGTATAAAGATAATGAACTGAATACATCTATATAACAAATTTATTCAATTCATTATTTACAAATATTTACAAGATAATACATACATGTATTAATACAACACGCATACATTCAAATGCAATGTATATGTATGATACTACATGTATATATGTTACAAACTATTTTCAATTTTCCTGGTTCGATCCCCCGTCTGACCCTAATAAAATTAACAATCTTTCAGATGGGACGTTAAACCGAGGTCTCGTGTCGGTCCTTTACCAGAGGAGACTCTGGAATGGGTCTCTCTCTGTATCATGCACTATCCTCCAAAAATCTATAATGACTAATCTCTTCTCTTAAACATTATGACAATAAATTTATGTACATTTAATGTAAAAGGAATGGCATCCAGAGAAAAACGTATCAATGTTTTTGAATACCTGAAAGATGAACGGTGCACGAGTTGCACTGTAAAGAGAATACTGATATCGACACTTGGAAAAGAGAGTGGCACAGTGATATATATATATATATATATATATATGTGGAGATAGTAGTAATAGCAAAGGTATTGGTATTTTTATCAACTGTGATAGGTCATATAAAATCACAGATTATAAAGAAATAGTTAAAGGCCTTTTTCAGCTGTTAAAATTAGAAATATCGGATAATTCTTACGTTTTGCTAAATGTTAATGGACCAAATAATGAAGATAAAGAATTCTTTGATATATTAGGAAAAGTAATAACATATAATAACAGTGGAACACTAATAATTGGCGGAGACTTTAATGTTGTGCTAAATTTTGACTTAGATAAACTAAATGGAAGACTAGATACAAATAAACAAAACTCACAGCTGTTAAATATAATAATTGAAAAAATGACCTTCACGATAATTGGCGAACAGCAAACCCTTTAACTAAGAAATATAGTTGGCATTCAAATACTAAACCGCTTTCTGTATTTTTATTTAATTCATCACTAACGTTGCCGAACACATTATTTCTAGAAATATTATCATTGTATTATTAGCCATTCACGTTGGTTAGTTATGTCAACCACTCCCACGAAGACAAGTGTCCTGGGACGCCAGTTTGATTTACTGACCTGCCATCAAAGTTTTCGTTATTTCCAGAGTTATCATTCATGATTTTAATAACTTCACATAAGTTTCATGAGCTATTATTTTCTCACAATTGTCACTTTGTTTTAAATCGATATTTTTCAATACCGGTAATATAGCATATTGTAAATAACACTAGCCTTAGCTATAAGTGTGATTAGTTTAAACATATTTATATTCTGTCAATACATGATTATTTACAACAACTGATATAAGGAATTGAACAGAAAGTTGTATAGCTTATGATTGTCCTCTCCTTTAAATATTTGTGATTAAGCATGTATAATAGTTTATTTACAACGATTGCGAAACAAGCTTTAACAACTTAAATAAATCACTCTCGTTGGCGCGAATGCCTATACCAACATTTAATCGCTAATAGCATTATTGAGTCATGTTAGAATGGACTATTTCATGGATAGTCGCAATATGAAAAAACAAATAAACAAATACTGATTACACTCACTTTAAAGTTACGTTCAATATTCTATTGTGCTACCGTTAAACTTGCATTTTGTAGAACAACAAAATAAAACAACCCAATTATATATTGGTAAATATATTGTTGTCGAATAAATTAATTCTCTGTTGTCCAATTCAACGATTTATTTGATGTTGAAACATATTTCTTATATTTCAGAGACATTAAAAAAAACGAAAGACCATCTGCAACAAATGATGACTCGTGGGATAGATTTCAAGAACGAACATGGTAACTCTATTATTTTTCTGTATTTCTATTCTAAATAATCAAGTACAAATAGTATCGAACTTATTAGCCAACTTTCTAATTTTCGGGAAACAAATTCGAGTATTCACATATAAAAAGAAAGAAGACACAACATCCCAAATCACCTTGCCATTCCACCAAGATGGACATGACCACCAGTGTCATATTTAATAATTCCAGTTGGATAATTTGTAGTGGAACAATTTGCCAACAGAAAGTTTGTTTTAATGTCCAAACCACCTTGTTGGTTACCCAACAAGCTTGGCATAAAACAGCAGAACACTATCTAGTTGCAAATAGTTACTATAATCCTGTTCGGTTGGATGGTGCTCTTTATCGGAGTTTTATCAATTTGAATATTTTCAAACACAGCGATTGTCCGCGCTATATCTCACCAATATGTTGTGCATTTTGTAATCCAGTTCATGTTAAATTAGTTTTGTTCCGGTTGGGTAACTCATAGCTGATTTATGGCTCTTTGAACATTCTTACAGCAGACACCTTGCCTGCCATTTATCTCCAACAAACCCATGTTGGTTTGCCACTATTCATAACAGGAAACATCAGTAAGATGTGTAATCGTTTTTGTTATTTTCTATTCTGGTTGGCGGATTACTGTATGAAACAAAGGGTAATCTGTATTTATTTTCTTAATTGGACGTGACTCCATATGAAATTATGCTTCTGGTATTTGTTGTTCAGTACTGCAATTTCCTTTTCTAATCTAATCCTTATTTCCAAATATCGTTTGAAATGTTCGATGCACGGGTTGTTTGTTTATATTTCATATTTATTAAGAGATTTACGAGAGAGATGTTTTGTGGATTTATGGTCGTTTGAGCTTGTTGCCAATGCAGACCATGTAGTCCATTCATTTTCATAATTCCTTGTTGATTGCTCACATTTCTTCACATGAAGCATTAATATGATGTTTCGTTGTGTGTATTCTTTTCCGGTTTGACTATTATTATTGCATTTACTGTCCGTTCAACATCTTGACACAACAAATCGTGTCCGCGATACGTTACTGGAATCCAGTTTGGATGAGCTTAGCTGATTGATTGCCCTTTGAACAGGGTGGCAAATCAAAAGTGTTACCATATTTCGTATCCAGACCACTACTAGTTCACCAGCTCATGAATACAGAAAATAATCATTATCACTCGTTGTTACGCGATGCGTGATACTGTTACTGTTAATGTTAATTCTGTAAAATATAATTCGCTTCGCCCATACACTGAAACAAACAAATATCCGCTTTATAGTTGGTGAATTGCCGTTAGCGGGTAGGTCAAATAAATACTAGACAAATATTACTAATACACACTAGTATTGTTTTGTTTTCAGTACTAGAGCTGAAAATGATAACACTTGAAAAGTTTGAAGAGAAAAATAAATTGGCAGAAACAATTCTGACTCAAGTTTGGTCTGAAGCCATAAACAGATCTGACACCACTACTGAATTTCAAGCAGTAAGAAGAGAAGTGGACAACATCCTTGAAGAAATTGGAAAGCAGAGACACGTTAAAAATGTCAGCATCACGCATTCCAATTGAAGTAGAAGTTAGCTGGAAAATTTACCAACATGATGATTCTTACAAGAGTGCGTATGACTTTGTATGAATTGTTGGAATGTTTCAATACTATACACTTATAACTCATAAGGTTAGCTTTATGACACAAATACTACCCTTTTACTCCTTTAAAACCCCAAATATGATACAAAAAGGAAATCAAAATACAATTCTACAATGCATTTGATATTACTTGGGCTGTTACATTGAACAATAGCGATCACTAATCTAAGGTAGTATTTGGAAATAACCATGTTGGTGCATTTATTACACAACTTGTGGGCTTGTAATTTGTTGTAAAACATTGGGTAGTAAATACAAATAAAACTGTTAACTCCTGGAATATCTGGGCTACTATAGTACTACAATAGTTGTTCAGACACGGTAATACAATGATAAACAGTAATACGATGATAAACATAGGTTCATATACATCCAGGTGGTACAGGTTGACTGACAACACTATCATACGTAAGGAGTCAAATACCCTAATGCTCTGTTTGATATTATAATTGTGGCAAGACCTCCATGCAAAGCTGTACATACTGTACGGGTTTATGCCACAATTGATTGGTAATATTGAACAACTACGTATCTAGGTGACATTATCTCAGTTTGTTATTTGCAAATGATAAAAAAGAGCTATTGCTGTTGTACACTGTCAATTCAAAACAGAATGGGCTAGAAAACCATTTAGATATTAGAATATACTTTTAGAAAACACGATAAACAACACAAGAACCGACACGTTCTTTCTTTTGTCAATGTAGGAAGTACAATATGCTATATCATCTTTTATAGCCGCTGAATGTCCACAGCAAGATCAACTCGGTATCACCCTCCCAATTACAGTCTCCTCGCCAGCTGGTATGATGGAGTTACGCTCATTCTTCAAGAGTGGTACAAAACAAAACAAAACAAAATACAAAATATCATGTAGTATTTCCTATGATACTAAGCTGTGATATATATTTAAAGCTAAACGAGCTGTTTACTATTTTTAGAAATACAGGGCTACGTATGTCCCCGGCTCTTATTCCAATGTTTTATGGAAACTAAGAGCAACATAGCGCCTGACGTGGTTCCGTATTTCGAGGCCCTCCGTGATCGTATAGTGGTAAATATCCAATTAACAACTATTGCAGAAAATAACTTTTAATTAGTTAATAATTATAAACTGCACCGACCTCCATGCATGAATTAACCAGTCAACGAAACACATGGTCACGTTAGATAATGAGGGACCTCGCTGGCTTTTCCATTACTTCCCTTGGGAGATAAAGTACGATTTATTCCGAAATGTATAGCGGTCCTTTAGGTTGGAATCTTTTGTATTTACTGTTGTTCCCGAACAAAATGTTGTGTTATGATATATGCGATTTTATTCAAATAATGTTAGTTGATTGATAAAACAAATATACAGATATGTACCCATTGGATATGCTGTAGTATATATGTCGAGATATAGTAACATTGGATATACTGTAGTATATCTGTCGAGATATAGTAACATTGGATATGCTGTAGTATATCTGTCGAGATATAGTAACATTGGATATACTGTAGTATATCTGTCGAGATATAGTAACATTGGATATGCTGTAGTATATCTGTCGAGATATAGTAACATTGGATATGCTGTAGTATATCTGTCGAGATATAGTAACATTGGATATACTGTAGTATATCTGTCGAGATATAGTAACATTGGATATGCTGTAGTATATCTGTCGAGATATAGTAACATTGGATATGCTGTAGTATATCTGTCGAGATATAGTAACATTGGATATGCTGTAGTATATCTGTCGAGATATAGTAACATTGGATATGCTGTAGTATATCTGTCGAGATATAGTAACATTGGATATGCTGTAGTATATCTGTCGAGATATAGTAACATTGGATATGCTGTAGTATATCTGTCGAGATATAGTAACATTGGATATACTGTAGTATATCTGTCGAGATATAGTAACATTGGATATGCTGTAGTATATCTGTCGAGATATAGTAACATTGGATATGCTGTAGTATATCTGTCGAGATATAGTAACATTGGATATGCTGTAGTATATCTGTCGAGATATAGTAACATTGGATATGCTGTAGTATATCTGTCGAGATATAGTAACATTGGATATACTGTAGTATATCTGTCGAGATATAGTAACATTGTATATGCTGTAGTATATCTGTCGAGATATAGTAACATAATAATAGTAATAAGATGAGAAAGAGGGTGCACATTAATAACATGTTTTCACGAGTATTCAGGGGCAGTAACTGAACGATGTTAAGGAGTATTCAGGGGCAGTAACTGAACGATGTTAGGGAGTATTCAGGGGCAGTAACTGAATGATGCTAGTGAGTATTCAGGGTCAGTAACTGAACGATGTTAGGAAGTATTCAGGGACAGTTACTGAACGATGTTAGGGAGCATTCAGGGGCAGTAACTGAACGATGTTAGGGAGTATTCAGGGGCAGTAACTGAATGATGCTAGTGAGTATTCAGGGTCAGTAACTGAATGATGTTAGGAAGTATTCAGGGACAGTTACTGAACGATGTTAGGGAGTATTCAGGGGAAGTAACTGGACGACGATGTTAGGGAGTATTCAGGGGCAGCAACTGAACGATGTTAGGAAGTATTCAGGGACAGTAACTGGACGATGTTAGGGAGCATTCAGGGGCAGTAACTGAACAATGTTAGTGAGCATTCAGGGGCAGTAACTGAATGATGTTAGGGAGTATTCAGGGGCAGTAACTGAATGATGTTAGGGAGTATTCCGGGGCAGTAACTGAACGATGTTAGGGAGTATTAAGGGGCAGTAATTGAACGATGTTAGGGAGTATTCAGGGGCATTAACTGAACGATGTTAGGAATTATTCAGGGGCAGTAACTGAACGATGTTAGGTATTATTCAAGGGCAGTAACTGAACGATGTTAGGGAGTACTAAGGGGCAGTAATTGAACGATGTTAGGGGGTAGTATTCAGGGGCAGTAACTGAACGATGTTAGGGAGTATTCAGGGGCAGTAACTGAACGATGTTAGGGAGTATTCAGGGGCAGCAACTGAACGATGTTAGGGAGTATTCAGGGGCAGTAACTGAACGATGTTAGGGTGTATTCAGGGGCAGTAACTGAATGATGCTAGTGAGTATTCAGGGGCAGTAACTGAATATAAGGGCGTATTCAGGGGCAGTAACTGGACGATGTTAGGGAGTATTCAGGGGCAGTAACTGAATGATGCTAGTGAGTATTCAGGGGCAGTAACTGAATATTAGGGAGTATTCAGGGGCAGTAACTGGACGATGTTAGGGAGTATTCAGGGGCAGTAACTGAACGATGTTAGGGAGTATTCAGGGGCAGTAACTGAATGATACTAGTGAGTATTCAGGGGCAGTAACTGGACGATGTTAGGGGAGTATTCAGGGGCAGTAATTGAACGATGTTAGGGGGTAGTATTCAGAGGCAGTCACTGAACGATGTTAGGAGTATTCAGGGGCAGTAACTGGACGACGATGTTAGGGAGTATTCAGGGGCAGCAACTGAACGATGTTAGGAATTATTCAGGGACAGTAACTGGACGATGTTAGGGAGCATTCAGGGGCAGTAACTGAACGATGTTAGTGAGCATTCAGGGGCAGTAACTGAATGATGTTAGGGAGTATTCAGGGGCAGTAACTGAACGATGTTAGGGAGTATTCAGGGGCAGTAACTGAACGATGTTAGGGAGTATTCAGGGACAGTAACTGAACGATGTTAGGGATTATTCAGGGGCAGTAACTGAACGATGTTAGGGAGTATTCAGGGGCAGTGACTGAATGATGTAGGAATATTCAGGGGCAGTAACTGAATATTAGGGAGTATTCAGGGGCAGTAACTGGACGATGTTAGGGAGTATTCAGGGGCAGTAACTGAACGATGTTAGGGAGTATTCAGGGGCAGTAACTGAATGATACTAGTGAGTATTCAGGAGCAGTAACTGGACGATGTTAGGGGAGTATTCAGGGGCAGTAATTGAACGATGTTAGGGGGTAGTATTCAGGGGCAGTCACTGGACGATGTTAGGAGTATTCAGGGGCAGTAACTGAACGATGTTAGGGAGTATTCAGGGGCAGTAACTGAATGATACTAGTGAGTATTCAGGGGCAGTAACTGGACGATGTTAGGGAGTATTCAGGGGCAGTAACTGGACGATGTTAGGGGAGTATTAAGGGGCAGTAACTGAATGATGCTAGTGAGTATTCAGGGGCAGTAACTGAACGATGTAATCAGGGCAGTAATTGAACGATGTTAGGGGTAGTATTCAGGGGCAGTCACTGGACGATGTTAGGAGTATTCAGGGGCAGTCACTGGACGATGTAGGAGTATTCAGGGCAGTAACTGGACGATGTTAGGGAGTATCAGGGGCAGATTGAATGTTAGGGAGTATTCAGGGGCAGTAACTGAATGATACTAGTGAGTATTCAGGGGCAGTAACTGACGATGTTAGGGGAGTATTCAGGGGCAGTAATTGAACGATGTTAGGGGGAGTATTCAGGGGCAGTCACTGGACGATGTTAGGAGTATTCAGGGGCAGTAACTGGACGATGTTAGGGGAGTATTCAGGGGCAGTAGTTGAACGATGATAGGGGGTAGTATTCAGGGGCAGTAACTGAACGATGTTAGGGAATATTCAGGGGCAGTAACTGAATGATGCTAGTGAGTATTCAGGGGCAGTAACTGAATGTTAGGGAGTATTCAGGGGCAGTAACTGAACGATGTTAGGGAGCATTCAGGGGCAGTAACTGAATGTTAGGGAGTATTCAGGGGCAGTAACTGAATGTTAGGGAGTATTCAGGGGCAGTAACTGGACGATGTTAGGGAGTATTCAGGGGCAGTAACTGAACGATGTTAGGGAGTATTCAGGGGCAGTAACTGGATGATGGTTCATAAATACGTAATAACGCACGAAGACTAGCTCAGAGTGTATTTTTCGTGTGACAAACTTTGTTTGAAATCAGGTGTGAGCACTACCGATTCACTGAGATCAATGTAACAAAGACTGGTTTATTTTAAGCTTAAACTTTATTTATTTTACAACGATTGCGAAGCAAGTTCTAACAACTTATATTAATCACTCTCGTTTGCGCGGATGAAAGCGTAAATGTGGACATTCGTGTGGGAGGAAACCGGAGTACTCGGAGAAAACCCACCTGGTCGGTATGGCGACCACCGTACCATCTCACATACTTCGGTCCTGGTTTATTTTCACCTCAGATTCAAGATAAAACATGTGTTCTAGCAAGGTGGAGTGCGAGGAAAGTACCCATCATATGCACCGGTGTGGGACAAGGATATGCAACCTCTGGGTCAGAATATGTAGTCAGAAACTCGATAGAGCCTCGTTTCTGACGACATATTCTGACCACTCGTGTGGAGTATCGTTGTCCCACACCGGTGCGCATGAAAGATATATACTCTTAATAACCAGCAATGCATCTGTCCACCAACAGAATGGTAGGCTCTTTCATAATAAATATGACATTCAAATTCTAATTACACCAGAATTATGGCTCTAATGAGGAACCTGCCGAAACTAGTTAGAATGGTGGGGTACATCCCATATGAAAATGTTAATAGGCTAGATTAATGTAGCAATTTTCCAAAGCTCGTTTCATAAAATCACCACTCATGTAAGATCCTACAGGTATTGGTATATGTCAATTCATTCTATTACTGATCACACCATGAGCTGCCTTGTTGAAGTCTGATATATATGCATATACATGTCAATTCTATAGCATTGTGCTATATGTATATTTCAACTACAGTCTACATCCGTTATGTCGAATTCCGTCGCACCGAACAAAATACTTCGACATAACCCTAGTTTAACTTAAATGATAGTGTCTGAAACGGGACTTTGCTCCGACTTCGAGATAACCGGATAATTCGAAATAACCTAATTTGACATAACGGATGTAGACTGTATGTGTATCGTATATAGATACAATGCATGTATTTATAATATGTCATGGTAGCAACGTCAGGTCAGTTTGTATATAATCTGTTTTTGCTCTGTATTAATATCGCTAATACACATTTTGTATGTATTTACTATTTAGCCATATATATATACTATTAAGCTTATTACTGTCGTACATGATTAAATTGGCAATAGTATGGGTTTTAAAAATAGATCACACATGTAAATACATCAATATTGAATAGTTGGGGGTATATAATACAGATAAACCGCCTGAACAATATATATATGTGTGTCTGATTAGCGCAGTGGATAGGATTTCCGTGTTTGAATGATTGTTTTTCCAGATTTTTTAGATGGACAATGGTTCGAACTCCACTGGCAATTTTTTATTTTCACATTCTTTTTAATATGCGGTTGTAATGTTTGTACAACTAACAAATAAAAGAAAATGTTAAAAAAAAGAATGTGAAAATAAAAACATCAAATGTAAACATGTTAAGTGAGTGCCAGTGGAGTTCGAACCATTGTCCATCTGAAAAAAATCATTCAAACTCGGACATCCTATCCACTGCGCTAATCAGACACATATATACCGTTCACCCCTAATTATCCAATATTGATGTTTTTACATCATTTTATGTGATCTATTTTTAAAACCCATAATATTGCAAATTTAATCATGCACGATAGTACAGTTCGATTAATCAGGTCAGTCACTTGTATACAAACATGCTGATGTATATAAACATTGACGAGTTAAAACACTGATTGAATAATAGAAAATGTATCGAATTATCACACTTGGCAGGATGGCCGAGTGGTCAAAGCTGTAGACTTACAGAAAACTATTTTTAGGTTTGATGGTTCAACAATGATTGTTTTGGTTTTCGAATGTTATGTATACAAGTGACTGCCCTAAATATTCAGACTCTACAACAGTAGTACAGGAATACTTATCTGAGGTTTTCCAATATCAGTATATTCTGTAGAACAATCACTTGCATTGAACAATTATCTTTACTGTATTGCAAGTTTTTATATGTTGTACCATAAACACAGACTTTATCCTTTGGACTGGTAGGCGGGAATAGCGTACCCAAATACTGGCAACACATTTCATTTGCTTATTATATATATAAACACATACTTTAACCTTTGGACTGGTAGGCGGGAATAGCGTACCCAAATACTGGCAACACATTTCATTTGCTTATTATATATATAATTAGAGTGTGAATGCATCTGATATGTCCAGAAACTGCCACATTGCGTGTGTAACGGCCTGTTCCACGAACACGTCTCATTACCCTCTTTGAATTGCATCAATGCAGGACAATTGTCTAGTGCCAAACATACCGTCTCCGTGGCCTAGTGGTTAAGGCGTCCGCCTACGGAGCGGGAGGTCGAACGTTCGAACCTCGTCAGGGGTTTGTTCTGATATGGTAGGTTGGTGAGCCGCCATCTAGTTAAATAATTGTTACCGATTGCCCACCAGCCTGGCGCCAGGCATATAATCATAGGATTCGGGAAGTACTGTGTTCATAAAAAGAGGTGTCTCAAAAATCAGGAATGGCTGGCCGTTTAAATAGGGGTTTTTCTTTTATGATTTCCTGAATTTGGCTAATATAATATTTGTTTTCAAATTGTATTCATTTTAGCTGCCCTGTCCGGGGCCTCATTGCACTACGTTGACATAACCGTACCACCACTTCTGTTAGTGTGAACGTCCGTAATAAGAAATAGTTGCTATATAATTTTAGAGTTAGTTTCTGTTTGCTGTCAAAATTTAAAACTACAGACAAAACAAATTCATTAGAATATATTACTTTATAATGAACTGTTCATGATAGTCTGAAAAGAGCTAAAATACAAAAGTACATCTAACCGTGCAGCAATACGCAACCAGTGGCAGGGAAAATACCATCTGTCACTGTTTCAAAGCAATGCAAGATGGAGTTATCTTTCATTGAGAAAACTCTATCATTCACTGGAAAGCATACAACAATACGTTATCTTACATAAGACGGTGCGATTAATCTGTTTTATAATTTCGGTAGTAATTCTTGGAAATATTTCTGGTTCGATTTGAACGTTTCTCTTCTCAGAATCAATTCTGTCTCTACCGGATATTTCTAACAGAACGGACCAACCGGAAGAGATGTCGTGGTAACAAACATGGCGTCTACTGTGCGGGTGGGAAGCGAGAAAGGCTGTTTGTGTTATTATGTTGCTGCATTCACATAGTAGTGAGTCTACACATTACGGTCAGGCGCGTAGTTGCAATTAGGCCAAAAGGCCCGGGCCTGCACATCATTTTGACCAAAGAAAATAAATATTTTACTATAATATACCTAGGCTACCTAGATATAATGTATAATGGATACTAATCGTTATACCTTCAGCCCATGGATAGGCATAGTCAGTTAATGCATACAAATAAAATAAGCGCGGAGATGTCACGATGACAACAGCAACAACTAGTCCATATTTGTTTACTTGGTTGCAAAATTTAAAATGGCCAAACAATGTCAAATCGATTTTCGGCAGGCAAACACCGTCGCCTTCAATTTGTTTAGCTCATTACCTATCATCAGTCACCCACCGGAGTCGGACGTTTTGATTTCTGCTCAGTACTTTCATCACTTTCGATTTTCTGTTCGCTGTGTATTTGTCTAACATTAACAGTGCTGAAAGTGCTGAACATACATTAGAACGTCCGACTCTTTTGGTCCACCAGTGTAACTGTACATTTGTGTATTTGGCTTTTAATTGAGTAAAATCACAGATAATAATAGAGTGCAGAATTGTTATTGCTTTTGATGTACATGTATAGCTAAGCAGAACAGTGTATTATGTTTATTGGTTATAAAAACATGTCCGAATTTGTCTTTTAAATGCAGCAGAATGCGGGAAATTGCATCCTAAAAAAGTCCGGGTGTGCATGCCCCCGGACCCCCCTATCAACCGCGTTCACACAACATTCTTTACCCGGGCCTGCACATAATTTGCCTCCTGGCTACGCCCCTGACAGTTATGTGTAGATTTAGCAGGATTATGGTTATGTGTAGATTTAACAGGATTATAACACTGTATTCAAGTTTCTTTGGGGGAAAAAGGTTATGGGCACAGCTATTTTGATGTTCGCGGTGGTGGGCGCGTGCCACTTTGATATCCTCCTTTGCGAAGAGCGTTTCGCACAATCCTGACATATAACCACTGGATATAGAAGTAATTCATCCACATGGCTTTCTTATTCTGGATAGGATATGATAGCCTAATCGCACCGGGCTATACTTGTTTATAACAGTGGTGGAACCTATGCTCGGCGTAGATCCCACATATAATGACCAGTATTAAATGTTAATTGCACTTGCCGTATATTATTATTTTCTTAAGTCGTGAAAACAACTTTCAAAATACTCTTGTTGACAGTTTTAGCTTCATCACGTGACATTGCTGCTCAATTCACTTGAGATGAGATGAATGATCTTATTTCTTACTCGCCTTCGGCGAACCATGTGGGCGAGCATACTAACATGTTTAGTTAACACTCATCTATTATAAACTAAGGTGATACGTTGTGTGCGTTAATAATACGATTTGAATGCACAACCTCGCCATAGATTAGGCTAACAAGCACCAACATGTATAGGGTCAGTACAGGAGTCACTCTATACTGTCTCACATCTCATATTCGTTGATGTATGAATGTGTTTGATGTATAATATTATTTGCATGCTCAGCCCGCCCATAGATTAGGCTACAAGCACCAAAATATATAGAGTTAGTACAGGAGTCACGCTGTACTTAACAAGCGTGTATATTCGATAATGTGTTAATTAGATGGGTAATGTTATTTGATAACTCAGCCCGACCATAACTTAGGCTACAAGCATACATAGGGTATGCTTAAGAGTCACTCTAAACTGCCCTCGTATCTCTTGTAATTATATATCTTTTTTCATGCTCGATGATCTCTATGTCTTCGCACGCGATGCGCTACCTATTATCGAACCAATGTATTGTGTTTCTCTGTGTGTTTTACGTTTATTTATCGTCGCTACCGGTTGCCCATATGAGCGACGCCTCCTGAAGAGATTAGTCATTTTAGATTTTGGAGGATAGTGCAATGATACAGACATAGACCCATTCCAGAGTCTCCTCTGGTTCTTTTACGTGCACGGTGTAAAGCACTGACACAGACGGGGGATCGAACCTGCGATCCCTGTATTACCAGTCTAGCGTGTTACCACTGGACTATAGATCCGTCTTGTGTTTCTCGCCGTTTATTTGTCATTTTTAATGGTTCAAACAGTCACAAATCCCCAAAACGGACATCAGAAACAGTTTAACGATTGAATGTGTTCGGCTAAATCCAGCGTTTGTAAGGATGTTTTTCATTGGTAGAATAACATCCAATTTTTTGGACTGAGCTCGAACTGTTTCCTGATTGGTTAATTCACTATCCGTTTTTGAAGCCTAGCTCAGAGCAAATGTGTGACTGCAAGAACCTGTACTCATGTTACACTAATACAAACAACAGTTACTGGTACAGTATTTATTACCTGTTTCAAATAATTATATGACACCTTATAGCCTTGGCATCTGAACAAAATCGAGCAAGCACAGGCTTTGCCGGAATGTTTCAGCCACAAACGTCTAATACAATTATGTTTGTTTGTGACTAAAATAGTTACATATTTTATGTTTATAGTATACAATGTTTTCATGAAAAAATTTCGTCTAGCATATTGGTATCTACACTCAAATATGTTCATATCATTTCAAGTGGCTATATATAACCATAACATTCTGTAGATATTCAATTCAGCTATTGCAACGGCACCTGTTTATATGATGAACTCAATACTTCAGGAAACCTATGCACGGCGTACTTGTTATTTTGTATGTAATATCATTTCAAGTGGCTATATATAACCATAACATTCAGTAGATATTCAATTCAGCTATTGCAA
>CM026400.1:39954127-39970405 GCA_014843695.1 Archivesica marissinica
TATTTCTAAAAATAGTGAACAGCTCGTTTAACTTTAAATATATATCACAGCTTAGTATCTTAGGAAATACTACATGATGTTGGGGGGGGATTGGATTCACTGATATGGGTTCATATATCGATTCTTCGGTAGGTTCTCCTTATTAGACCCATGGTACATCCTTGTGCACAGCAAACTTTGGATTGATGCGTCGGTAGGTTCATTCACATGTAATTGGCTCGCACTATCTTTATCCTTAGACCCATAATACATCATTTTGTCACGCACACTTTGGATTGATGCTACGGTAGGTTCATTCACAGGTAATTGTGTCGCACTATATTTCTCCTTAGACCCATAGTACACCCTTTTGAACCGCAAACTTTGGATTGATGCTTCGGTAGGTTCATTCACAGGTAATTGGCTCGCAATATCTTTCGCCTCATACTCATAGTACATTATTTTATTACTCGAACTATGGGTTGATTCTTCGGTAGGTTCATTCACAGGTAATTGTGTCGCAATATCTTTCTCCTCAGACCTATAGTACATCATGCGTTCCAGATGTCTGCCACTTACTATTGACGCTTCATTAAGCTCTGTGTATTTATATTTGTTCTTTTTTTCCAAATACCACAGAACATATTCTGCGTTATTCGTTGTCAATGTTATATCAATAAGGCAAGCTGTATATGAGTTATCAATTAATATCAACAAAGCTTCACTTGACAATGTAACATGTTTTAATACCAGATCAATGCAATGTGGAGAATCCAACACATTTAATGCATACCCAAAATCTGATGCATTAATACAGAGTCGCTTTAAGTGTTTACTCGATTGCATAATTCTATATATGTCCTTAAGCATATCCAATTCATACGTGTTGGAAATAGTCATAGATTGAAGTTGGCTAGCAGCATAAATGTGTTGAAAACATCGTCCTGAACAATTGTCGATGTGCACGTGTTTAACAACAGTGTCATTCATTGGATGATATGCAGGGACTTTATCAAAGCAAGAGCACTCGTCATCTTCTCTACACACTACAGAATGAAACTCTACTCTACATAGGCTATGGCATGTGGTGAGGAGTAATGTCATCTGTGTATGGGTAAGTGTTACTCTTTTCAATATCAATTGACGTAGATTCTGTAGCCGAGATATGTTAAATATCACACTTTCTCGGTAATCATATCCCACTAAATCAATCGTTTGCAGATGATTGGCTGATTGTTCTATCATACGTTCTGAAAACTTCTGCCTCATCGATTGCCACGACGATGTGAATGATTCCAAATTCTCAGCGGACGACAAATGCTCTTGTACAGATACATCTATGTTCCTCCATTCGCAATCCAGCGATCTAATGCTTTTCGGATCTATGTATCGTACTGCTTCATAATGTGTCAATGCTGATGCATGTAAGTCGCGCAGTGCATAGCAAGGGAAGTGTGTATGATTAGATTCAATTGCTTCTACAATACTGTCAGTTACCAGAGTTTGCATACGTAGCTGTTGTTCTGTGTTGTAGCGATTGGTATTATCATGATCACTCACGTTCGCGATATGTTCAGTAATCTTACACATCACTTTGGGATCCATGCCACTGACAAATTTAAATACTCTAGACATTCCGAGTAGTTCTGATAGAGACATGCTCTCCAAACGTGTAGGTATTGAATTCGATGTGTGTTGCCATATATATAACGCCGCAAAAAACTCATGGAATATAGAATGGGTGAAGGAAACTGGTACATCTATGGCATCATCAATGTCAACAACTGGATAACATCGTTTAAGCAATCCAATTCTAATTAGACATTCCCACTGTTTAACCGCTATTTCAAGTTTTCGAAATACTGTTGATGTAATAAGGTACTGTGTATTAGACATCAATGTCTCAAATGCTAACTTCGACAGTATACGAAGCATGCTTGCATTATTGTTGCATAGTTTCCTATTGTGAAAACATTGTGGCAGGCAGGTTGCAGCTTGTGGACCTTCCAGCTTCCCATCACCTAACATAGATTCAACGTGTTCCAGCTTATCTTCATCTAACGTAGATTCAACGTGTTCCAGCTTATCTTCATCTAACGTAGATTCAACGTGTTCCAGCTTATCTTCATCTAACGTAGATTCAACATGTTCCAGCTTATCTTCATCTAACGTAGATTCAACATGTTCCAGCTTATCTTCATCTAACGTAGATTCAACGTGTTCCAGCTTATCTTCATCTAACGTAGAATCAATGTTTTTCAGCTTCTCTTCACTCAGCAGTATACATTCAACGTGTTCCAGCTTATCTTCATCTAACGTAGATTCAACGTGTTCCAGCTTATCTTCATCTAACGTAGATTCAATGTTTTTCAGCTTCTCTTCACTCAGCAGTATACATTCAACGTGTTCCAGCTTATCTTCATCTAACGTAGATTCAACGTGTTCCAGCTTATCTTCATCTAACGTAGAGTCAACCTGTTCCAGCGTATCTTCATCTAACGTAGATACAACATGTTCCAGCTTATCTTCATCTAATGTATATTCAACGTGTTCCAGCTTATCTTCATCTAACGTGGATTCAATGTTTTTCAGCTTCTCTTCACTCAGCAGTATACATTCAACGTGTTCCAGCTTATCTTCATCTAACGTAGATTCAACGTGTTCCAGCTGATCTTCATCTAACGTAGATTCAATGTTTTTCAGCTTCTCTTCACTCAGCAGTATACATTCAACGTGTTCCAGCTTATCTTCATCTAACGTAGATTCAACGTGTTCCAGCTGATCTTCATCTAACGTAGAGTCAACCTGTTCCAGCTTATCTTCATCTAACGTAGATTCAATGTTTTTCAGCTTCTCTTCACTCAGCAGTATACATTCAACGTGCTCCAGCTTCCCATCACCTAACATAGATTCAACGTGTTCCAGCTTATCTTCATCTAACGTAGATTCAATGTTTTTCAGCTTCTCTTCACTCAGCAGTATACATTCAACGTGTTCCAGCTTCCCATCACCTAACATAGATTCAACGTGTTCCAGCTTATATTCATCTAACGTAGATTCAACCTGTTCCAACTTCTCTTCACCAAACGTAGATGCAACGAGTTCCAGCTTCTCGTTGCTCAACATATATTCAACCAATGCACTTACAAAGTTGGATCTACACATTAATTTGTCAACCGTTTGACTTTTATACCACATGCACACTAGCATTCTGAGCAAATATGGGTCAGTTTTGAGCTTATCGCATCCTGCATTTTCAACGGCGTTTTCAAAATCTTTGATATGATATGCTGTCTTGTTTTGTTCGTTTAAATGCTTTAAGATAAATTCTGTGTAATCTTTGGAAGTCGTATTTGTAAGGCCAACGAAATTAATGTTCACATCGAATTCATAATTCCATTGTCGAATTGTACGTGATGTGAATATTGTGACGAATGGGCACTTCAGTAATATCCATCTTAGATCATCACACATGTCAACATCATCAAGAAGAAACAAACATCTGTGTGGGCCGTGGTCAATAATGTCCTTGAAAGCAACATAGTGCTTCGGATCTAACAGTTGGTCTCTAATTAGATCTTTAATACATGTATCACCGTGTGTCGCTTTCTTAAATGTAATATAAAACAGAAAGTCAAACTGCTTCATAAACTTTCTGTAGATTTGATCATCCTTGGATGTTGTTGATTCAAAGCTCGTATATGTAATCCCGTGTTGTGAATTTCCCTGCCGGGTGTCCTGATTTTGTTTGTTTGAGTAATAATCTTGACACCAACTAGAAATAAGCTGTTTACAAAATGTAGTTTTCCCTATGTTTGCATTTACTGAAATGTGTCGGAATGCATTGCTCTCTACAGAGAAGATATCATGTACTGATTCAACCGTACTCTTCCACATACACTTCCTTTGCAGTTCTGGAGCAAGAGACCGGTAAAATGTGTGGCGCACAGTTTGTTCCATTTGAAGAGGAGCATACACGGCGTCCAGACACATGTCCTCATATTGCATGGACGTTTTGGTATCCGCTGCTAGGAGTTTTGCATAATATTTTTGTAGATGATTCTGTACATCTGAAATACAAATAACACATGCCAATGATGTATAGTACATTTGGCTTGCTATTTAGTACATGTAGTATTGTTGAAACAGGCATAATTTCAATTCAGCAGACTTCAAAGAATATGAACCGACAATTGAAAATTCCCAAACTTGTAATTCATGTATTGGAAAAAAGAGTGCTTTTCGGGAGTCCCGGTGTCATATAGAATATTGACCCCCTCTACATAATGACCCGCGGGTCATTATACGTCCATATAATATTGACCTCCCTTGCGGAATAATGACCCCCCCCCTTGCGAATAGCAATATATATTGGGAAAGTATTGAATTTATTATAATTAAATGTTAATTAGCACTGTTTAAGGCCTAACAACATATATTTTGATACAATAATGTACAAAAATAAGTATGCAGATAATTTGTCTTTATCAAGTTCTAAAGATGATAATGAGGTGGTGGGTGCTGTATAACTAGGAGGTTCACTTAATGCCTATGCATAATATTTACACAGACATACATAAAACAAATAAGAACAATGAATCCCACCTCCTATATATACACGGAACATGGATGTCATAGAATAATGGCCCCGCTATGTGTAGAATATATGAGAGAGAGGGTCACTTTTCGATGCCATGGAATAATTACCCTCTGGAATGGGTCTCTGTCTGTATCATTGCACTATTCTCCAAAAATCTAAAATGACGTAATCTCTTCGCTCATATGGGTAACCAATAGTGACGATAAATAAACGTAAAACACACACACACACACTAAGTTAAAATGCTAGTTGGATGCTTCTTCAGCAGAAAGTGATGTATATTTCTTTATCACTTATTATAGCACACCATTATTATTATCATGTTCTCATCAAACTTTCCAGAAAATGTGCACAACTATGTAATATGTTATTAACAATTGTAATTCTGACTAGTGTGGATCAAATTAAACCTTATCTTATTTGCCACAGGTTTGAAAAGCAATACAACCTTTTTTTAGGGAACTGCAACCAACAGTGACACTTCCTGTGTTCCCCATACACTGGTTACATGTTTTATATCATTCATAATAAGTAATATTTTAATATCTTCAGGAGGCGTCGCTCATATGAAAACCGGTAGCGACGATAAATAAACGTAAAAACACACATATTTTAATAGTGTATGAGCAAGGACAGACAACATTATGTTTTATAATGTGTGCCTCCCTATGTATTTAGTGCAAGAAACTGTTCCATGCATACATGTAGAATGTGACCCTCTTAATGTAGATTATTTGATTGAGGGTAGGTCACTTTTCCATGCCATAGAATAATGACCCCCTATATGTAGATTATCCGAGTGAAGGCAGGTCATACTTCCATGCCATTGAATAATGTTCCCCCTATACGTAACCTATATGAGTGAGTGGTTCACTTTTCCATGCCATAGAATAATGACCCCCTGTATGTAAACTATACAATTAAGTGAGGGAGGGTCATTTTACCATGCCATAAAATAATGAGCCCCCTATGTTTATACAGTACGAATGAGAGGGGGGTGAGTCATTTTACATGCCATAGAATAACGACCACCCCCTGTATGCAAAGTATACGAGTGAGGGGGTCACTTTTCCATGCCATAAAATAACTACCCCCCTATGTTAACACAGTACGAGTGACGGCGGGTCACGTTTCCATGCCATAGAATAATGACATCCTGTATGTAAACTATATGAGATTTGGCTGGTCACATTTACATGCCGTAGAATAATGACATTCTGTATGTAAACTATATGAGATTTGGCTGGTCACATTTACATGCCGTAGGATAATGACACTCTTTATGTAAACTATGAGATTTGGCTGGTCACATTTACATGCCGTAGAATAATGACATCCTGTATGTAAACTATATGAGATTTGGCTGGTCACATTTACATGCCGTAGAATAATGACATTCTGTATGTAAACTATATGAGATTTGGCTGGTCACATTTACATGCCGTAGGATAATGACACTCTTTATGTAAACTATGAGATTTGGCTGGTCACATTTACATGCCGTAGAATAATGACATTCTGTATGTAAACTATATGAGATTTGGCTGGTCACATTTACATGCCGTAGGATAATGACACTCTTTATGTAAACTATGAGATTTGGCTGGTCACATTTACATGCTGTAGAATAATGACCCTTATTTACCCTGTATGTATACTATATGAGTGAGGGGTCACCATTCCTGGCCATAGAATAATGTCCCCCTCCTGTATGTAAATTATACGAGTGAGAGGATCACTTTTTCATGCCATAAAATAATGACCCCTTGTATGTAAACTATATGAATGAGGAGGGTCATTTTTCCATGCCATAGAATAATGACCCCCTCACTGTATGTAAACTATATGCGATTTGGATGGTCACCTTTGCATGCCGTAGAATAATGACCCTCTCCTATGTTTACACTGTACGAGTTAACAGGGGTTACTTTTCAATGCCATATAATAATGACCCCAATATGTTTACACTGTATGAGTGAGGGGTATCACTGTTAGATGCCATAGAATAATGACCCCTATATGTAAACTATATTAGTGAATGTGTCACCTTTGCTGGCCATAGAATAATGACCCCCTATGTTTACACTATACGAGTGAGGGGGATCACTCTTACATGCCATATATTAATGACCCCCTGTATGTAAACTATATCGGACACTACTGATCAACTGGTATGCAAATACGTTTGTGTGATTGTAGTGGTTGTGCATACATTAGAGTTGCCAAATTTGTTTTCGCAAGCGACATCGTTGCCAAATTTGTTATCGCAAGCGACATCGTTGCCAAATTTGTTATCGCAAGCGACATCGTTGCCAAATATGTTATCGTAAGCGACATCGTTGCCAAATTTGTTATCGCAAGCGACATCGTTGCCAAATATGTCATCGCAAGCAACATCGTTGCCAAATTTGTTATCGCAAGCGACATCGTTGCCAAATTTGTTATCGCAAGCGACATCGTTGCAACAATGTTATATGGCTTATTCCTTATTCTCACAACAGCACTATGTTTCTATTGTGAATACTTTAAAATATCTACCTGACCTTATGATGGTTAATATATTCATCGTTTTGCATTTCATTCGATGAACGTCTATGCCCTGTTTGTATCTATTTTCATATGAATTTCGCCACTAATGATATACAGCTGACATACGCATTTCTGCGAAGTGCTTCTTTGCTATTCAAGGCGTGACAAACTGTGTAAGATATTTGAAGAGTGACCTAATTACTAGATAGATGGATGGATGGATGGATGGATGGATGTCGCTACAATTGCTTCTCATTTCTCTCGTTACAATTGTTATCAATGAAATGTGCTCTCATCAGACACGACTGGATATATTATGTTCGACTGACTGCGAGCACGTATTTTCATGTTAGGTTTTGATATGCCACCTTTCTGTGAAATACGTACTCGTCCAATCAATAATAATAGATACACGCACATGAGTACCGAATAGTGGTTTAAGTGTTTTACCTATCCAATCTTCTGGCATGTCCTGTGTGTGTACATGCCGTTTTTCAGACTCTTGGTTAGCATATACAATCTCTCTAATGCTTGCTGCGTACTCATCGAAGTCCTGTAATACAAAGGATGTAAACGTAATATATGTGTACATATATGTATCTATCATTTATAGGTCTATAGGTTTATTGTCAGGAATAGGTTATCTCCAGAAGTGGAATGGTGTCATACATGAAGTACTTGCCCTTAGAGAGGAGAGTGGTACCCTGGCCTAGTGAGTAAGGTCGTTGTAGGTTCGAATCCCACTGAGAAATTTTCAGCTGTCCAGCTGGTTTGCAGAATGTCTGAGGATCTACCCAGGTGTCCACTCGTGTGTGAAATACTGCTCGAAGGGTAACCGGGATCTTCCTCCACCAATAATAGATACAGAATCGCCCTCTGATCTAAGCTGTCGGCGCGATTCGAACCCATAAACACATACACAAAATTAACAATGTTATCAACATTTGCTTGGTTAAAGTTCTTTTGAGATACCAAACGGTGTTCAGTAATCTAGCAATTCATTAGTGTCTAATTTCTCTAAATATACGTTTCGTTTATATATATCCATAATTTAACATCCTTTGAATTATTTTGGTTATTGTTATATGACTGTGCAACATGCCTGAAAATCAACTTTGAACTGTAATGGATTATGCGCCTCAGAGAATAAACTACAACCCTCTAAAACGTTCAATCCATATACATATTCAAACAAAGATGAAGTGCACATGATATAATTAACCGTGCTAGCCCTTTACATGTAACATGTCCCTGAAAGTCTACCTTTATCCTTCCAGTTAACAAATAAAGACCTCTGCATTGTCAACACTTTATAAACCTATACCCGTACGTATTCTATGCCGTCATCATCTTCTGTCTTTATATCGTCTCGATATACGCATTGTATGTGGGCGTCATATTCGGTATGTTGACTGTTATATTGTAGACGATGATCTGTATATTCTTCATTGTCCTCAAAGCTGTCGGAGCTGGACTGGTCAGTGTCTTTTATGAAAATAATATGATATGCAACTGCTTAGCTGACTATATAGATATTACTAGTATTTATATTGCGAACTTTCCTTATAAATGCAAATATAACAGCTGCACACAACGATGAAATTAAATCACCATGTCGAGCACATAATCTATGTTAGGACCAGAGAGAGATAGTCAATCTAATGAAGTAGATATGTTGTGATTGTCTATTAATACAACCTCTACCGTAGTATAATTATCCATTTGAAATGCAACACACATATAGCATGCGCTCGTGTTGCAGAAATGCATGTGAAATGAATTAGTCCTGTAATCCATATATATAGTGAACGTTAGGATAAAACAAATAAAATCATATATTGACTAATGTATCAATAAGCCATATCAATATACAGGTGCGTGTACATGATCGTATGCACACATGTATGCGACTATGATATTACACTTTTCGTATTCAAACAGTGATTGTATAATAAAGGTACATGTCAATCAGACTTCATAGTATTGTAATCACATGTGTATCTTTCCGAGCATGCCAGTAAATGTTTGCAGTTTCCTAGAATAAAATTATAACTGACATAATACATGTATAATAAATATAACACTCTAGTTAATAGAAATTGAAGATGCAAGTGCAGGAACTTCCCTAAAATACGTTTCTGCTTTGCAAACTATGGGATTGTATACATACATTGTAATCTATTTTTCCAAATTGACATAAGTATTTTGTGACAAATTATGACACATTATTTCAAAGCAACTGCAACTTCCAGTGTTCAGTCAGACTTAACGTTATTAGGGATTCTTACCCGTATTGTCAAATACACTTTGTAAATCCGTCATATCTGCCTGAATGTTCAGACTTATGGTGTCCCCTAAGTGTTTCGACAGAGATGCTGCAATGGCATTTGCGCTGTTTGTTATTGTTCCACTCTTGAATAATGAGCGTAACTCCATCATACCAGCTGGCGAGGAGACTGTAATTGGGAGGGTGATACCGAGTTGATCTTGCTGTGGACATTCAGTGGCTATAAAAGAGAGCATATTGTACTTCCTACATTGACAAAAGAAAGAACGTGTCGGTTCTTGTGTTGTTTATCGTGTTTTCTAAAAGTCTATTCTAATATCTAAATGGTTTTTTAGCCCATTCTGTTTTGAATTGACAGTGTACAACAGTAATAGCTCCTTTTTTATCAATTTGCAAATAACAACCTGAGATAATGTCACCTAGATACGTAGTTGTTCAATATTACCAATCAATTGTGGCATAAACCCGCACAGTATGTACGGCTTTGCATGGAGGTCTTGCCACAATTATAATATCAAACAGAGCATTAGGGTATTTGACTCCTTACGTATGATAGTGTTGTCAGTCAACCTGTACCACCTGGATTTAAATGAACCTACGTTTATCATCGTATTACCGTTTATCATCGTAATACCATGTCTGAACAACTATTATAGTACAATAGTAGCCCAGATAGTCCAGGTGTTGAACAATTTTATTTGTATTTACTACCCAATGTTTTACAACAAATTACAAGCCCACAAGTTGTGTAATAAATGCACCAACATGTTTATTTCCAAATACTACCTTAGATTAGTGTTCGCTATTTTTCAATGTAACGGCCCAAATAATATCAAATGCATTGTAGAATTGTATTTTGATTTCCTTTTGTATCATATTTGGGGTTTTAAAGGAGTAAAAGGGTAGTATTTGTGTCATAAAGATAACCTTATGAGTTACAAGTGTATAGTATTGAAACATTCCAACAATTCATACAAAGTCATACGCCCTCTTGTAAGAATCATCATCATGGTAAATTTTCCAGCTAACTTCTACCTCAATTGGAATTGAAACAAACTTACGACTGTCGCTGAGGAGTTCATGAAGTGATTCCAATGTTAGGTTTGCATGCATAGAAAATACGGTATCGATATTGTAACCCATTTCCTTCGATATATTGCCAAGCATTCCTTTAAAGCCACCACTCTCAAAATAGTTGATAAGATTCAACAAATCAGCGGGCGAAGAGCAGGTTATTTGCAAAAGAATACACTTCTGCGTGATGCTGACATTTTTAACGTGTCTCTGCTTTCTAATTTCTTCAAGGATGTTTTCCACTTCTCTTCTTACTTCTTGAAAATCAGTAGTGGTGTCAGATCTGTTTATGGCTTCAGAGAAAACTTGAGTCAGAATTGTTTCTGCCAATTTATTTTTCTCTTCAACCTTTCCAAGTGTTATCATTTTCAGCTCTAGTACTGAAAACAACACAATACTATATAAACGGCAATTCACCAACTATAAAGCGGATATTTGTTTGTTTCAGTGTATGGGCGAAGCGAATTATATTTTACAGAATTAACATTAACAGTAACAGTATCACGCATCGCGTAACAACGAGTGATGATGATTATTTTCTGTGTTCATGAGCTGGTGAATTAGTAGTGGTCTGGATACGAAATATGGTAACACGTTTGATTTGCCACCCTGTTCACAGGGCAATCAATCCGCTAAACTCATCCAAACTGGATTCCAGTGACGTATCGCGGACACGATTTGTTGTGTCAAGATGTTGAACGGACAGTAAATGCAATCATAATAGTCAAACCGGAAAATGATGCACACAACGATACATCATATTAATGCTTCATGTGAAGAAATGTGAGCAATCAACAAGGAATTATGAAGATGAAGGGACTACATGATCTGCATTGGCAACAAGCTCAAACAACCATAAATCCACAAAACATCTCTCTCGTAAATCTCTTAATAATTATTAAATATGAAATATAAACAAACAAACCCGTGCATTTCAAACGATATTTGGAAATACAGATTAGATTAGAAAAGGAAATTGCAGTACTGAACAACAACTAAGAGAAGCATAATTTAATATGGAGTCACGTCCAATTAAGAAAATAAATACAGATTACCATTTGCTTAATATAGTAATCCGCCAACCAGAATAGATAATAACAAAACCGATTACACATGATGTTTCCTGTTATGAATAGTGGCAAACCAACATGGGGTTTTTGGAGATAAATGGCAGGCAAGGTGTCAGCTGTAAGAATGTTCAAAGAGCCATAAATCAGCTATGAGTTACCCAACCGGAACAAAACTAATTTAACATGAACTGGATTACAAAATGCACACCAGATTGGTAGTAACAGGATCATAGTAACTATTTGCAACTAGATAGTAGTCTGCTGTTTTATGCCAAGCTTGTTGGGAAACCAACAAGGTGGTTTGGACATTAAAACAAACTTTCTGTTGGCAAATTGCTCCACTACAAATAATCCAACTGGAACAATTAAATATGACACTGGTGGTGATGTCCATCTTGGTGGAATGGCAAGGTGATTTGGGAACTTGTGTCTTCTTTCTTTTTATATGTGAATACTCGAATTTGTTTCACGAAAATTAGAAAGTTGGCTAATATGTTCGATAATATTTTTACTTGATTATTTAGAATAGAAATACCGAAAAATAATAGAGTTACCATGTTCGTTCTTGAAATCTATCCCACGAGTTATCATTTCTTGCAGAAGGTCTTTAGTTTTTTTTAATGTCTCTGAAATATAAGAAATATGTTTCAACATCAAATAAATCGTTGAATTGGACAACAGAGAATTAATGTATTCGACAACAATATATTTACCAATATATAATTGGGTTGTTTTATTTTGTTGTTCTACAAAATGCAAGTTTAACGGTAGCACAATAGAATATATTGAACGTATTGAACGTAACTTTAAAGTGAGCGTAATCATTATTTGTTTATTTGTTTTTTCATATTGCGACTATCCACGAAATAGTCCATTCTAACATGACTCAATAATGCTATTAGCGATTAAATGTTGGTATAGGCATCCGCGCCAACGATAGTGATTTATTTAGGTTGTTAAAGCTTGTTTCGCAATCGTTGTAAATAAACTATTATACATGCTTAATCACACATATTTAAAGGAGAGGACAATCATAAGCTATACAGCTTTCTGTCCAATTCCTTATATCAGTTGTTGTAAATAATCATGTATTGACAGAATATAAATATGTTTAAACTAATCACAATTATAGCTAAGGCTAGTGTTATTTACAATCTGCTATATTATTGAAAAATATCGATTTAAAACAAGTGACAATTGTGAGAAAATAGCTCATGCAAGTTATGTGAAGTTATTAAAATCATGAATGATAACGCTGGAAATAACGAAAACGTTGATGGCAGGTCAGTAAATCAAACTGGCGTCCCAGGACACTTGTCTTCGTGGGAGTGGTTGACGTTAGTGATGAATTAAATGAAAATACAGAAAGCGGTTTAGTATTTGAATGCCAACTATATTTCTTAGTTAACGGGTTTGCTGTTCGCCAATTATCTTGAAGGTCATTGTTTTCAATTATTATATTTATCTGCTGTGAGTTTTGTTTATTTGTATCTAGTCTTCCATTTAGTTTATCTAAGTCAACATTTAGCACAACATTAAAGTCTCCGCCAATTATTAGTGTTCCACTGTTATTATATGTTATTACTTTTCCTAATATATCAAAGAATTCTTTATCTTCATTATTTGGTCCATAAACATAAAAATTTAGCAAAACGTAAGAATTATCCGATATTTCTAATTTTAATAGCTGAAAACGGCCTTTAACTATTTCTTTATAATCTGTGATTTTATATGACCTATCACAGTTGATAAAAATACCAATACCTTTGCTATTACTACTATCTCCACTTATATATATATCATTGTGCCACTCTCTTTTCCAAGTTTCGATATCAGTATTCTCTTTACAGTGCAACTCGTGCACCGTTTATCTTTCAGGTATTCAAAACCTTTGATACGTTTTTCTCTGGATGCCATTAATTTTACATTAAATGTACATAAATGTATTGTCATAATGTTTAAGAGAAGAGATTAGTCATGTTAGATTTTTGGAGGATAGTGCATGATACAGAGAGAGACCCATTCCAGAGTTTCCTCTGGTAAAGCACCGACACAAGACCTCGGTTTAACGTCCCATCTGAAAGATTGTTAATTTTATTAGGGTCAGTCGGGGGAACGAACCAGGAAAATTGAAAATAGTTTGTAACATATATACATGTAGTATCATACATATACATTGCATTTGAATGTATGCGTGTTGTATTAATACATGTATGTATTATCTTGTAAATATTTGTAAATAATGAACTGAATAAAGTTGTTATATAGATGTATTCAGTTCATTATCTTTATACGAGCAAATTACAAACATACCAGCATGTGTATCCGCTATGCGATTTAGTTGTATCCCTCGAGACTTGAGCTCCTCGAAGCATGCCTGTGGTGTTTGACTGTTCTGGGAATTGCTCATACATTCTTCCAAAATCTTTGCAATTTCTGATTTCTTGTCATTTTCCAGAAAACTCGACAGTAATTTAATGTTATACATTAGCTCAAATGTATACTCTGAGAAAGTGTTACCGTTAAGTGACAAAATTACTGCGTCTGCGTAGTTCTTTTCTGCGTTACTAATGCTTTCTATTGCAAGTTGTTTTATTTCATTTTCACTATTACACTCAATGACTTGCTGAAGGACAACCGCTAAGAGCATGGCGTCCCAAGTTGAAGTGTCAAATTGTTGTGCAGAATTAGATTCATGTGGATATAGAGTGTCTAGGTGACCACTGTTAGTGATGTTGTTCTTGAAGAAACTTTCATTATCTTGAATAAGCTTTCTTAGATCTTTCGTCTGTCTCTTTAATTCGTGTTCTAGAAAGTTCGATAGTACTAAGCGTCCACCTTTGACTAGTAGTATAATGTATCGTTCGTATGGGTCTGATTCGTTTTTGAGATATACCTCCATAACTGTATTAAATAAGCAATGCCATTATGTTTAAGTACACTGAATCCATGCAGATAGGTCATCAGGCATGCATGCAACACCAGATTTAAGAACTAGCTATTTTTCAATACAGCAGTGCATAATTGTCAACCAATCTAGAACCACGGTTGTGCATGCACATTGCGAATTCAGCAGTGACATGTTATGCATAATGGTAGGCTTCTAGTCTACAACAGCAAATATGTCAAACATATACCAACTTTCGCCGCTAGTCGACTTTAAATTATATATTCTGTATTCCATAATATGTTTGGATACATATTACATGTATGCTAAGTGTAATTCGATTCCATCTCTAGTTTAGACATAATTCGCTAATATAGCCCTTATCAAATTTCTATTCGTACTTTTTACCCATGAAGGCAATACAATTGACTAAGTGTTCTCAATTTGAGCCTGTTGTTTTAGATAAATATAACATGATGACCTGGACGTCGTGGCTCAATTAATCCGATTGTATTCTATGTAATGGTTTGTTTAGAATAGCGATTTAAATAGCCAAGACTTGTTTATTTGTTTCTGTGGTTTAAAGTCGCACAACTGCGTGGGTCATAGAGCGACGATCCCGCTATTATTCGTGGAGAAAGATCCCCGGATGCCCCTTTGAGCAGTATTTCAGGCACCGGCGGGCATCGACATTCCGCAAACCAGTTGGATAGCTTGCTCACATGAAATAATTCGACGCCCCCGGTGAGATTCGAACCTGCAACAGCATGGCTGATCAAAAATCAATTGTTAACAATATGGTTAATAACAAAATCAATTGTTAATAATATGGTTATGATAACTTAAAATCAATTGTTAACATTGTGGTTAATAGCAAAATCAATTGTTAACAATATGGTTATTAACAAAATCATTACCAACATGATTAATAACGAATCCAATTGTTTGGTGTTTTGTTTAACAACATGGCTGATAACAAAATCAATTGTTTAACAGCATGGCTGATAACAAAATCAATTGTTTAACAAGATGGTGATAACAAATTCATTTGTTTAACAACATGGCTAATAACAAAACCAATTGTTTAACATCATGGCTAATAACAAAACCAATTGTTTAACAGCATGGCTGATAACAAATCCAATTGTTTAACAGAATGGCTGATAACAAAACCAATTGTTTAACAACATGGCTAATAACAAAATCAATTGTTTAACAACATGGATGATAACAAATCCAATTGTTTAACATCATGGCTGATAACAAATCCAATTGTTTAACATCATGGCTGATAACAAATCCAATTGTTTAACAACATGGCTGATAACAAATCCAATTGTTACCAACATAACTGATAACAAAATGAATTATAATAACTAATAAAAACAATCAATTGTTAATAACATTGTTAAAGCGACACTACATCGGTGAAAACGCAATTTTATACAGAATGTAATTTCCTATTATATCGTATCATTTGTTTCCAAATATTTGCCACAGAATCTGAGTAGTTCAACTAGTAAACAAACGTCGTATACGCGATTTGTTGACATAACAAAATAATGTAGATAGGGTCGACATACATGCGTAATACAACGCGCGTTTCTTTAATAACACGATTTATGTTAGAGATTTGCCGTTATATCTCACACGTGTGCCTATGAATATTTATGTGTAGGCTAATCCTAGATAAATGTTCTATAAACGACCGTATCACGTGTTAAGTATTGATTCCAATGACAAACACACGTTCATTCATGAGCATAGCATAGATGACCGTTATATGAAATACTACTTTAACTTTTGAAAATGTGTAGACAACAAAAACACTGTTTATCGATTCAATGTTAGT
>CM026400.1:39971405-39988905 GCA_014843695.1 Archivesica marissinica
GTGCGTGTGCGTGTGCGTGTTTTCATGTCATATTTAGACGTGTTAGTATACATTGTATATACAAACACGTCAATACCATCATCACAAGATATGTGGAACAATCTCGGCCATTCTGTACCAGATGCCACCAATTCATTGCTAGATTTTAAATCCAAACTTATATAACAAGTATAATGCAATGCATTAATACCAGCATTTACATATACACGCAGTGTTCATTATGCGCATGTCCACAATGTATGCAGCAACATAAACGCACATTTGTATTCCAATTTCTTGCGAGATAATCCATATTGTGTTTGTGGTCTCGGTATTAAAAACCTGGTCCCCGAGGTTATAAATCTTTTCTCAGATCTCAAACTCAATCTCAATTGATCTGATTGGTTGATTCTGAGTGGTACTGTCAGCTGAACCAATCAGACGATTGAAGTGAGTTTTGAGATTGGAGAAATGTTTTATAACCTCCAAGCCAAAACATTACTTCTTTCAATGTAGATAACTATTGCATAAGTACAGGGTCTTACACGAGTTGTGATATCATACCATATATAGTCATACAATATTTTAATATATGGTATGAAAACTACCATACCTGTATTATCCTTTTTATCACATTGCCATAGCGGGGTCGTTTTAATAAATAACGCTACTTTTATTTTGGCGAGGAGTATTAGCGCAAATTGTCATGAGGTCACTAAATCTACTCAAAGCAGCGTTATATTTATGTTTTAAACAGCATTATAATTGCGTCGAGACTTCGTTTAAATCGTCATGTGTCTTATCATCGACGTTATGTACCAATTCACCTAAAACGATGCATAATGTACAGTTTTATTTACAAATTATAAGAATTATTCTCTCAACCTATCAGAACCCTTCCAGGTATTATAACACGTGTGTACATAACTGTACGAAAGTATGGGATGACTATATTACACTGAATACAAGCGAAGTTAATTAAGCGTAGGCTGTAGGAAATACTCCTGAATTGCATTTCACTAAACACAACAAAACTAGTATGTGGAATATAACAGTTATCTGATCAACAGTACTAACACCTATTCACATATGTTTAAAATAAAGTAAAATAAATAAGAGCGACGATGTGGGTTGTAAATCCGTATGTGCTATTTATTTAAGTGTCGTGCTCTTGTCTAAATGAATAAGGCATGCGAGTTCTTCATTAGAGAATTATGATAGAGGCCGAAGTGGTCCAGCAGACAAATATAAACAAACAAATCATTGGGAGGAACAGATACGGTGTATAAGAAATTCAGGTAGCTATCCGAATTTAAAAAATCTACACCTAACCCGAACACTAGTTTCTATACCATTTCTGCTTAAGACCAATACGTGCTTTTATTCAATGATGATGTACTATATCAAACTAAGATAACCAACAAGTTATGGTGGATACATAAAAAAATAACAAGTACGCCGTGCATAGGTGCCCTGAAATATTGGGTTCATCATATAAACGGGTGCCGTTGCGATAGCTGAATTGAATATCTACAGAATGTTATGGTTATATATAGCCACTTGAAATGATATTACATACAAATAACAAGTACGCCGTGCATAGGTGCCCTGATATATTGAGTTCATCATATAAACGGGTGCCGTTGCGATAGCTGAATTGAATATCTACAGAATGTTATGGTTATATATAGCCACTTGAAATGATATGAACATATTTGAGTGTAGATACCAATAAGCTAGACGAAAATTTTTCATGAAAACATTGTATACTATAAACATAAAATATGTAACTATTTTAGTCACAAACAAACATAATTGTATTAGACGTTTGTGGCTGAAACATTCCGGCAAAGCCTGTGCTTGCTGAAACATTCCGGCAAAGCCTGTGCTTGCTCGATTTTGTTCAGATGTCAAGGCTATAATGTGTCATATAATTATTTGAAACAGGTAATAAATACTGTACCAGTAACTGTTGTTTGTATTAGTTTAACATGAGTACAGGTTCTTGCAGTCACAAATTTGCTCTGAGCTAGGCTTCAAAAACGGATAGTGAATTAACCAATCAGGAAACAGTTCGAGCTCAGTCCAAAATAATGGATGTTTTTCTACCAATGAAAAACATCCTTACAAACGCTGGATTTAGCCGAACACATTCAATCGTTAAACTGTTTCTGATGTCCGTTTTGGGGATTTGTGACTGTTTGAACCATTACAAATGACAAATAAACGGCGAGAAACACAAGACGGATCTATAGTCCAGTGGTAACACGCTGGACTGGTAATACAGGGATCGCAGATTCGATCCCCCGTCTGTGCCGGTGCTTTACACCGTGCACGTAAAAGAACCAGAGGAGACTCTGGAATGGGTATATGTCTGTATCATTGCACTATCCTCCAAAATCTAAAATGACTAATCTCTTCAGGAGGTGTCGCTCATATGGGCAACCGGTAGCGACGATAAATAAACGTAAAACACACAGAGAAACACAATACATTGGTTCGATAATTGGTAGCGCGTCGCGTGCGAAGACATAGAGATCATCGAGCATGAAAAAAGATATATAATTACAATAGATACGAAGGCAGTTTAGAGTGACTCTTAAACATACCCTATGTATGCTTGTAGCCTAAGTTATGGTCGGGCTGAGTTATCAAATAACATTACCCATCTAATTCACACATTATCGAATATACATGCGTGTTAGTACAGCGTGACTCCTGTACTGACTCTCTAAACTTTGGTGCTTGTAGCCTAATCTATGGCCGGGCTGAGCATTCGAATCATAATATTAATGCACACAACGTAATCACCTTAGTTTATAATAGATGAGTGTTAACTAAACATGTTAGTATGCTCGCCCACATGGTTCGCCGGAGGCGAGTAAGAAATAAGATCATTCATCTCATCTCAAGTGAATTGAGTAGCAATGTCATGTGATGAAGCTAAAACTGTCAACAAGAGTATTTTGAAAATTGTTTTCACGACTTAAGAAAATAATAATATACGGCAAGTGCAATTAACATTTTATACTGGTCATTATAATTATGTGGGATTTACGCCGACCATAGGTACCACCACTGCTATAAACAAGTATAGCCCGGTGCGATTAGGCTATCATATCCTATTCCAGAATAAGAAAGCCATGTGGATGAATTACTTCTATATCCAGTGGTTATATGTCAGGATTGTGCGAAACGCTCTTCGCAAAGGAGGAACTCAAAGTGGCACGCGCCCACCACCGCGAACATCAAAATAGCTGGCCCATAAACTTTTTCCCCCAAAGAAACTTGAATACAGTGTTATAATCCTGTTAAATCTACACATAACCATAATCCTGCTAAATCTACACATAACCGTCAGGGGCGTAGCCAGGAGGCAAATTATGTGCAGGCCCGGGTAAAGAATGTTGTGTGAACGAGGTTGATAGGGGGTCCGGGGGCATGCACACCCGGAATTTTTTAGGATGCAATTTCCCGCATTCTGCTGCATTTAAAAGACAAATCTGACATGTTTTTATAACAAATAAACATGATAATACACTGTTCTGCTCAGCTATACATGTACATCAAAAGCAATAACAATTCTGCACTCTATTATTATCTGTGATTTTACTCAATTAAAAGCCAAATACACAAATGTACAGTTACACTGGTGGACCAAAAGAGTCGGACGTTCTAATGTATGTTCAGCACTTTCAGCACTGTTAATGTTAGAAAAATACACAGCGAACAGAAAATCGAAAGTGATGAAAGTACTGAGCAGAAATCAAAACGTCCGACTCCGGTGGGTGACTGATGATAGGTAATGAGCTAAACAAATTGAAGGCGACGGTGTTTGCCTGCCGAAAATCGATTTGACATTGCTTGGCCGTTTTAAATTTTGCAACCAAGTAAACAAATATGGACTAGTTGTTGTTGTTGTTGTCATCGTCGTCGCGACATCTCCGCGCTTATTTTATTTGTATGCATTAACTGACTATGCCTATCCATGGGCTGAAGGTATAACGATTAGTATCCATTATACATTATTATAGGTATAGGACAGGAATATCTAGGTAGCCTAGGTATATTAGAGTAAAATATTTATTTTTTTTGGTCAAAATGATGTGCAGGCCCGGGCCTTTTGGCCTAATGGCAGCTACGCGCCTGACCGTAATGTGTAGACTCACTACTATGTGAATGCAGCAACATAATAACACAAACAGCCTTTCTCGCTTCCCACCCGCACAGTAGACGCCATGTTTGTTACCACGACATCTCTTCCGATTGGCCCGTTCTGCTAGAAATATCCTGTAGAGACAGAATTGATTCTGAGAAGAGAATCGTTCAAATCGAACCAGAAATATTTCCAAGAATTACTACCGAAATTATAAAACAGATTAATCGCACCTGTCTTATGTAAGATAACGTATTGTTGTATGCTTTCCAGTGAGTGAGTTTTCTCAATGAAAGATTACTCCATCTTGCATTGCTTTGAAACAGTGACAGATGGCATTTTCTCTGCCACTGGTTGCGTTTCGTATTGCTGCAAGGTTAGATGTACTTTTGTATTTTCAGACTATCATGAACAGTTCATTATAAAGTAATATATTCTAATGAATTTGTTTTGTCTGTAGTTTTAAATTTTGACAGCAAACAGAAACTAACTCTAAAATTATATAGGAACTATTTCTTATTACGGACGTTCACACTAACAGAAGTGGTGGTGCGGTTATGTCAACGTAGTGCAATGAGGCCCCGGACAGGGCAGCTAAAATGAATACAATTTGAAAACAAATATTATATTAGCCAAATTCATTGGAAATCATAAACGAAAAAGATGATTTGTGTTTATTAGTGTAAGATAGGCTCATATCTTACGCTAATTAACACAAATATCCTCTATTACTTCCAATTTACGTACATGTATATCATGTCATACAATATAAACAATACCTGCATCCATAATAACAACTCAATGGTCTGGTTTATTATAGTGTCACCCCTATTTAAAGGGCCAGCCATTTCTGATTTTTGAGACACCTCTTTTTATGAACACAGTACTTCCCGAATCCTATGATTGTATGCCTGGCGCCAGGCTGGTGGGCACTCGGCAACAATTATTTAACTAGATGGCGGCTCACCAACCTACCATATCAGAACAAACCCCTGACGAGGTTCGAACTTTCGACCTCCCGCTCCGTAGGCGGACGCCTTAACCACTAAGCCACGGAGACGGTATGTTTGGCACTAGACAATTGTCCTGCATTGATGCAATTCAAAGAGGGTAATGAGACGTGTTCGTGGAACAGGCCGTTACATACGCAATGCGGCAGTTTCTGGACATATCAGATGCATTCACACTCTAATTATATATATAATAAGCAAATGAAATGTGTTGCCAGTATTTGGGTACGCTTTTCCCGCCTACCAGTCCAAAGGGTAAAGTCTGTGTTTATATATATAATAAACAAATGAAATGTGTTGCCAGTATTTGGGTACGCTTTTCCCGCCTACCAGTCCAAAGGGTAAAGTCTGTGTTTATGGCACAACATATAAAAACTTGCAATACAGTAAAGATAATTGTTCAATGCAAGTGATTGTTCTACAGAATATACTGATATTGGAAAACCTCTAGATAAGTATTCCTGTACTACTGTTGTAGAGTCTGAATATTTAGGGCAGTCACTTGTATACATAACATTCGAAAACCAAAACAATCATTGTTGAACCATCAAACCTAAAAATAGTTTTCTGTAAGTCTACAGCTGTGACCACTCGGCCATCCTGCCATGTGTGATAATTCGATATAATTTCTATTATTCAATCAGTGTTTTAACTCGCCAATGTGTATATACATCGGCATGTTTGTATACAAGTGACTGACCTGATTAATCGAACTGTACTATCGTGCATGATTAAATTTCGAACCATTGTCCATCTAAAAAAATCTGGGAAAACAATCATTCAAACACGGAAATCCTATCCACTGGCTAATCAGACACACATATATATATTGTTCAGGCGGTTTAGCTGTATTTCATACCCCCAACTATCCAATATTGATGTATTTACATGTGTGATCTATTTTTAAAACCCATAATATTGCCAATTTAATCATGTACGACAGTAATAAGCTTAATAGTATATATATATGGCTAAATAGTAAATACATACAAAATGTGTATTGGCGATATTAATACAGAGCAAAAACAGATTATATACAAACTGACCTGACTTTGCTACCATGACATATTATAAATACATGCATTGTATCTATATACGATAGACATACAGTCTACATCCGGTCTCATCCGGTCAAATTCGGTTATTTCGAATTATCCGTTTATCTCGAAGTCGGATCAAAGTCCCGTTTCAGACACTATCATTTAAGTCAAACTAGGGTTATGTCGAAGTATTTTGTTCGGTGCTACGGAATTCGACATAACGGATGTAGACTGTAGTTGAAATATACATATAGCACAATGCTATAGAATTGACATGTATATGCATATATATCAGACTTCAACAAGGCAGCTCATGGTGTGATCTGTACTAGAATGAATTGACATATACATATACCTGTAGGATCTTACATGAGTGGTGATTTTATGAAACGAGTTTTGGAAAATTGCTACATTAAGCTAGCCTATTAACATTTTCATATGGGATGTACCCCACCATTCTAACTAGTTTCGGCCGGTTCCTCATTAGAGCCATAATTCTGGTGTAATTATAATTTGAATGTCATATTGTATTATGAAAGAGCCTACCATTCTGTTGGTGGACAGATGCATTGCTGGTTATTAAGAGTATATATCTTTCATGCGCACCGGTGTGGGACAACGATACTCCACATGAGTGGTCAGAATATGTCGTCAGAAACGAGGCTCTATCGAGTTTCTGACTACATATTCTGACCCAGAGGTTGCATATCCTTGTCCCACACCGGTGCATATGATGGGTACTTTCCTCGCACTCCACCTTGCTAGATCACATGTTTTATCTTGAATCTGAGGTGAAAATAAACCAGGACCGAAGTATGTGAGATGGTACGTTGGTCGCCATACCGAATAGGTCGGTTTCCTCCCCAACGAATGACCACATTTACGCTTTCATCCGCGCAAACGAGAGTGATTAATATAAATTGTTAGAACTTGCTTCGCAATCATTGTAAAATAAATAAAGTTTAAGCTTAAAATAAACCAGTCTTTGTTACATTGATTTCAGTGAATCGGTAGTGCTCACACCTGATACGAAGTTTGTCACAAGAAAAATACACTCTGAGCTAGTCTTCGTGCGTTATTACGTATTTATGAACCATCATCCAGTTACTGCCCCTGAATACTCCCTAACATCGTTCAGTTACTTCCCCTGAATACTCCCAAACATCGTTCAGTTATTGCCCCTGAATACTCCCTAACATCGTTCAGTTACTGCCCCTGAATACTCCCTAACATCGTTCAGTTACTGCCCCTGAATACTCCCTAACATCGTTCAGTTACTGCCCCTGAATACTCCCTAACATCGTTCAGTTACTTCCCCTGAATACTCCCCTAACATCGTCCAGTTACTGCCCCTGAATACTCCCTAACACCGTTCAGTTACTGCCCTGAATACTCCTAACATCGTTCAGTTACTTCCCTGAATACTACCCTACATCGTTCAGTTACTGCCCCTGAATACTCCCTAACATCGTCCAGTTACTGCCCCTGAATACTCCCTAACATCGTTCAGTTACTGCCCCTGAATACTCCCTAACATCGTTCAGTTACTGCCCCTGAATACTCCCTAACATCGTTCAGTTACTGCCCCTGAATACTCCCTAACATCGTTCAGTTACTGCCCCTGAATACTCCCTAACATCGTTCAGTTACTGCCCCTGAATACTCCCTAACATCGTTCAGTTACTGCCCCTGAATACTCCCTAACATCGTTCAGTTACTGCCCCTGAATACTCCCTAACATCGTTCAGTTACTGCCCCTGAATACTCCCTAACATCGTTCAGTTACTGCCCCTGAATACTCCCTAACATCGTTCAGTTACTGCCCCTGAATACTCCCTAACATCGTTCAGTTACTGCCCCTGAATACTCCCTAACATCGTTCAGTTACTGCCCCTGAATACTCCCTAACATCGTTCAGTTACTGCCCCTGAATACTCCCTAACATCGTTCAGTTACTGCCCCTGAATACTCCCTAACATCGTTCAGTTACTGCCCCTGAATACTCCCTAACATCGTTCAGTTACTGCCCCTGAATGCTCCCTAACATCGTTCAGTTACTGCCCCTGAATGCTCCCTAACATCGTTCAGTTACTGCCCCTGGATACTCCCTAACATCGTTCAGTTACTGCCCCTGAATACTCCCTAACATCGTCCAGTGACTGCCCCTGAATACTACCCCCTAACATCGTTCAATTACTGCCCCTTAATACTCCAACATCGTTCAGTTACTGCCCCTGAATACTCCCTAACATCGTTCAGTTACTGCCCCTTAATACTCCCTAACATCGTTCAGTTACTGCCCCTGAATACTCCCTAACATCGTTCAGTTACTGCCCCTGAATACTACCCTAACATCGTTCAGTTACTGCCCCTGAATACTCCCTAACATCGTTCAGTTACTGCCCCTGAATACTCCCTAACATCGTTCAGTTACTGCCCCTGAATACTCCCTAACATCGTTCAGTTACTGCCCTGAATACTCCCCTAACATCGTCCAGTTACTGCCCCTGAATACTCCCTAATATCGTTCAGTTACTGCCCCTGAATACTCCCTAACATCGTTCAGTTACTGCCCCTGAATACTCCCTAACATCGTCCAGTTACTGCCCCTGAATACTCCCTAACATTCAGTTACTGCCCCTGAATACTCACTAGCATCATTCAGTTACTGCCCCTGAATACTCCCTAACATCGTTCAGTTACTGCCCCTGAATACCCCTAACATCGTTCAGTTACTGCCCCTGAATATTCCTAACATCGTTCAGTTACTGCCCCTGAATACTCCCTAACATCGTTCAGTTACTGCCCCTTAATACTCCCTAACATCTTCAGTTACTGCCCCTGAATACTCACTAACATCGTTCAGTTACTGCCCCTGAATACTCCCTAACATCGTCCAGTTACTGCCCCTGAATAATTCCTAACATCGTTCAGTTACTGCCCCTGAATACTCCCTAACATCGTCCAGTTACTGCCCCTGAATACTCCTAACATCGTCCAGTGACTGCCCCTGAATACTACCCCCTAACATCGTTCAATTACTGCCCCTGAATACTCCCCTAACATCGTCCAGTTACTGCCCCTGAATACTCCCTAATATCATTCAGTTACTGCCCCTGAATACTCCCTAACATCGTCCAGTTACTGCCCCTGAATACTCCCTAACATCGTCCAGTTACTGCCCCTGAATACTCCCTAACATCGTTCAGTTACTGCCCCTGAATGCTCCCTAACATCATCGCCCAGTTACTGCCCCTGAATACTACCTAACATCGTTCAGTTACTGCCCTGAATACTCCCTAACATCGTCCAGTTACTGCCCCGTAATACTCCCTAACATCGTTCAGTTACTGCCCCTGAATACTCCCTAACTTCGTTCAGTTACTTCCCCTGAATACTACCTAACATCGTCCAGTTACTGCCCCGTAATACTCCCTAACATCGTTCAGTTACTGCCCCTGAATACTCGTGAAAACATGTTATTAATGTCCACCCTCTTTCTCATCTTATTACTATTATTATGTTACTATATCTCGACAGATATACTACAGCATATCCAATGGGTACTTATCTGTAAATTAGTTTTATCAATCAACTAACATGATTTGAATAAAATCACATATATCATAACACAACATCTTGTTCGGGAACAACAGTAAAGACAAAAGATTCCAACTTAAAGACCGCTATACATTTCAGGATAAATCATACTTTATCTGCCAAGGGAAGTAATAGAAAAGCCAGAGAGGTCCCTCATTATGTAACGTGACCCCGTGTTTCGTTGACTGGTTAATTCATGTATGGAGGTCGGTGCAGTTTATAATTATTAACTAATTAAAAGTTATTTTCTGCAATAATTGTTAATTGGATATTTACCACTATACGATCACGAAGGGCCTCGAAATACGGAACCATGTCAGGCGCTATGTTGCTCTTAGTTTCCAAAAAACATTGGAATAAGAGCCGGGGACACACGTAGCCTTGTATTTCTGAAAATAGTAAACAGCTTTAACTTTAAATATATATCACAGCTTAGTATCTTAGGAAATACTACATGATATGGATTCATATAGTGATGCTAGGGATTCATATACCGATGCTACGGTAGGTTCATTCACAGGTAATTGTGTCGCAATAATTTTCTCCTTAGACCCACAGTACATCATTTTGTCACGCACACTTTTGATTGATGCTACGGTTGGTTCATTCACATGTAATCGGCTCGCAATATCGCCCTTATACTTATAGTACATTATTTTGTCACGCACACTTTGGATTGATGCTACGGTAGGTTCATTCACATGTAATTGGCTCGCAATATCGCCCTTATACTCATAGTACATTATTTTCTTACACGAACGTTGGGTTGATTCTTCGGTAGGTTCATTCACAGGTAATTGTGTCGCAATATCTTTCTCCTCAGACCTATCGTACAACATGTGTTCCAGAAGTCTGCCACTTACTATTGACGCTTCATTAAGCTCTGCGTATGTATATATGTTCTTTCTTTCCAAATACCACAGAACATAGGCTGCGTTATTCGTTGTCAATGTTATATCAACAAGGCGAGCTGTATATGAGTTATCAACTAATTTCAACAAAGTTTCACTTGACAATGAAACACGTGTCAATTTCAGATCAATGAAATGTGGAGAATCCAACACGTTTAATTCGTGCCCAAACCCTGACTCATAAATATAGAGTCGCTCTAAGTGTTTACTCAATTGTATTATTCTATATATGTCCTTAGCCAAATCCAATTCATACATGTGGTAAATAGTCATAGAGTTAAGTTGGCTAGCAGCATACATGTGTTGAAAACATCCTCCTGAACAATTATCGATGTACACGTGTTTAACAACAGTGTCATTCATTGCATGATATGCAGGGACTTTATCAAAGCAAGAGCACTCGTCATCTTCTCTACACACGACAGAATGAAAAACTACTCTATCTAGGCTATGGCATGTGGTGAGGAGTAAGGTCATCTGTGTATGGGTAAGTGTTACGTTTTTCAATATCAATTGGCGTAGTTTCTGTAGCCGAGATATGTTGAATATCACACTTTCTCGGAAATCATATCCCTCTAAATCAATCGTTTGCAGATGATTGGCTGATTGTTCTATCACACGTTCTGAAAACTTCTGCCCCGTCGATTGCCACGACGATGTGAATGATTCCAAATTATCAACGGAAGACAAATGCTCTTGTACAGATACATCTATGTTCGTCCCTTCGCAGTCCAGCGATCTAATGCTTTTCGGATCTATGTATCGTGCTGTTTCATAATGTGTCGATTCTGATACATGTAAGTCGCGCAGTCCATAGCAAGGGAAGTGTGTATGATTATATTCAATTGCTTCTACAATACTGTCAGTTACCAGAGTTTGTATATGCCTACATCGTTCTGTGTATATGCCTATATCATGATCACCAACGTTCGCGATATGTTCAGTAATCTTACACATCACTTTGGGATTCATGCCACTGACAAATTTAAATACTCCAGACATTCCGAGTAGTTCTGATAGAGACATGCTCTCCAAACGTGTAGGAATTGAATTCGACGTGTGTTCGCATATATATAACGCCGCAAATAACTCATGGAATATAGAGTGGGTGAAGGAAACTGGTACATCTATGGCACCATCAATGTCAACAACTGTATAACTTCGTTTAATCAATCCAGTTCTAATTAGACATTCCCACTGTTTAACCGCTATTTCAAGTTTTCGAAATACTGTTGATGTAATAAAGTACTGTGTATTAGACATCAATGTCTCAAATGCTAACTTCGACAGTATACGAATCATGCCTGAATTATTGTTGCATAGTTTCCTGTTGTGAAAACATTGTGGCAGGCGTGTTGCAGCTTGTGGACCTTCCAGCTTCCCATCACCTAACATAGATTCAACGCGTTCCAGCTTATCTTCATCTAACGTATATTCAATGTTTTTCAGCTTCTCTTCACTCGGCAGTATATATTCAACGTGTTCCAGCTTCCCATCACCTAACATAGATTCAACGTGTTCCAGCTTATCTTCATCTAACGTAGATTCAATGTTTTTCAGCTTCTTTTCACTCAGCAGTATACATTCAACGTGTTCCAGCTTCCCATCACCTAACATAGATTCAACGTGTTCCAGCTTATCTTCATCTAACGTAGATTCAATGTTTTTCAGCTTCTCTTCACTCAGCAGTATACATTCAACGTGTTCCAGCTTCCCATCACCTAACATAGATTCAACGCGTTCCAGCTTATCTTCATCTAACGTATATTCAATGTTTTTCATCGTCTCTTCAATCGGCAGTATACATTTAACGTGTTCCAGCTTCCCATCACCTAACATAGATTCAATGCGTTCCAGCTTATCTTCATCTAACGTATATTCAATGTTTTGCATCGTCTCTTCAATCGGCAGTATACATTTAACGTGTTCCAGCTTCCCATCACCTAACATAGATTCAACGTGTTCCAGCTTATCTTCATCTAACGTAGATTCAACCTGTTCCAACTTCTCTTCACCAAACGTAGATGCAACGAGTTCCAGCTTCTCGTTGCTCAACATATATTCAACCAATGCACTTACAAAGTTGGATCTACACATTAATTTGTCAACCGTTTGACTTTTATACCACATGCACACTAGCATTCTTAGCAAATATGGGTCAGTTTTGAACTTATCGCATCCTGCATTTTCAACGGCGTTTTCAAAATCTCTGATATGATACGCTGTCTTGTTTTGTTTGTTTAAATGCTTTAAGATAAATTCTGTGTAATCTTTGGAAGTCGTATTTGTAAGGCCAACGACATTAATGTTCACATCGACTTCATAAATCCATGGTGAAATAGTTGTACGTGATGTGAATATTGTGACGAATGGGCACTGGAACATTTTCTTCAGTGAGTTCCATTTTAGATTGTGAAAGGGTTTTTGTTTATCATCACACATGTCAACATCATCAAGAAGAAACAAACATCTATGTGCGCCTTGTTCAATAATGTCCTTGAAAGCAACATAGTGCTTCGGATCTAACAGTTGGTTTCTAATTAAATCTTTAATACATGTATCACCGTGTGTCGCTGTTTTAAATGTAATATAAAACAGAAAGTCAAACTGCTTCATAAACATTCTGTAGATTTGATCATCCTTGGATGTTGTTGATTCAAAGCTCGTATATGTAATCCCGTGTTCTGAATTTCCCTGCGGAGTGTGTTGATTTTGTTTGTTTGAGTAATAATCTTGACACCAACTAGAAATAAGCTGTTTACAGAATGTAGTTTTCCCTATGTTTGCATTTACTGAAATATGTCGGAATGCATTGCTTCCTACAGAGAAGATATCATGTACTGATTTAACCGTACTCTTCCTCTGCAATTCTGGAGCAAGAGAACTGTAAAATGTGTGGTGCACAGTTCGTTCCATTTGAAGAGGAGCATACACGCTGTCCAGACACATGTCCTCATATTGCATGGACGTTTTGGTATCCGCCGCTAGGAGTTTTACATAATATTCTTGTAGATGATTCTGTACATCTGAAATACAAATAACACATGCCAATGATGTATAATACATTTGGCTTGCTACATAGTACATGTAGTATTGTTGAAACAGGCATAATGTCAATTCTGCAGACTTCAAAGAATATGAATCGACAATTGAAAATTCCCAAACTTGTAATTCATATATGTATTGGAAAAAGAGTGATTTTCGGGAGTCCCGGTGTCATATAGAATATTGACCCCCTCTACATAATGACCCGCGGGTCATTATTCGTCCATATAATATTGACCTCCCTTGCGGAATAATGACCCACCTTGCGAATAGCAATATATTGTGGGAAAGTATTGAATTTAATATAATTAAATGTTAATTAGCACTGTTTAAGGCCTAACAACATATATTTTGATACAATAATGTACCGAATAACATAAATATATTGAATCTGAACAAACAAGTATGCAGATAATTTGTCTTTATCAGGTTCTAAAGATGATAGTGAGGTGGTGGGTGCTGTATAACTAGGAGGTTCACTTAATGCATATGCATAATATTTACACAAACAAACGTAAAACAAATAAGAACAATGACCCCCAACCCCTATGTATACACTGAACATGGATGTCATAGAATAATGGCCCCGCTATGTGCAGACTATATGAGAGAGAGAGGGTCACTTTTCGATGCCATGGAATAATTACCCTCTGGAATGGGTCTCTGTCTGTATCATTGCACTATTCTCCAAAAATCTAAAATGACGTAATCTCTTCGCTCATATGGGTAACCAATAGTGACGATAAATAAACGTAAAACACACACACACACTAAGTTAAAATGCTAGTTGGATACTTCTTCAGCAGAAAGTGATGTATATTTCTTTATCACTTATTATAGCACATCATTAGTATTATCATGTTCTCATAAAACTTTCCAGAAAATGTGCACAACTATGTAATATGTTATTAACAATTGTAATTTTGACTATTGTGGATCAAATTAAACCGTATCTTGTTTGCCACTGGTGTGAAAAGCAATACAACCTTTTTTTAGGGAACTGCAACCAACAGTGACACTTCCTGTGTTCCCCATACACTGGTTACATGTTTTATATCATTCATAATAAGTAATATTTTAATATCTTCAGGAGGCGTCGCTCATATGAAAACCGGTAGCGACGATAAATAAACGTAAAAACACACATATTTTAATAGTGTATGAGCAAGGACAGACAACATTATGTTTTATAATGTGTGCCTCCCTGTGTATTCAGTACAAGAAACTGTTCCATGCATACATGTAGAATGTTACCATCTTAATGTAGATTATTTGACACTTTTCCATGCCGTAGAATAATGACCCCCTATATGTAGATTATCCGAGTGGAGGCAGGTCATACTTCCATGCCATTGAATAATGTTCCCCCTATATGTAAACTATATGAGTGAGGGGGTCATTTTTCTATGCCATATAATAATGACCCCCTGTGTGTAAACTATACAAGTGAGGGAGGGTCATTTTACCATGCCATAACAATAATGAGCCTCCTATGTTTATACAGTACGAGTGAGAGGGCGGTGGGTCATTTTACATGCCATAAAATAATGACCCCCTATGCTTACACAGTACGAGTGAGAGGGCGGGGGGTCACTTTTCCATGTCATAGAATAATGACACCCTGTATGTAAACTATATGAATGAGGGGTCACTTTTCCATGCCATATAATAATGACACCCTGTATGTAAACTATATGAATGAGGGGGGTCACTTTTCCATGCCATAGAATAATGACACCCTGTATGTAAACTATATGAGTGAGGGGGGTCACTTTTCCATGCCATAGAATAATGACCCCCTCCCTGTATGTAAACTATATGAATGAGGGGGGTCACTTTTCCATGCCATATAATAATGACACCCTGTATGTAAACTATATGAATGAGGGGGGTCACTTTTCCATGCCATAGAATAATGACACCCGGTATATAAACTATATGAATGAGGGGGGTCACTTTTCCATGCCATAGAATAATGACACCCGGTATATAAACTATATGAATGAGGGGGGGGGGTCACTTTTCCATGCCATAGAATAATGACACTCTGTATGTAAACTATATGAATGAGGGGGGTCACTTTTCCATGCCATAGAATAATGACACCCTGTATGTAAACTATATGAATGAAGGGGGGTCACTTTTCCATGCCATAGAATAATGACCCCCTCCCTGTATGTAAACTATATGAATGAGGGGGGTCACTTGTCCATGTCATAGAATAATGACACCCTCCCTGTATGTAAACTATATGCGATTTGGATGGTCACCTTTACATGCGCTCTCCTATGTTTACACTGTACGAGTTAACGGGGGTTACTTTTCAATACCATATAATTATGACCCCCCCCCCTATGTTTACACTGTATGAGTGAGGGGTATCACTTTTAGATGCCATAGAATAATGACTCCCTATATGTAAACTATATTAGTGAATGTGTCACCTTTGCTGGCCATAGAATAATGACCTCCTATGTTTACACTATACGAGTGAGGGGGGTCACATATCTATGCCATAGAATAACGATCCCCTGTATGTTAAATATATGAGTGAGGGGAGTCACTCTTACATGTCATAGAATAATGACCCCCTGTATGTAAACTATATGAATGAGGGGGGTCACTTGTCCATGCCATATAATAATGACACCCTGTATGTAAACTATATGAATGAGGGGGGTCACTTTTCCATGCCATAGAATAATGACCCCCTCCCTGTATGTAAATTATATGAATGAGGGGGGTCACTTTTCCATGCCATAGAATAATGACACCCGGTATGTAAACTATATGAATGAGGGGGGTCACTTTTCCATGCCATAGAATAATGACACTCTGTATGTAAACTATATGAATGAGGGGGGGTCACTTTTCCATGCCATAGAATAATGACACCCTGTATGTAAACTATATGAATGAGGGGGGGGGTCACTTTTCCATGCCATAGAATAATGACACCCTGTATGAAAACTATATGAGTGAGGGGGTCACTTTTCCATGCCATAGAATAATGACCCCCTCCCTGTATGTAAACTATAGGAATGAGGGGGGTCACTTTTCCATGCCATAGAATAATGACCCCCTCCCTGTATGTAAACTATATGAATGAGGGGGGTCACTTGTCCATGCCACAGAATAATGACCCCCTCCCTGTATGTAAACTATATGCGATTTGGATGGTCACCTTTACATGCGCTCTCCTATGTTTACACTGTACGAGTTAACGGGGGTTACTTTTCAATACCATATAATTATGACCCCGCCCCCTATGTTTACACTGTATGAGTGAGGGGTATCACTTTTAGATGCCATAGAATAATGACTCCCTATATGTAAACTATATTAGTGAATGTGTCACCTTTGCTGGCCATAGAATAATGACCTCCTATGTTTACACTATACGAGTGAGGGGGGTCACATATCTATGCCATAGAATAACGATCCCCTGTATGTTAAATATATGAGTGAGGGGAGTCACTCTTACATGTCATAGAATAATGACCCCCTGTATGTAAACTATATGAGTGAGGGGGTCACTTGTCCATGCCATAGATTAATGACCCCCCTGTATATAAACTATATGAGTGAGGGGGTCACTTTTCCATGCCATAGAATGATCACCGCCTGTATGTAAACTATGTGAGTGAGGTGGGGGGGGCATTTTTTCATGCCATAGAATAATCCCCTCCCTGTATGTAAACTATATGAAATGTTGGCTGGTCACCTTTACATGCCGTAGAATAATGACCCCCTATATGT
>CM026400.1:39991405-40039455 GCA_014843695.1 Archivesica marissinica
CTGGCATGTCCTGTGTGTGTACATGCCGTTTTTCAGACTCTTGGTCAGCATATACAGTCTCTCTAATGCTTGCTGCGTACTCGTCGAAGTCCTGTAATACAAAGGATATACACGTAATATATGTGTACATATATGTATCTATCATGTATAGGTCTATAGGTTTATAGTCAGGATTAGGTTATCTCTAGAATTGGAATGGTATCATACATGAAGTACTTGCCCATATATAGGAGAGTGGTACCCTGGCCGAGTGAGTAAGGTTGTTGTAGGTTCGAATCCCACTGAGAAATGTTCAGCTGTCCAGCTGGTTTGCAGAATGTCTGAGGTTCTACCCAGGTGTCCACTCGTGTGTGAAATACTGCTCGAAGGGTAACCGGGATCTTCCTCCACCAATACTAGATACAGAATCGCCATCTGACCTAAGCTGTCGGTGCGATTCGAACCCGTAAACACATACACAAAATTAACAATGTTATCAACATTTGCTTGGTTAAAGTTCTTTTGAGATACCAAACGGTGTTCAGTAATCTAGCAATTCATTAGTGTCTAATTTCTCTAACAATACGTTTCGTTTATATATATCCATAATTTAACCTCCTTTGAATTATTTTGGTTATTGTTATATGACTGTGCAACATGCCTGAAAATCAACTTTGAACTGTAATGGATTATGCGCGTCAGAGAATAAACTACAACCTTCTAAAACGTTCAATCCATATACATATTCAAACAAAGATGAAGTACACATGCCATAATCAACCGTGCTAGCCCTTTACATGTAACATGTCCCTGAAAGTCTACCTTTATTTAACAAATAAAGACCGCTGCATTGTAAACACTTTATAAACCTATACCCGTACGTATTCTATGCCGTCATCATCTTCTATCTGTATATCGTCTCGATCTACGTATTGTATGTGGGCGTCATCTTCTGTTTGTATGTCGTATCGATCTACGTATTCTATGTCATCTTCGGTCTGTTGACTGTTATATTGTAGACGATGATCTCTACATTCTTCAATGTCCGTAAAGCTGTCTGAGCTGGACATGTCAGTGTCTTTTATGAAAATAATATGATATGCAACTGTTTAGCTGACTATATAGATATTACTAGTATTTATATTGCGAACTTTCCTTATAAATGCAAATATAACAGCTGCACACAACGATGAAAACAAATCACCACGTCGAGCACATAATCTATGTCAGAGAGAGATAGTCAATCTAATGAAGATATGTTGTGATTGTCTGTTAATACAACCTCTACCGTAATATAATTATCCATTTAAAATGCAACACGCATATATCATGCGCTCGTGTTGCAGAAATGCATGTGAAATGAATTAGTCCTGTAATCCATATAATTATACAGTGAACGCTAGGATAAAACAAATAAAATCATACATTGACTAATGTATCAATAAGCCATATCAATATACAGGTGCGTGTACATGATTGTATGCACACATGTATGCGACTATGATATTACACTCTTCGTATTCAAACAGTGATTGTATAATACATGTAGGTACATGTCAATCAGACATCATCTTGCCGGATCTGTTTATGGCTTCAGACCTAACTTCAGTCAGAATTGTTTCTGCCAATTTATTTTTCTCTTCAAACTTTCCAAGTGTTATCATTTTCAGCTCTAGTACTGAAAACAAAACAATACTATTGTTTATTAGTAAGATGTGTCTAGTATTTATTTGACCTACCCGCTAACGGCAATTCACCAACTATAAAGCGGATATTTGTTTGTTTCAGTGTATGGGCGAAGCGAATTATATTGTACAGAATTAACATTAAAAGTAACAGTATCACGCATCGCGTAACAATGAGTGATAATGATTATGTTCTGTGTTCATGAGCTGGTGAACTAGTAGTGGTCTGGAGATGAAATATGCTAACCATTTTGATTTGCCACCCTGTTCAAAGGGCAATCAATCAGCTAAACTCATCCAAACTGGATTCCAGTGACGTATCGCAGACACGATTTGTTGTGTCAAGATGTTGAACGGACAGTAAATGCAATAATAATAGTCAAACCGGAAATAAATACACACAACGAGACATCATATTAATGCTTCATGTGAAGAAATGTGAGCAATCAACAAGGAATTATGAAGAAGAAGGGACTACATGATCTGCATTGGCAACAAGCTCAAACGACCATAAATCCACAAAACATCTCTCTCGTAAATCTCTTAATAATTATTAAATATGAACAAACAACCCGTGTATCGAACATTTCAAACGATATTTGGAAATAAGGATTAGATTAGAAAAGGAAATTGCAGTACTGAACAACAAATACGAGAAGCATAATTTCATATGGAGTCACGTCCAATTAAGAAAATAAATACAGATTACTCTTTGTTTCATACAGTAATCCGCCAACCAGAATAGATTATAACAAAAACGATTACACATCTTACTGATGTTTCCTGTTATGAATAGTGGCAAACCAACATGGGTTTTTGGAGATAAATGGCTGCTGTAAGAATGTTCAAAGAGCCATAAATCAGCTATGAGTTACCCAACCGGAACAAAACTAATTTAACATGAACTGGATTACAAAATGCACAACATATTGGTGAGATATAGCGCGGATAATCGCTGTGTTTGAAACTATTCAAATTGATAAAACTCCGATAAAGAGCACCATCCAACCGAACAGGATTATAATAACTATATGCAACTAGATAGTATTCTGCTGTTTTATGCCAAGCTTGTTGGGAAACCAACAAGGTGGTTTAGACATTAAAACAAACTTTCTGTTGGTAAATTGCTCCACTACAAATTATCCAACTGGAACAATTAAATATGACACTGGTGGTCATGTCCATCTTGGTGGAATGGCAAGGTGATTTGGGAACTTGTGTCTTCTTATTTTATATGTGAATACTCGAATTTGTTTCCCGAAAATTAGAAAGTTGGCTAATATGTTCGATAATATTTTTACTTGATTATTTAGAATAGAAATACCGAAAAATAATAGAGTTACCATAATAAGTTTTCCTTCGTTGCCTAGAGTCTTCCATTTCTTTTTCCTTTTTCTCTGAAATATAAGAAATATGTTTCAACATCAAATAAATCGTTGAATTGGACAACTGTTACGATGTGGACTCAGCGAGGCTCTCTGGACGTAATCACAGCACCAACAACGTCTTAATAATATTTAATTACATCTAAGAGCCGACATTATAACCAACACAGAGACGCTAGTCTCAATAGTAACCAACCAGGCTCTCTCCCTCTCTAAGCTGTCCGAGATGTTTATATAGACAATTGTTGACAATTTGGCATGGAATATCAAATAAACTTGATCACACGATCATGCGTTTCCATGACCCCGTGACCCCGTCCGTGTCTACTGCCAGAGATAGTGCAACACCTCTGCAAACCACGCATTAATTCGGGCTTGCACCAGTCAATTCATTATGTGTACGCTGCTTAGTAAGCACTATATCACCACATGTCTGGCGAAATCCCATACGATGGTTGCGTGATCCAAACAATGGAATTCCCCCATCCATGTTATCAAGTGCAGACATGTATATCATATGTCCCCAACAAAGGACACACCGTACACACACTGAAAAGACTGTCCTATAATATAATCATACATGTTTAAATAATTAAATTAAGAGAGTCATCAAGCATAAGGTAATTAATCACTACACATGTATATAGGCGTAAGGCAAAAGGTAACTATGTTACAGAACAGAACAGAACAGAACATAAGTTTATTAAGACGTATACATGTAAGTACATAGTCATGATAATTTACATATTTTACATACTATTCACTATTCACACGTGATCAATGTAACACAAAACAAATTAATTATAAGCATCAGTATGTTGTTTTAGAGTCTAATTATTGTAGTTATCTATTGCTTAGAGGATAAACTTGAAATTTCCAAATTGCCAAGTATATAGTATTCTAGATGTTGATGGATGGTCTTGGCTATTCCTGGGACATCATGGTAAGTACAATAGCCGTTCTTTACTGCAACTTGAGGTAAGAATGTGACGTTTTCTTAATAACCTATTTAATATTTACACATATATATTTTTATAAGTGCATGTCTACTTGTCTATGCTCGGATACTAGGTAAGTATATTGACTGTCACCTGCTGCATATTTTATGTACAGCTATATTCAACATTGTCAAGATAAAATAATCGACTGTATTTATAATATAGGTTGGGCAATTATATGATATTTAATATTGAAGTTCTAATATTAACAGCTTGTTTGTAGTACAATGCCAACTTCAGTAAAATATTTCTATTTCTAGATTGTAATAATTCAATAAACTTTACCATATTCGGACTTGCAAAATAGTATTTTTTAATAAATATTTTTCGCAAATGTATGTAGCATGGACATACTAGTATAAAGTGGTATTCGTCTTCCAAGTCTCTCGTGTTACAGCATAAACAGTAACGTTCGTTGTGTGGTATTCTATTTTGGCCATATCTACCTGTGTGAATTCTTAATGAATGAGCTGAAATTCTTAGCTTAGCTATTAAGTATCGTAAATTAGATGGAATAATATTAAGATAGGGTTCGTATTCAAATCGCAATTTACAACTATTATACAATACTAGCATACCACTTGTGTCTTTACTACCAAAACCACCCCTGTATAAAGCAATCAATAATCCGTTGCTTAAACAAACATATAAAATCGTTAACATTTACATAAGGATCTTCCCAAATATTTGCAAAGCCGTAATTACATAACATATCTTTTAATTGTGATACCCAGTTTTTAGCACCATTATTCATATCACGTACAGATTGCTTATATACGCTCGTAAGAATAATATTGTCTGTATTTAATAATTTGAACCAGTATTTAATAATGCGAATATAACGTGAAATATAAAGGGGATATCTACCCAGTTCACCGTACACTCCTATTGAGCATGAAGTGACCCTTACATTTAAAATACGTTTACAAAATTTTAAATGAATTCTTTCTAGCTCTTTAGATTTTGTAAACCCCCAAATTTCAGACGAGTAGTTCAAAATAGAGCCAACAAAGGCATCAAAAAGCTGACATAGTAGCTTCGGCTTAAGTTTTAATTTGGTACAATTAACTAAGAGAACATTTAAAGATTGTAACGCCTTACCAGACAAGTATTGTTGATTTAATGTGAAATTACCTGTATAGTTAAATACAGTACCCAAATAGTTAAAATCATTCACGACTTCAATGTTGATTCCATTATATGTCCATGATTCATTCGGTAGTAGGCCGCCCCTTTTACGAAACACCATTATCTTAGTTTTTGCTGTATTAACTTTTAAGCCCCATAGCTCACAATATTCATGCAACATATTTAAGTTAGTTTGTAGTTCTAGTGGTGTTTTACCAAATATAACCATATCGTCTGCGAATAACAGTAACATTAATACAATATTATCTATTAACAGTCCTGAATTATTATTTTCTTGCAAAAATAGTTCGAGATCTTCGACAAATAATGAAAATAAAATAGGAGACATTATCTCCCCTTGCCTTAGGCCAACCGCATATTCAAAATAATCAGTATAACTGTTACAGTTTCTAACACAAGACTTAACCTTTTGGTACATATCTTTAATAATCCTTAAAAGCTTTCCTTGTATACCACATTTGTATAATTTCATCCACAGGGCATTTCTATAAATAGTATCAAAACATTTACATAAGTCAACGTATACACAATATAGTCGTTTGTTATTAAACAAATAATTTTGAATTATATTACTTAAAGTGAATAGGGCATCAACTGTTGAACGCCCTTTTCTAAATCCAAATTGAGCATCCGATATTACATTGTTTGATTCACAGAAATTAACTATTCTTTTATTTAAAACTGAAGTAAACAATTTAGACAAACAGCTTACGAATGTTATTCCCCTATAGTTATTTACATTATTTGCATCACCCTTTTTATGCAACGGGATAATAACTCCTTCCGTCCATTTCTCTGGAAAGTAACCAGAGTCCAGGATAGCATTAAAAATATCACATATGTGACCTGACAAAATATCAATACCTGTAATTAAATATTCATTCATAATAAAATCATTACCCATGGCTTTACCCGTTTGTAAAGTCTTCACAGCAGTTAAAATTTCTTCAATAGTAATAAGCCTGTCAAGCTCATCAAATGAACAATCTAAATGATCAAAGTCATGGTTATCACAAAAATTCTCTGCATCCGGGTTTTCAGTTTGAGAAGCATCGTTGCCCAACTCTGAAAAGTACTTTTTTAAATCTTCAATAGTTATATTATTAGATACCGAATTTTTATTTTTTCGTTTAAAATATTTCCAAAACTGTTTTGGCTTAGCATGTTTCAATTTTTCAATTTCTAGTAATTTCTTATGTTTGCTAGCATTTCGTTTTTTCTTACATAAATCTTTGTAATGTTTTTTATTATAACAAAACTGCTCTCTACTAGACTTAGATTTAAGCCTGTTAAATACATGCTGTGAACTTACATACACATGTCTGGCTTGAATACATTCATTGTCAAACCATTCCGCTTGACTGACTATAGGTGTATCATTAAAACATGGTGCATATTTATTACGCTTAAACGATTTCTCAAATAACGGGTCCGCAACTTCTCGGATTGCATTGGTAAAATTATTCAAAAAATCATTGACAGATTCTCTACTATGTATATTAATTGTATTCGTTATGCGATTAAAATCATTCAATCGTGCAATAATACGTGAGCGGAAAACATTTTTTTGACTATCGTCCCATTTAAAGCTCACCCCCTTTTCATCATATCCGTTATCTATACTAACATTACATTTCAATACAAACAATATGCCCGCATGGTCACTATATTCATTAAATGGGCTTACACAAAAATTACATAGCAAAGGAAAATCGTTTTCTTTCAATAGAAGTAAATCAATTACCGATGCACCTTGTGTATTTGCAAATGTGTATGCACCGTTTACGTCATCATATAAGCGTCCGTTAGCTATGCGAATACCCGTGGCTTTACATAAGTCAAGCAATTTTACACCGAAACTATTACACGTTTTATCCATTGAGGCCCGGTGCAGGTTACTATCTGGCACATAATCAATATCATCAATATTCATATTTAAAACATCGCAATCAATAAAATCGTGTTTCACGCCAACCCGGCTGTTCCAGTCTCCCACGAGATACATATGCCCTAAGTCATCAAATTCATGTATATCATTTTGTATGGTATCAAATAAATCAACAGCAGCAATATTGTAAGCTGGTGAATTTTCACACCAGATATAGGTTCCACATATAAAAACGTCCTTGTCAAAGTGGAAAAAATGTCGGTCTAATTTTATCCATATAATAGTGTCATAATGCGTTCTAATGATACGAATACCCGGTGACAAATGATCTTTATAGTATAGAACAACACCTCCACTACAACGCTTAGCGTTGCGGTTTTGGAATCGTCTATAGAAATTATACGACTTATATCCCGAAAGTTCAATATCACTGTCTTTATTGGTCCATGTTTCGAATAGAAAGATAATGTAATTTTTTGTGATAAGGTTAAGGAAATCAGGTGAATGTTTTTTATCACTAGTTAAACCATTTATATTCCAGGATAAAACATCAAGTTCACCCTCTGTGTACCCCTAGGTTTCACTGCTCTCCTTCACTGGTCGACCGTTTACATATAAAGTGTCATATGATATCCAAGCTCTGTTACCCTTCTGCTTCTCCTCCTTCATCCTTGGTATCAGCTTTTTCCGTTTGTCGTTTACCTCTTTCGGGAATTGTTCAAATACAAAATAGTTGGTACCTTGCAATGCTTTCCACTGTTTACGTACATACTCGCGTTCCTTAAACAGAGTAAACTTTGCTACTATGTTCCTATGTTTTCCCTCTCGCATCTGTTTTTGGCCCATCCTGTGCACACGCTCGAACTGCATGTCATCCACCAACTTTCTAGCTATCTTCATCTTATCTACTAGGAATTCTCGTAATTTCTTCTCTGTGTCTTCCGGGACCTCAGTCGGGGCCTCTGCTATATTTCCAAACACAAGGTTATTCCGCATTGACTGTGACTGTAAGTAAATAACTTCCTCCTTCAACAAATCCTTCTCTCTCTCGACTTCCAGTACCTTCTCATTTACCACACCAAGAGCAAAATCTGTGCTTTTTACCTTATCTGTAACACTAGACAGCTTTTCATCAGACCGTTTTGAAGTGTCATATACATAAGTCCACATTTTTTTCATCTCAGCTTCGAATTTGTCAACTTTATGCTCTAGTGTCTCTAATTTCTTTAACCGTTCATCCATATCCATTAACTTAGAATCTATGCCCTTCAAACACTTCATAAGGTCTGCATTCGTCGGTCCATCTACCTGACTCATTTCTAATATCTCGGACGCTTGCACTCTATGTGTTATTTGACTAAGTCCATCGGGTTCCAATGAATCTAAGAACGTGCCATGTAGATTTGTTACTTCATCAGTTTCATACAAAACAGAGTTCGCTTGACTTAAAACTGTACTCACATGCAAATACACCCCGTCTGGAGAATCACTGTATTTTTCCCGCTTTCCAGTAGGCGTTTCATTGTTTACACTGGTATCACTTAAATTTCGTTTTTTTTGCACTTTTTCCTCCATCAAAATCGTGGTTCGCACCACATAGTTAAGTAAGCTTATCTAAGCACTAGATCCAATAATTTTCATATCCAAAATCCATCCTGATAAACTACAATTCAATATTTTCTTGAGAGCTTAAATTTCACGTCCTTCACATACGATCACGTGACAGAGAATTAATTTATTCGACAACAATATATTTACCAATATATAATTGCATTGTTTTATTTTGTTGTTCTACAACATGCAAGTTTAACGGTAGCACAATAGAATATTGAACCTAACTTTCAAGTGAGCGTAATCAGTATTTGTTTTTTCATATTGCGACTATCCACGAAATAGTCCATTCTAACATGACTCAATAATGCTATTAGCGATTAAATGTTGGTATAGGCATCCGCGCCAACGAGAGTGATTTATTTAAGTAGTTAAAGATTGTTTGCAAAGTACAATTGATTATTGGCTTATATACTATAATATAATACCTCTAGCGTCCGCCTCCTTGTTCGAGTGGTTAAGGTAGCTGACTTGTATATCACTGTAACCTATCATCACTGATTGTCACGGGTTCGAGCCCCGCTCAGGCCGTGTCTCATTTATATGAAAAAGTTGGCAGTTTATTACGGAGGTTGGTGCACCCCCAATTACTGGTTAACCGCTGTAGCCTGCCCAGGAAAGGTGTTGCTAGGTCAACTGCCCAGCCAAATAATGGTGCTGATACAGGTGTAAAACCCGAAATATAACATATAAAGAAATCTGACATCTGACAATTAAACCGTTATCAACTCAGCATTAAATGATCTTAGAAATCGAAAAGTGTCAAATCGAGCTACATGGGAAATCATAAAGATTGAAATAAAAACAAGCATCAATATCATTTGCAAAACAAAACAAAGCAAATATTTAAATTAAATTATTTAATTAGGCTGGAAAATAAACATCAATCTTTGTTAGCTATTCAATTACAGAACGTAGCACTCTTAATTGAAATTAAACAAACTGAGGTCCAGATTGAAACAAATATATATATTGTAAAAGCAAATGGTGCTCAAATAAGATCTAGACTTAAATATTGTTTTTAGTTGTTTTTGTATTTTATTATTCATTTAAGTACACACGTTACAAATATACATATATACAAACAACAATAGACAATGTCTACATAAACTCTGATATACATTGTTCCTACTAAACGTTATTTAAAGGAGAATAGATGAGGATTTCTTTGTTAGATATGACACAATACATAGTTTGTGCTTGTTTTTAATTATGTTATTGTTTTACATTGAAAAGCTTGACAACACTGCATAAAAACGTACCCTCTGTGACCCACCAATGGTCTTGCCAATAAAACATATCTGGACTCTCTCCCTTAAGACAGTGTGCCCTGTAACCTGAATGACTATATTTACCTTATCCTGGAAGAGTATTAAGGGGATATAATCTAACGGCACCTCATTTCAAGTTTATTTGACTGTTATTATTTATGTAAAACATGTTGTTTGATAGAAAACGAAGAAAAAACAAGCAATATTTATGAGATTGCATTAAAAATATATATCCAATGTGGCAGTCTAAAACCTCATCTAATCTCATTCAAACAATTCGAATGTAAAACACACATATTTACAACATGTATATGCCTTTGCATCTTATGAGCTCACATAATTTTATATATAGAGAAAAATATAGCAATATGAGAAAACAGAATGAGCATTTTGCAAGAAGTTGCATTCGTGAGCATAATGTCTTTGCATTATAAAATATATAACCCGGAGTATTATATCCTTTGTATAAATCCATCCCCAGTTTGTATAAAACATTTGAAGTTTATCTTTAAACGTAGCTATCAATTTTCAATATCAATTCGTCGTAAGATATTGACTCTATTGTTGGAATAGTTTTATTGTATTTATTTTTTATATAAAATATTAGGCCAACATAATAATGAAATTAACGATGCTTTTTTTTCTTGTTATCAGATTCGTTTTGTATACCAAGATATATTGTTTTATAATTCAGTGCTTGTATTTGTATATTGTTGTCTCTAGTATATATTTGTAAGTCAACCCAAACTGTTTGTATTATATTGCATTCACAAAACAAATGTGACGCAGTTTCAGACGCCATGGAACAAAAATCACATAGCCTGGTATTCCCTAATTTACAATTTACATTTATAGAGATAAACGTTATTTGGAATTATTCTCATAAGACATTTATACTGGTATTCTCTCAACTTTGTATCAATAGTGCATTTGATTGTGTTTTTGAAAATAGTGTTCCATTTTATTATCTCTCTAAATTCTTCTTCCCATTTTCCTTTGATTGTATTAACTGGACTGTTCTTAGATTTTATTTTAATGTCGTGCAACAATTTATTAATTTTAGTGTTTGGTGCAATTTTATTTACAAGATAGGTCATGCTATTATGAAAAACAATACATTCTGCTGTCAATTTCATTTTCCAATCAGTTTTAAATACTCTAATTAGAGAGTAGTAGTTTAAGAATTCACAGAATGGAATATCATATAGTATTTTTATTTGGTCAATGGTATATAAACCGTTTGACCTATAATCAAATAAATGTTCAATATGAATTATCCCTCTTTCAAACCATGACATATAGAAAACAGTGTTGCCATTTCTCTGTTTTATGTATGAATTGTTCCAAATAATTTGTTTAGATATGCTCTCTGTTTCAGTTTTGTAATTTATTGAACACTATGAAGTTATTATTTCCTTAAGAAATGTATAGCGCAAATTTAGTTTACCGGCGTCTTTTTTGTGCATATTACATTTGAAAAAAGTTAAACCGCCATATTTCCTGAGCTCATTTCTATATATAATTTGCCATTTACCATTGCTTTCGCCGAGAAGCCTTTTGACCCAACAAAAGGTAAGACACGAGTATACATCAATCATCTTTAGTCCGCCGTTTTCATATGTTTGTATTATGTTATTCCTACATATTATGTCAGGTTTTGAGTCCCAGAGTAAGTCAATCATGATCTTTTTCATTTTTGAGATTTTCTCTGTGTTTGGATTGTTTAAAAATGTGAACGGAAACACTAGCTTTGGGAATGCAAACGTTGTCAATACTGCAATTTTACCGTTTATAGTTTCCATCTTCTCCATTTATACAATGTATGCTGAAATGCGTCTATTTTGAGATCTAAATTCAATTCAAATAGTCTTGATGTGTCGTTTGTAATATGCATACCTAATGTTGTAGCCATTATGCATACCTAATGTTGTAGCCATGTTTGATGTCCAAATAAACTTCATTGAATCACAAATTGTGATGTTTGTATAATTGTGAGATTTTCTCTGTGTTCGGATTGTTTAAAACTGTGAACGGAAACACTAGCTTTGGGAATGCAAACGTTTTCAATACTGCAATTTTACCGTTTATAGTTTCCATCGTCTCCATTTATACAATGTATGCTGAAATGCGTCTATTTTGGGATCTAAATTCAATTCAAATAGTCTTGATGTGTCGTTTGTAATATGCATTCCTAATGGTGTAACCATGTTTGATGTCCAAATAAACTTCATTGAATCACAAATTGTGATGTTTGTATAACGTAACGAATCTATTATCAGGACTGTGCATTTTGAGATATTTAGTAGTTAAGCCTGAAATGCTACTAAACTTGTTTATTGTTGTAATTAAATTCTGAAATGATTCTTTAGTTCCGTCTAAAAAGAAGCTTGCGTCATCTGCAAAGAGAGTTTGTTTTATTTCTGTATTTGAACATTTGATTCATTTTATGTTCTCATTTATATCTATAGATTGTGATAGAATTTCTATGCCTATAATAAAGAGATAGGGTGAAAGTGGGCAACCTTGTCTAACACCTTTTTCGATATTAAAATATTCTGAAAAATGACCATTGTTAGTAATACAACTCTTTGCGTTAGTCTAAAAAAGTGTTATCCAACTGATTAGTGAATTTCCAAAACTAAAATATTCTAACAAACAATGAATGTGTGGTCCTGTCAAATGCCTTTTTGAAATCCGAAAAGAATATTATTCCTTCTTCATCATCGTTGTATACCTTTTCAATTACATCCTGTAGTATTCTGATAATTTCACCTATATATCTGCCTTTAATGAACCCAGTTTGACCTTTATTTATTAAGTCGTCTAGAACCTTTTTTATCCTGTTGGCAATCGATTTTGATGCTATCTGATAGTCAATATTTGAAAGAGATATCAGCCTCCAGTTACTTATATCCGTTAATACTTTACATTTTTGATAGAAGGGAGAGTATACCTTATTTTGTAATTGAGTAAAGAGTGGGTTAAAGAGTTAATCAAGAATCATTTCAGAATTTAATTACAACAATAAACAAGTTTAGTAGCATTTCAGGCTTGGGACTAAATATCTCAAAATTTCACATCATTCCAGAATAGTTTATAAAATTATGTTGTTAGAACATATGAACAGGGGCTTTTCATATTTTTTATTTCCTTCAAAGCTCTTCTACATTCATATTCGCTTAATAATCCATCACATTGCTGTTTTTAATCATTGTTAAGTTTATTATGTAATTCCGGGGGAAATCTTCGTTATTTGTTAGAGAACAGTCTTTTTTATATAATGTCTAACAAACTTAGAAAGTATAAACTCTTCAAACGTGAATATAGTACGGAAAACTATGTAAATCTGAACATTATTTCCAGAAAACATAGAAGTGCATTAGCAAAGTTTAGGTGCGGTGTTGCGCCTCTGAAAATAGAAACGGGCAGATACCAGTCATTAGATGTAAATGAGCGTACTTGTTTCAACTGTGTAACCGAAATTGAAGATGAAATCCATGTTTTACTACACTGTCCATTATATGCCAATATCAGAGACGATCTGTTTATTAAAATAGGTGGTGTAGATTCAGACTTTCCAACCTATGACAATTGTACAAAGTTTAATTATATTTTATCAAATTGTAATACCATAAAATACTGTGCCAAAGCCTGCAATGATATTTTACTTACCAGAAGAGATCTTCTATATAGATAATGATATACACAATAATGATATGACTGCCCCATATTTTTAATATTTATGGCTCTTATGTTGTAATTTGTAAATTGTTTTATGTAATTATTATGTCTTTTTTTTAAGTCAAATTCTTTTAGAATTTAATACGTTTTATTTGATAAACCTTCTTTTTTTTCTGGTTAGTACAATTAATAAATGAATGGGATATAGAAACTGTCTTAAGTCTTATTTAAGCCTCTTACTTTGTATCATTAATTACGTTTAGGTATTTAAAGTATTGCTCAAGATGTTGTCTTATTTTTTACAAAGTGTCAATTTTATTTACCCATAGTCTCTCATAACTCATTATTGAGTGGCTTTGTATTTTATTTGATAATACATGTATACTATCATGCATTCTGTGTATAATATTTATGTTGTATCATTTACTGTATAATGGTGAGACGTAAATAAATCATCTGTCTGTCTGTCTGTCTGCCTGTCTGTCTGTCTGTCTGTTTATTAAAATTGATGTTGTTTATTACATCTATGTTTTAATCGACCCATCAATTTCTAATTTATTTATTTTTTTTTATTTTTTCAAGGCTTGAGATTTTTTTTTTGATTTTTCTCAGCTCCTTCTTACTATTCTGCTTTTGTTCGCAGTATAATACCTTTTATTTTTTCATCTATTAACTGATTCATATTGTGTTTTTGTTCATTTAAAATTGTTTCACTTAAGGGAGAGTTAATTAGTTCTTCCTCTAGCTTTTTAATGCTAGATTCAATTCATTCGTGATTGTTCCGGTATATTTTCCTTTTTATGTTTTACAGAGAAACGTATTGATTTCATTTCGTATGTTACCTTTTATTATTTCCCATAAAGTGTTAGGATTAGCCTCGTTGTTTATTTGTACTGTTTCTACGATTGACTTACGGATAAGTTCTTGGTATTCGGTACTCAATATTATACTGTTATTAAGTTTAAAATATCCTTCTCCCCTTTCCTGTTTCGTTGTATCTATTTTTAAGTTAACTATTGAATGATCCAATCTATAGCTCGTTGCAATATTGCAACTGGAGATTACGTTTAATATGTTCTGGTTTACTAGAAAGTAGTCCAATCTACATAAAATTGGCGGGTTTAGTATTTGAATGCCAACTATATTTCTTAGTTAAAGGGTTTGCTGTTCGCCAATTATCATGAAGGTCATTGTTTTCAATTATTATATTTAACTGCTGTGAGTTTTGTTTATTTGTATCTAGTCTTCCATTTAGTTTATCTAAGTCAACATTTAGCACAACAATAAAGTCTCCGCCAATTATTAGTGTTCCACTGTTATTATCTGTTATTACTTTTCCTATTATATCAAAGAATTCTTTATCTTCATTATTTGGTCCATAAACATTTAGCAAAACGTAAGAATTATCCGATATTTCTAATTTTAATAGCTGAAAGCGGCCTTTAACTATTTCTTTATAATCTGTGATTTTATATGATCTATCACAGTTTATAAAAATACCAATACCTTTGCTATTACTACTATCTCCGCTTATATATATATATATCATTGTGCCACTCTCTTTTCCTAGTTTCGATATCAGTATTCTCTTTACAGTGCAACTCTTGCAGAAGACATATTGTGTGCACAGTTTATCTTTCAGGTATTCAAAAACTTTGATTCGTTTTTCTCTGGATTACATTCCTTTCCATTCCTTTTACATTAAATGTACATAAAATGTATTGTCATAATGTTTAAGTGTGTTTAAGTATATTTGTTATAAATGAATCAAAATCTATAATTTATAGAAGATGGTGAACGAAAATCGACAACATTTCTACTAATTAGAAAACTCCCGTCAAACAAACAAAAATTCTTAATTCTTTAAACCTTGAAACTATTGACAATTTTAAAGACGTACTCGAAGAAGAAGTCAAATTTTATGAAACATTATAAACATCAACAATAACAGGCATTGATGTGACTGAATGTTTAAATAAAACAAGTTTTACCAAAATTGTTAATCATTTGGAACCAATTATAATATGTTGTGTCTATTATTTATTTATGTCTCATCAATGTACTACAATAACAGAACAACATTAAAATAATACATGGTATAGTACATTGCCACTCATAAATGAGTTACAAGACACGGTATTTATCAAAGTATAAAACACATCACATTATGCAGTTGTAATAATATAGTATGATATAACACATGTATATACATACATGTATTTGTAAACAACACATGATAAATCTGAATTGCCTACGCTAATCTAACCTAAAATTAGCTTACAATCAAAATGATATCATAAAATGCTGATGATTGTATGAGAGCACTATTGCGCATATTAAAAAATGTTTTGAAAAAGCAAATATCAACTCTGATCAGATCAGAATTGAACTGATTAGCACAGACTATTCAGCTGGTATTAAAAATACATTGTCTCTGTTCAATGAAAGTTATTGAAGCGTGAATTATCACTAACACAACGCGAATGCATTATATTGTAATGTACCATGTGTGTTAGTGACGTTTAACACAAATGTACCTTTTGCTTACATAATGGTAAACCATTATGCATATGCTCAGACAATGTGTAATAATAATAATTTTAATAGACTATCTTCTATTGTGTTAGGTGACAAGATAGATCCATTTTGAATATCGAGATATCAATTTGTTATTTACCTTCATTGCGATTTCTAAGGTATTATATTGTTAATGAAAACAGACGGAAATATGTTGATATAATGACAATAATGAAAAGAGAAATAACTAGTATGCATAAATAGTTTAAGCGTAACATAATACTGTTTTCAGGACAATTGTGTGTGTTTTACGCTTATTTATCGTCGCTACCGATTGCCCATATGAGCGACGCCTCCTGAAGAGATTAGTCATTTTAGATTTTTGGAGGATAGTGCATGATACAGAGAGAGACCCATTCCACAGTCCCCTCTGGTAAAGCACCGACACGAAACCTCGGATTAACGTCCCGTCTGAAAGACTGTTAATTTTATTAGGGTCAGACGGGGGATCGAACCAGGACAATTGAAAATAGTTTGTAACATATAATTATACATGTTGTATCATACATATACATTGCATTTGAATGTATGCGTGTTGTATTAATACATGTATGTATTATCTTGTAAATATTTGTAAATAATGAACTGAATAAATTTGATATATAGATGTGTTCAGTTCATTATCTTTATACGAGCAAATTACAAACATACCAGCAAATGTATCCGCTATACTCTTTAGTTGTATCCCTCGAGACTTGAGCTCTTCGAAGCATGCCTGTGGTGTTTGACTGTTCTGTGAATTGCTCTATTATGCTATTCACTTATTATAGCACACCATTATTATCATGTTCTCATAAAACTTTCCAGAACATGTGCACAACTATGTAATATGTTGTTAACAATTGTAATTCTGACTAGTGTGGATCAAATTAAACCTTATCATATTTGCCACAGGTGTGAAAAGCACTACAACCTTTTTTAGGGAACTGCAACCAACAGTGACACTTCTTGTGTTCCCAATACACTGGTTACATGTTATATATCATTCATAATAAGTAATATTTTAATAGTTTATGAGCAAGGACCGACAACGTTATATTTTATAATGTGTGCTTCCCTATGTATTCAGTGCAAGAAACTGATCCATACATACATGTAGAATGTGACCCTCTTAATGTAGATTATTTGAATGAGGGTAGGTCACTTTTCCATGCCAAATATGATATTATCTCTCTCGTAAATCTCTTAATAATTATTAAATATGAAATATAAACAAACAACCCGTGCATCGAACATTTCAAACGATATTTGGAAATAAGGATTAGATTAGAACAACAAATACGAGAAGCATAAGTTCATATGGAGTCACGTCCAATTAAGAAAATAAATACAAATTATCCTTTGTTTCATACAGTAATCTGCCAACCAGAATAGATTATAACAAAAACGATTACACATCTTACTGATGTTTCCTGTTATGAATAGTGGCAAACCAACATGGGTTTTTTGGAGATAAATGGCAGGCAAGGTGTAGGCTGTAAGAATGTTCACAGAGCCATAAATCAGCTATGAGTTACCCAACCGGAACAAAACTAATTTAACATGAACTGGATTACAAAATGCACAACAGATTGTTGAGATATAGCGCGGACAATCGTTGTGTTTGAAACTATTCAAATTGATAAATCTCCGATAAAGAGCATCATCCAACCGAACAGGATTATAATAACTATTTGCAACTAGATATTATTCTGCTGTTTTATGCCAAGCTTGTTGGGAAACCAACAAGGTGGTTTGGACATTAAAACAAACTTTCTGTTGGCAAATTGCTCCACTACAAATTATCCAACTGGAACAATTAAATATGACATTGGTGGTCATGTCCATCTTGGTGGAATGGCAAGGTGATTTGGGAACTTGTGTCTTCTTTTTTTATATGTGAATACTCGAATTTGTTTCCCGAAAATTAGAAAGTTGGCTAATATGTTAGATAATATTTTTACTTGATTATTTAGAATAGAAATACCGAAATATAATAGAGTTACCATATTGAATTTTCATTTGTTTATGGTAGTCCATTTCTTTTCCCCTTTTCTCTGAAATATAAGAAATATGTTTCAACATCAAATAAATCGTTGAATTGGACAACAGAGAATTAATTTATTCGACAACAATATATTTACCAATATATAATTGCGTTGTTTTATTTTGTTGTTCTACAAAATGCAAGTTTAACGGTAGCACAATAGAATATTGAACGTAACTTTAAAGTGAGCGTAATCAGTATTTGTTTATTTGTTTTTTCATATTGCGACTATCCACGAAATAGTCCATTCTAACATGACTCAATAATGCTATTAGCGATTAAATGTTGGTATAGGCATCCGCGCCAACGAGAGTGATTTATTTAAGTTGTTAAAGATTGTTTTGCAATCGTTGTAAATAAGCTGTTATACATGCTTAATCACAAATATTTAAAGGAGAGGACAATCATAAGCTATACAGCTTTCTGTCCAATTCCTTATATTAGTTGTTGTAAATAATCATGTATTGACATAATATAAATATGTTTAAACTAATCACAAATATAGCTAAGGCTAGTGTTATTTACAGTCTGCTATATTATTGAAAACTATCGATTTACAACAAAGTGACAATTGTGAGAAAATAGCTCATGAAACTTATGTGAAGTTATTAAAATCATGAATGATAACGCTGGAAATAACGAAAACTTTGATGACAGGTCCGTAAATCAAACTGGCGTCCCGGGACGTTGTCTTCGTGGGAGTGGTTGACATATTGTGCAAGCGAATAACTAACCAACGTGAATGGCTAATAACACTATGACAATATTTCTAGAAATAATGTGTTCGACAACGTCAGTGACGAATTAAATAAAAATACAGAAAGCTTAAAAATTTAGGTGGTGATTTCAACGACATATTAAGCCAAAACGATAGACAAACACAATCACAAAAAAAACAAGAATAAACCAGTTGAGTCATTATTGAAATTAATAAATAATAAACAGACGTAATGATATTTGGAAAAATAAAATCCAAGATAAAGACCCATATACATGTAAATGGAAAATGGAGCAGATAAAAGTACAATTGATTATTGGCTTGTAGACTATAATATAATACCTCTAGCGTCCGCCTCCGTGTTCGAGTGGTTAAGGTATATCACTGTCACCTATCATCACTGATTGTCACGGGTTCGAGCCCAGCTCAGGCCGTGTATCATTTATATGAAAAAGTTGGCAGTTTCTTACGGAGGTTGGTGCACCCCCAATTACTGGTTAACCGCTGTATAGCCTGCCCAGGAAAGGTGTTGCTAGGTCAACTGCCCAGCCAAATAATGGTGCTGATACAGGTGTAAAACCCGAAATATAACATATAAAGAAATCTGACATCTGACAATTAAACCGTTATCAACTCAGCATTAAATGATCTTAGAAATCGAAAAGTGTCAAATCGAGCTACATGGGAAATCATAAAGATTGAAATAAAAACAAGCATCAATATCATTTACAAAACAAAACAAAGCAAATATTTAAATTAAATTATTTAATTAGGCTGGAAAATAAACATCAATCTTTGTTAGCTATTCAATTACAGAACGTAGCACTCTTAATTGAAATTAAACAAACTGAGGTCCAGATTGAAACAAATATATATATTGTAAAAGCAAATGGTGCTCAAATAAGATCTAGACTTAAATATTGTTTTTAGTTGTTTTTGTATTTTATTATTCATTTAAGTACACACGTTACACATATACATATATACAAACAACAATAGACAATGTCTACATAAACTCTGATATACATTGTTCCTACTAAACGTTATTTAAAGGAGAATAGATGAGGATTTCGTTGTTAGATATGACACAATACATAGTTTGTGCTTGTTTTTAATTATTTTATTGTTTTACATTGAAAAGCTTGACAGCACTGCATAAAAACGTACCCTCTGTGACCCACCAATGGTCTTGCCAATAAAACATATCTGGACTCTCTCCATTATGAAAGTGTGCCCTGTAACCTGATTGACTATATTTACCTTATCCTGGAAGAGTATTACGGGGATATAATCTAATGGCACCTCATTTCAAGTTTATTTGACTGTTATTTTTTATGTAAAACATGTTGTGTGATAGAAAACGAAGAAAAAACAGGCACTATTTATGAGATTGCATTACAAATATATATCCAATGATGCAGTCTAAAACCTCATCTAATCTCATTCAAACAATTCGAATGTAAAACACACATATTTACAACATGTATATGCCTTTGCATCTTATGAGCTCACATAATTTTATATATAGAGAAAAATATAGCAATAGGAGAAAAAAGAATGAGCATTATGCAAGAAGTTGCATTCGTGAGCATAATGTCTTTGTATTATAAAATATATAACCCGGAGTATTATATCCTTTGTATAAATCCATCCCATTTTGTATAAAACATTTGAAGTTTATCTTTAAACATAGCTATCAATTTTCAATATCAATTCGTCGTAAGATATTGACTCTATTGTTGGAATAGTTTTATTGTATTTATTTTTTATATAAAATATTGGGCCAACATAATAATGAAATTAACGATGCTTTCTTTTCTTCTGATGAGGGTGCAAGCCGAAACGTTGAATTATAATGTAATTATATAGAAGACACCTGATGAAGGCGCAAGCCGAAACGTTGAATTATAATGTAATTATATAGAAGACACCTGGTGAAGGCGTAAGCCGAAACGTTGAACTACAATGTAATTATATAGCAGACACCTGATGAAGGTGCAAGCCGAAACGTTGAACTATAATGTAATTATATAGCAGACACCTGATGAAGGCACAAGCCGAAACGTTGAATTATAATGTAATTATATAGCAGACACCTGATGAAGGCGCAAGCCGAAACGTTGAATTATAATGTAATTATATAGCAGACACCTGATGAAGGCGCAAGCCGAAACGTTGAATTATAATGTAATTATATAGAAGACACCTGATGAAGGCGCAAGCCGAAACGTTGAATTATAATGTAATTATATAGCAGACACCTGATGAAGGCGCAAGCCGAAACGTTGAATTATAATGTAATTATATAGCAGACACCTGATGAAGGCGCAAGCCGAAACGTTGAATTATAATGTAATTATATAGCAGACACCTGATGAAGGCGCAAGCCGAAACGTTGAATTATAATGTAATTATATAGCAGACACCTGATGAAGGCGCAAGCCGAAACGTTGAATTATAATGTAATTATATAGCAGACACCTGATGAAGGCGCAAGCCGAAACGTTGAATTATAATGTAATTATATAGCAGACACCTGATGAAGGCGCAAGCCGAAACGTTGAATTATAATGTAATTATATAGCAGACACCTGATGAAGGTGCAAGCCGAAACGTTGAATTAAATGTAATTATAAGAAGACACCTGATGAAGGCGCAAGCCGAAACGTTGAATTATAATGTAATATTAGCAGACACTGATGAGGCGCAGCCGAAACGTTGAATTAATGTAATTATATAGCAGACACCTGATGAAGGTGCAAGCCGAAACGTTGAACTATAATGTAATTATATAGCAGACACCTGATGAAGGCGCAAGCCGAAACGTTGAATTATAATGTAATTATATAGCAGACACCTGATGAAGGCGCAAGCCGAAACGTTGAATTATAATGTAATTATATAGAAGACACCTGATGAAGGCGCAAGCCGAAACGTTGAACTATAATGTAATTATATAGCAGACACCTGATGAAGGCGCAAGCCGAAACGTTGAACTATGCAAGCCGAAACGTTGAATTATAATGTAATTATATAGCAGACACCTGATGAAGGCGCAAGCCGAAACGTTGAACTATGCAAGCCGAAACGTTGAATTATAATGTAATTATATAGCAGAAACCTGATGAAGACGCAAGCCGAAACGTTGAACTATGCAAGCCGAAACGTTGAATTATAATGTAATTATATAGCAGAAACCTGATGAAGGCGCAAGCTATATAGAACATGTAGTATTGTTGAAACAGGCATAATTCAATTCTGCAGACTTCAAAGAATATGAACCGACAATTGAAAATTCTCAAAGTTTGTAATTCATATGTATTGGGAAAAGAGTGCTTTTCGGGAGTCCCGGTGTCATATAGAATATTGAATTTATTATAATTAAATGTTAATTAGCACTGTATAAGGCCTAACAACATATATGTTGATACAATAATGTACCGAATAACATAAATATATTGAATCTGAACAAAACAAATATGCAGATAATTTGTCTTTATCAAGTTCTAAAGATGATAATGAGGTGGTGGGTGCTGTATAACTAGGAGGTTCACTTAATGCATATGCATAATATTTACACAGACAAACATAAAACAAATAAGAACAATGACCCCCCAACCCCTATGTATACATTGAACATGGATGTCATAGAATAATGGCCCCGCTATGTGTAGACTATATGAGAGAGAGGGTCACTTTTCGATGCCATGGAATAATTACCCTCTGGAATGGGTCGCTGTCTGTATCATTGCACTATTCTCCAAAAATCTAAAATGACGTAATCTCTTCGGGAGGCGTCGCTCATATGGGTTAAAATGCTAGTTGGATGCTTCTTCAGCAGAAATTGATGTATATTTCTTTATCAAATCTAATTATTATGCTATCCACTTATTATAGCACACCATTATTATCATGTTCTCATAAAACTTTCCAGAAAATGTGCATAACTATGTAATATGTTGTTAACAATTGTAATTCTGACTAGTGTGGATCAAATTAAACCTTATCATATTTGCCACAGGTGTGAAAAGCAATACAACCATTTTTAGGGAACTGCAACCAACAGTGACACTTCCTGTGTTTCCAATACACTGGTTACATGTTTTATATCATTCATAATAAGTAATATTTTAATAGTTTATGAGCAAGGACCGACAACGTTATATTTTATGTGTGCCTCCCTATGTATTCAGTGCAAGAAACTGATCCATGCATACATGTAGAATGTGACCCTCTTAATGTAGATTATTTGATTGAGGGTAGGTCACTTGTCCATGCCATAGAATAATGATCCCCTATATGTAGATTATCCGAGTGAAGGCAGGCCATACTTCCATGCCATCGAATAATGTCCCCCTATGTTTACACAGTACGAGTGACGGCGGGTCACTTTTCCATGCCATAAAATAATAACCCCTATGTTTACACAGTACGAGTGACGGCGGGTCACTTTTCCATGCGATAGAATAATGATCCCCTGATGTACACTATATGAATGAGGAGGAGGTTACTTTTTCATGCCATAAAATAATGACCCCCTATGTTTATACAGTACGAGTAACGGTGGGTCACTTTTCCATACGATAGAATAATGACCCCCTGTATGTAAACTATATGACTGCGGAGGAGGTCAGTTTTCCATGCCATAGAATAATGACTCCCTCCCTGTATGTAAACTATATGCGATTTGGATGGTCACCTTTACATGCCGTAGAATAATGGCCCCCTCCTATGTTTACACTGTATGAGTTAACGGGGGTTACGCTTCAATGCCATATAATAATGACCCCCCCCCCTATGTTTACACAGTATGAGTGAGGGATATCACTTTCAGATGCCAGAATAATGACCGCCCTTTATGTAAACTATATGAGTGAGGGGGTCACTTTTCCATGCCATAGAATAATGACACCCTGTATGTAAACTATATGAGTGAGGGGGGTCACTTTTTCATACCATAGAATAATCCCCTCCCTGTATGTAAGCTATATGAGATGTTGTCTGATCACCTTTACATGCCGTAGAATAATGATCCCCTTGTATTTACACTATGCGAGTGAGGGGGGCACTTTTCCATCCCGTAGAATAATGACCGCCTATATGTAAATTATATGAGTGAGGGGGGTCACCATTCCTGACCATAGAATAATGTTAACTATATGAGATATGGCGGGTCACCTTTACATATAATAATGACCCCCCTGTATGTTAAATATATGAGTGAGGGGGTCACTTTTCCATACCATAGAATAATGACACCCCTATGTTTACACAGTACGAATGAGGGGGATCACTTGTCCATGCCATAGAATAATGACCCATAATGTTGTCTGTTTTTACTCATAACAATAATAAAATATTACCTATTATGAATTATATATAACATGTAAGCAGATTATTGGGAACACAGGACGTGTCACAGTTGATTGCAGTGCCAATAAGGTTGTATTGCTTTATTAACAAAATTAGTTAGCTACGTCAGTTGTACACACACATTTTCTGGCAAGTTTAAGAGAAGAATTGCATAAATATGACAAGAATGGTTAGTACTGTGCTATTTTATGGTATTTATTTTCAGCTGCATGGTTTCAAATACCAATTAAGTTGGGTGTATGTCTTTTTTCATACATTAATTCAATATAATTTTATTAATAATTGTTTATTTTATAGGTTATGCAATTATTAATACAATATATTGATAACATTGTTTGTGTAGGCTTTGGGGAAAGGGGGGTTCTATAAGGGGGGTCAATATTCTACAATAGAATATGGACCATCGGGTCACTTTTTCCTATAGAATAATGACCCACGGGTCATTATTATGGCGGGTCAATATTCTATATGACACCATTTCTCTCGTTACAATTGTTCCAACTTTCCGATTTATCTCGCTATGTTTGTCATAGTTTTTCCCATTTCTCTCGTTACAATTGACAGTGCTTTCCCATTTGTGTCTTAGCAATTGCCATAGTTCTCCGGTTTCTCAAGTTGCAATTGCCACAGCTGTCCCATTTCTGTTGTTACAATTGCAACATATGTTTCCCTCGTTACAAATGCAACATATTTCCTCATTGCTGTCCTTACAAGTGTCTCAGTTGTGCCATTTCTGTTGTTACAACGGCCACACCTTTCTTTACCGTTTCCCCGATACAATTGTCATCGTTTCCCCTTTTCTACCGAACGTAAAATTGCCACAATTTACCCAGTCTGTCGTTACAATTGATATAGCTTTCTCATTTCACTCGTTACAATGGTTATCAATGAAATGTGCTCTCATCAGACACGACTGGATATATTATGTTCGACTGACTGCGAGCACGTATTTTCATGTTAGGTTTTGATATGCCACCTTTCTGTGAAATACGTACTCGTCCAATCAATAATAATAGATACACGCACATGAGTACCGAATAGTTGTTTAAGTGTTTTACCTCTCCTATATTCTGACATGTCCTGTATGTGTACACGCCGTTTTTCAGACTCGCTCAAGCATGATGTGTAATCATCGAATTCCTGTAATACAAAGGATATACACGTAATATATGTGTACATATATGTATCTATCATTTATAGGTCAGGAATAGGTTATCTCCAGAATTGGAATGGTATCATACATGAAGTACTTGCCCATAGAGAGGAGAGGGGTACCATGGCCGAGTGAGTAAGGTCGTTGTAGGTTCGAATCCCACTGAGAAATTTTCAGCTGGTTTGCAGAATGTCTGAGGTTCTACCCAGGTGTCCACTCGTGTGTGAAATACTGCTCGAAGGGTAACCGGGATCTTCCTCCACCAATAATAGATACATAATCGCCATCTGACCTAAGCTGTCGGTGCGATTCGAACCCATAAACACATACACAAAATTAACAATTTTATCAGCATTTGCTTGGTTAAAGTTCTTTTGAGATACCAAACGGTGTTCAGTAATCTAGCAATTCATTAGTGTCTAATTTCTCTAAAAATACGTTTCGTTTATATATATCCATAATTTAACCTCCTTTGAATTATTTTGGTTATTGTTATATGACTGTGCAACATGCCTGAAAATCAACTTTGAACTGTAATGGATTATGCGCGTCAGAGAATAAACTACAACCTTCTAAAACGTTCAATCCATATACATATTCAAACAAAGATGAAGTGCACATGATATAATCAACCGTGCTAGCCCTTTACATGTAGCATGTCCCTGAAAGTCTACCTTTATCCTTCCATTTAACAAATAAAGACCGCTGCATTGTAAACACTTTATAAACTTATACCCGTACGTATTCTATGTCGCCATCATATTCTGTCTGTATATCGTCTCGATCTACGTATTCTATGTGGGCGTCATCTACGGTCTGTATATCGTCTCGATCTACGTATTCTATGTGGGCGTCATCTACGGTCTGTATATCGTCTCGATCTATGTGGGCGTCATCTTCGGTCTGTATATCGTCTCGATCTACGTATTCTATGTGGGCGTCATTCTCGGTCTGTATGTCGGCTCGATCTACGTATGCTATGCCGTCATCATCTTCGGTCTGTATATCGTCTCGCTCTACGTATTCTATGCCGTCATCATCTTCGGTCTGTATATCGCCTCGATCTACGTATTCTATGTGGGCGTCATCTTCGGTCTGTATATCGTCTCGATCTATGTGGGCGTCATCTTCGATCTGTATGTCGGCTCGATCTACGTATTCTATGTGGGCGTCAGCTTCGGTCTGTATATCGTCTCGATCTATGTGGGCGTCATCTTCGGTCTGTATGTCGTCTCGATCTACGTATTCTATGTGGGCGTCATCTTCGGTCTGTATATCGCCTCGATCTACGTATTCTATGTGGGCGTCATCTTCGGTCTGTATATCGTCTCGATCTACGTATTCCATGTGGGCGTCATCTTCGGTCTGTTGACTGCTATGTTGTAGACGATGATCTGTATATTCTTCATTGTCCTCAAAGCTGTCGGAGCTGGACTGGTCAGTGTCTTTTATGAAAGTAATATGATATGCAACTGCTTAGCTGACTATATAGATATTACTAGTATTTATATTGCGATCTTTCCTTATAAATGCAAATATAACAGCTGAACACAACGATGAAAACAAATCACCACGTCGAGCACATAATCTATGTTAGGGCCAGAGAGAGATAGTCAATCTAATGAAGTAGATATTTTGTGATTATCTGTTAATACAACCTATAACGTAATATAATTATTCATTTGAAATGCAACACGCATAATTATATCATGTGCTCGTGTTGCAGAAATGCATGTGAAATGAATTAGTCCTGTAATCCATATATACAGTGAACGCTAGGATAAACAAATAAAATCATACAGACTAATGTATCAATAAGCCATGTCAATATACAGGTGCGTGTACATGATCGTATGCACATATGTATGCGATTATGATATTACAATTTTCGTATTCAACAGTGATTGTATAATAAAGGTACATGTCAATCAGACCCTCATAGCATTGTAATCACATGTGTATCTTTCCGAGCATGCCAGTTAATATTTGCAGTTTCCTAGAATAAAATTATAATTGACATAATACATAATATAATAAATATATCACTCTAGTTAATAGAAATTGAAGATGCAAGTGCAGGAACTTGCCTAAAATACATTTCTGCTTTGCAAACTATGGGATTGTATACATACATTGTAATCTATTTTCCCAAATTGACATAAGTATTTTGTGACAAATTAAATTATGACACATTATTTCAAAGCAACTGCAACTTCCAGTGTTCAGTCAGACTTAACGTTATTAGGGATTCTTACCAGTATTGTCAAATACACTTTGTAAATCCGTCATATCTGCCTGAATGTTCAGACTTATGGTGTCCCCTAAGTGTTTCGACAGAGATGCTGCAATGGCATTTGCGCTGTTTGTTATTGTACCACTCTTGAATAATGAGCGTAACTCGTTCATACCAGCTGGCGAGGAGACTGTAATTGGGAGGGTGATACCGAGTTGATCTTGCTGTGGACATTCAGCGGCTATAAAAGAGGATATAGCATATTGTGCTTCCTACATTGACAAAAGAAAGAACGTGTCGGTTCTTGTGTTGTTTATCGTGTTTTCTAAATGTCTATTCTAATATCTAAATGGTGTTCTAGCCCATTCTGTTTTGAATTGACAGTGTACAACAGCAATAGCTCTTTTTTATCAATTTGCAAATAACAAACTGAGATAATGTCACCTAGATACGTAGTTGTTCAATATTACCAATCAATTGTGGCATAAACCCGCACAGTATGTACGGCTTTGCATGGAGGTCTTGCCACAATTATAATATCAAACAGAGCATTAGGGTATTTGACTCCTTACGTATGATAGTGTTGTCAGTCAACCTGTACCACCTGGATTTATATGAACCAACGTTTATCATCGTATTACTGTTTATCATTGTATTACCGTGTCTGAACAACTATTGTAGTACTATAGTAGCCCAGATATTCCAGGAGTTAACAGTTTTATTTGTATTTACTACCCAATGTTTTACAACAAATTACAAGCCCACAAGTTGTGTAATAAATGCACCAACATGTTTATTTCCAAATACTACCTTAGATTAGTGTTCGCTATTTTTCAATGTAACGGCCCAAGTAATATCAAATGCATTGTAGAATTGTATTTTGATTTCCTTTTTGTATCATATTTGGGGTTTTAGAGGAGTAAAAGGGTAGTATTTGTGTCATAAAGATAACCTTATGAGTTACAAGTGTATAGTATTGAAACATTTCAACAATTCATACAAAGTCATACGCACTCTTGTAAGAATCATCATGATGGTAAATTTTCCAGCTAACTTCTACCTCAATTGGAATTGAAACAAACTTACGACTGTCGCTGAGGAGTTCATGAAGTGATTCCAATGTTAGGTTTGCATGCATAGAAAATACGGTATCGATATTGTAACCCATTTCCTTCGATATATTGCCAAGCATTCCTTTAAAGCCACTACTCTCAAAATAGTTGATAAGATTCAACAAATCAGCGGGCGAAGAGCAGGCTATTTGCAAAATAATACACTTCTGCGTGATGCTGACATTTTCAACGTGTCTCTGCTTTCTAATTTCTTGAAGGATGTTGTCCACTTCTCTTCTTACTGCTTGAAAATCAGTAGTGGTGTCACATCTGTTTATGGCTTCAGACCAAACTTGAGTCAGAATTGTTTCTGCCATTTTATTTTTCTCTTTATCTTTTCCAAGTGTTATCATTTTCAGCTCTAGTACTGAAACAAATTTTTTTTATTGTGTATTAGTAATATTTGTCTAGTATTTATTTGACCTACCCGCTAACGGCAATTCGCCAACTATAAAGCGGATATTTGTTTGTTTCAGTGTATGGGCGAAGCGAATTATATTTTACAGCATTAACAGTAACAGTATCAGGCATCGCGTAACAACGAGTGATAATGATTATTTTCTGTGTTCATGAGCTGGTGAACTAGTAGTGGTCTGGATACGAAATATGGTAACACTTTTGATTTGTCATCCTGTTCAAAGGGCAATCAATCAGCTAAACTCATCCAAACTGGATTCCAGTGACGTATCGCGGACACGATTTGTTGTGTCAAGATGTTGAACGGACAGTAAATACAATAATAATAGTCAAACCGGAAAATGATACACACAACGATACATCATATTAATGCTTCATGTGAAGAAATGTGAGCAATCAACAAGGAATTATGAAGATGAAGGGACTACATGATCTGCATTGGCAACAAGCTCAAACGACCATAAATCCACAAAACATCTCTCTCGTAAATCTCTTAATAATTATTAAATATGAAATATAAACAAACAACCCGTGCATCGAACATTTCAAACGATATTTGGAAATAAGTATTAGATTAGAAAAGGAAATTGCAGTACTGAACAACAAATACGAGAAGCATAATTTCATATGGAGTCACGTCCAATTAAGAAAATAAATACAGATTACCCTTTGTTTCATACAGTAATCCGCCAACCAGAATAGATAATAACAAAAACGAGTACACATCTTACTGATGTTTCCTGTTATGAATAGTGGCAAACCAACATGGGGTTTTTTGGAGATAAATGGCAGGCAAGGTGTCTGCTGTAAGAATGTTCAAAGAGCCATAAATCAGCTATGAGTTACCCAACCGGAACAAAACTAATTTAACATGAACTGGATTACAAAATGCACAACATATTGGTGAGATATAGCGCGGAAAATCGTTGTGTTTGAAACTATTCAAATTGATAAAACTCCGATAAAGAGCACCATCCAACCGAACAGGATTATAGTAACTATTTGCAAATAGATAGTATTCTGCTGTTTTATGCCAAGCTTGTTGGGAAACCAACAAGGTGGTTTGGACATTAAAACAAACTTTCTGTTAATATTTTTACTTGATTATTTAGAATAGAAATACCGAAAAATAATAGAGTTACCATGTTCGTTCTTGAAATCTATTCCATGAGTTATCATTTGTTGCAGATGGTCTTTAGTTTTTTTTAATGTCTCTGAAATATAAGAAATATGTTTCAACATCAAAGAAATCGTTGAATTGGACAACAGAGAATTAATTTATTCGACAACAATATACTTACCAATATATAATTGGGTTGTTTTATTTTGTTGTTCTACAAAATGCAAGTTTAACGGTAGCACAATAGAATATTGAACGTATTGAACGTAACTTTAAAGTGAGCGTAATCAGTATTTGTTTATTTGTTTTTTCATATTGCGACTATCCACGAAATAGTCCATTCTAACATGACTCAATAATGCTATTAGCGATTAAATGTTGGTATAGGCATTCGCGCCAACGAGAGTGATTTATTTAAGTTGTTAAAGCTTGTTTCGCAATCGTTGTAAATAAACTATTATACATGCTTAATCACAAATATTTAACAGCTTTCTGTCCAATTCCTTATATCAGTTGTTGTAAATAATCATGTATTGACAGAATATAAATATGTTTAAACTAATCACAATTTTGGCTAGTGTTATTTACAATCTGCTATATTATTGAAAAATATCGATTTAAAACAAGTGACAATTGTGAGAAAATAGCTCATGAAACTTATGTGAAGTTATTAAAATCATGAATGATAACGCTGGAAATAACGAAAACTTTGATGGCAGGTCAGTAAATCAAACTGGCGTCCCAGGACACTTGTCTTCGTGGGAGTGGTTGACGTTAGTGATGAATTAAATGAAAATACAGAAAGCGGTTTAGTATTTGAATGCCAACTATATTTCTTAGTTAAAGGGTTTGCTGTTCGCCAATTATCTTGAAGGTCATTGTTTTCAATTATTATATTTAACTGCTGTGAGTTTTGTTTATTTGTATCTAGTCTTCCATTTAGTTTATCTAAGTCAACATTTAGCACAACATTAAAGTCTCCGCCAATTATTAGTGTTCCACTGTTATTATATGTTATTACTTTTCCTAATATATCAAAGAATTCTTTATCTTCATTATTTGGTCCATAAACATTTAGCAAAACGTAAGAATTATCCGATATTTCTAATTTTAATAGCTGAAAACGGCCTTTAACTATTTCTTTATAATCTGTGATTTTATATGACCTATCACAGTTGATAAAAATACCAATACCTTTGCTATTACTACTATCTCCACTTATATATATCATTGTGCCACTCTCTTTTCCAAGTTTCGATATCAGTATTCTCTTTACAGTGCAACTCGTGCACCGTTTATCTTTCAGGTATTCAAAACTTTGATACGTTTTTCTCTGGATGCCATTCCTTTTACATTAAATGTACATAAATTTATTGTCATAATGTTTAAGAGAAGAGATTAGTCATTTTAGATTTTTGGAGGATAGTGCATGATACAGAGAGAGACCCATTCCAGAGTCTCCTCTGGTAAAGCACCGACACGAGACCTCGGTTTAACGTCCCATCTGAAAGATTGTTAATTTTATTAGGGTCAGACGGGGGATCGAACCAGGAAAATTGAAAAGTTTGTAACATATATACATGTAGTATCATACATATACATTGCATTTGAATGTATGCGTGTTGTATTAATACATGTATGTATTATCTTGTAAATATTTGTAAATAATGAACTGAATAAATTTGATATATAGATGTATTCAGTTCATTATCTTTATACGAGCAAATTACAAACATACCAGCAAATGTATCCGCTATACTCTTTAGTTGTATCCCTCGAGACTTGAGCTCTTCGAAGCATGCCTGTAGTGTTTGACTGTTCTGTGAATTGCTCTTACATTCTTCCAAAATCTTTTCAATTTCTGATTTCTTGTCATTTTCCAGAAAACTCGACAGAACTTTAATGCTATACTTTAGATCAAATACATAATCTGAGAAAGTATCGCTGTTCAGTGACAAAATTACTGCGTCTGCGTAGTTCTTTTCTGCGTTACTAATGCTTTCTATTGCAAGTTGTTTTATTTCATTTTCACTATTACAGTCAATGACTTGCAGAAGGACAACCGCTAAGAGCATGGCGTCCCAAGTTGAAGTGTCAAATTGTTGTGCAGAATTAGATTCATGTGGATATAGAGTATCTACGTGACCATTGTTAGTGATGTTGTTCTTGAAGAAACTTTCTTTATCTTGAATAACCTGTCTTAGATCTTTCTTCTGTCTCTTTAATTCGTGTTCTAGAAAGTTCGATAGTACTAAGCGTCCACCTTTAACTAGTAGTATAATGTATCGTTCGTATCGGTCTGATTTGTTTTTGAGATATACATCCATACCTGCATTAAATAAACAATGCCATTATGTTTAAGTACACTGAATCCATGCAGATAGGTCATCAGGCATGCAACACCAGCTTTAAGAACTAGCTATTTTTCAATACAGCAGTGCATAATTGTCAACCAATCTAGAACCACGGTTGTGCATGCACATTGCGAATTCAGCATTGACATGTTATGCATAATGGTAGGCTTCTAGTCTACAACAGCAAATATGTCAAACATATACCAACGTTCGCCGCTAGTCGACATTAAATTATATATTCTGTATTCCATAATATGTTTGGATACATATTACATGTATGCTAAGTGTAATTCGATTCCATCTCTAGTATAAACATAATTCGCTATTATAGCCCTTATCAAATTTCTATTCGTACTTTTTACCCATGAAGGCAATACAATTGACTAAGTGTTCTCAATTTGAGCCTGTTGTTTTGGATAAATATAACATGATGACCTGGACGTCGTGGCTCAATTAATCCGATTGTATTCTATGTAATGGTTTGTTTAGAATAGCGATTTAAATAGCCAAGACTTGTTTATTTGTTTCTGTGGTTTAAAGTCGCACCAACTGCGTGGGTCATAGAGCGACGATCCCGCTATTATTCGTGGAGAAAGATCCCCGGATGCCCCTTTGAGCAGTATTTCAGGCACCGGCGGGCATCGACATTCCGCAAACCAGTTGGATAGCTTGCTCACATGAAATAATTCGACGCCCCCGGTGAGATTCGAACCTGCAACAGCATGGCTGATCAAAAATCAATTGTTAACAATATGGTTAATAACAAAATCAATTGTTACTAACATGGTTATAGCAATAACTAATAAAAACTCAATTGTTAACATCGTGGCTAATAGCAAAATCAATTGTTACCAACATAGCTATTAACAAAATCATTACCAACACGAGTAATAACAAATCCAATTGTTTAACAACATGGCTAATAACAAAACCAATTGTTTAACAGCATGGCTGATAACAAAATCAATTGTTTAACACGATTGATAACAAAACCAATTGTTTAACATCATGGCTAATAACAAATCCAATTGTTTAACAACATGGCTGATAACAAATCCAATTGTTTAACAACATGGCTGATAACAAAATCAATTGTTATCAACACGATTAATAACAAAACCAATTGTTTAACAACATGGCTGATAACAAATCCAATTGTTTAACAACATGGCTGATAACAAATCCAATTGTTTAACACCATGGCTGATAACAAATCCAATTGTTTAACACCATGGCTAATAACAAAACCAATTGTTTAACAACATGGATGATAACAAATCAATTGTTACCAACATAACTGATAACAAAATGAATTATAATAACTAATAAAAACAATCAATTGTTAATAACATTGTTAAAGCGACACTACATCGGTGAAAACGCAATTTTATACAGAATGTAATTTCCTATTATATGGTATCATTTGTTTCCAAATATTTGCCACAGAATCTGAGTAGTTCAACTAGTAAACAAACGTCGTATACGCGATTTGTTGACATAACAAAATAATGTAAATAGGGTCGACATACATGCGTAATACAACGCGCGTTTCTTTAATAACACGATTTATGTTAGAGATTTGCCGTTATATCTCACATGTGTGCCTATGAATATTTATGTGTAGGCTCTAGATAAATGTTCTATAAACGACCGTATCACGTGTTAAGTATTGATTCCAATGACAAACACACGTTCATTCATGAGCATAGCATAGATGACCGTTATATGAAATACTACTTTAACTTTTGAAAATGTGTAGACAACAAAAACACTGTTTATCGATTCAATGTTAGTGTTCGAATGTATTCGGAAGAATGTGTAGTAGCAATGTATTTATACATGCGAAAATGCATTTCTTTGCTGTTTGCGATGTAATGTCGCTTTAATAACAAAATCAGTTAATAATAAATCAATATCTACGTTGTTAATAACAAATCAAATATGGTACTTGTACAATGTATATATGGTGTACTAATCTTTATTTATTACTTACTATATAAATCACACTACTAAACTCATAATTAGTAAATCATATTGTGTAACTTACCATTAAGTTTCGTAAATAAACCTTCAACCTTAAATACAAATACGCAAGTGTTATCCACACATGTATTGTACGTACAAATATAGGTTGTTACAAATATAGAGTGGTGGAACCTATGCTCGGTGTAAATCCCACATATAACGTCCAGTATAAAATGTTAATTGCACTTGCAGTATAGTATTGCCGGTCGATCTCCTCACGACGTGCACGTCGTGACCGGTGCACATCCCGCAGCAGCAGCGTAGGATTCTGGGATCCTCTGGTCGTCGATCTTGCAACTCGCCAGCATGTCGATCCACGGCTATGGCACATCAGGACAGATCCACCGTCTCTTCTAGCTTCGCTGGATTTTTCATCTTTCTCCTTCAGCGGAGGGACGAGACGGCTGACCTGAGGGAGCGGCAACGGTCGTGGCATCCATGCTGGCATGAGTAACTATTGATTCGTTTGCGACAATCGACGACCAGATGTCTAACTGTCAGATCCGTATAAATGCTGCTGCGGGGTGACCAACAGTGAGGAGGGTGGCCCTACAAAGGACCCATTCGAAAGATGCAGCAGGACTTGTCACCCTGCGAAGAACGAAGATGCCTTCACAGCTGTCAACATAAACATCTTAGAGACATCAACATAAACACCGTAGAGAAACCAGTCGCCCAAATGCATTTATGCGGTGGCGACTATAAATAAACTTACATCATCATCAGTATATTATTATTTTCTTAAGTTGTGAAAACAACTATCCCAAAACTCTTGTTGACAGATTTAGCTTCATCGCGTGTGACCTTGCTGCTCAAAACAGCTGTCGCAACGGTGTCGGTTGGTACCCGTTTATATGGGGAACTCAACACTTCAGGGCACCTATGCACGCCGTACTTGTTATTTTTTATTTATTCACCATAATGTGTTTGATCAGAAATGGTATAGAAACTATTTATCGGGTTAGGTGTATATTTTTTAAATTCAGATAGCTACCTGAATTGCTCATACACCGTATCAGTTTCGGTGGAAATATTCTACCAATGATTTGTTTGTTTATATTCGTCTGCTGGACCAGTCACGTGACATTTGCATCAGGCTACCGATACACGCAATGATCTGCTATTGAACCATGCTTCAGCTCTGCCAGCGAAATTAGCCTATAACTATATAAATATTTTAAATACGGATGTAAATGGACAAATATGCCGAGCATAGGTTCCACCACTCTATGGACATAATTTAAGCTGCATTACGTACTCAGTATTAGTGTACATCATAATATGATAAGAACAGTGTGTGTATATAAAAAATGTTTTTATTTTACCTCAGTTTCATTTACGATGCTAAACTTCCAATGGCCTAGCGTGTAATAATTAAACATGTCAAGACTTATTTCATATTTTTGACACGTGACCGTTTGGTAATTAATGTTACATGGTCATGTGACTGCTCTATCATTTTGGAATGTTATATAGGAGTACATAATTCCACATGTATTGATTACGGACGGATGTGTAGTCCAGTTGTTAACACGTTGGACTGGTAATCAGGTTCAATCCCCCGTCTGACCATAATAAAATACGAATAAAACAGTCAGATGGGACTTTAAACCGAGGTTTCGTGTCGTTGCCAGAGGAGACGTTGGAATGTGTCTCTGTCTATCATTGCAAACATCTAAAATGACTAATCTCTTCAGGAGGCGTCGCTCATATGGGCAACCGCCTGTAGCGGCGTTAAATAAACGTAAAACACATACTGGATTGATAGAATTGCAAGCGCTCACCGACACATGATTTGCTAAGATTGTTATAACTCTGTATATCAAACGGTACGGTGAAATTTATGTTAATAAAATATGGTTATATGACAATTATTCTATGTTCTAATAATCAAAAGATCTAGTATACTCGCATATCTTAGTATGAGTAGAAATTCCAAATGTTTCGTGAAACCGCTGTACAGTATAATAAAATAAATATTACATGCCAATGTGTGTGACATGGATATTGTTTTTTGTTTTGGTTTTTTTAAAACTTTATTTATTTTATAACGATTGCGAAGCAAGTTTTAACAACTTATATTAATCACTCTCGTTGGCGCGGATGAAAGCGTAAATGTTGTCATTCGTGTGGGAGGAAAACGGAGTACCCGGAAAAAACCGGTTTTGTTTCTCGGCTTGAAAATATCAATGTTCCAATAGTGGCATTTAATATATATCATCAACCCATTACCTCAACTTGTAATTCGGATACATCGTCATGCCATCCCCTTAATATGTGATCGTGCCTGTTCTGGACGCATGGATCCAACGTCTGCAATTTGTAATCTTCAATCCTCTTCTTCAGTCTGTCTTCATCATCTGGGCAAATACTGTGTTGTATTCTTAGGAGAATTTGTTGAACGTTTTCCCACACGTTGTCAAAGAGCCATTTTGGTAGCACTGCTTCGGATCGATGACCAACAATCTCATTTCGTATTTTTCTAAGACGTAGTAGATCAGCAGCCATTGATTTGTCGGCGTTCCTTGGAGGGTTATTCCAGCCCTTTTTGGGTGGTGTTAGTTGTTCCTTAGAGAATAAGTTGATCATAAGTTTAATCAAAAGGGAAATGTCTAAATTGTTTACAGTATGTGGCAGTGTGAATACCAGCTTGCACTCCTGTTTGTTTAGTATTTTATTTCTCTCCAGTTTACGTAGTTCTTGTCTTTTATCCGCCAGAAATGTGTCAGCATCGTTATCAGGTGAATGGTGTATAAATGCGCTTACTACAGTCGTTGTTCCGAGGTCTATATACATAGACACAAGACGGAGGTAGTAAGCTGTTTCTTCTGGATTTCCTGCCATCGCTACTGCCGTGATGCCTGTGAAATAAATATGTTTTTCTAATGTATCATCCAAGCCACCCACAATATGGGAACTTTACAAGAGAAAGTACTTGAAAATAAGTTTGTATGTGTGTTTGTATTACTTGTTGGATTTAAAGTCGCACCAATACCTTATGTAATATGGCGACTCTCCAGTTATTATTTGTAGAGGAAAACCACACATTTGGACAACGCATCTATAATTTTCTCTGCAATATACGATTTACTGCTTTAACTTTTTTTATATGACTATGATTGTATGTCTCGTTGTATATATTGTAATTGTTTTATTCCTCATATTGACGTATGTATGAAATCTGAAATTAGAATATGTTCTCATAATGTTGAAATCGAAATTGTTAGATAAACCAGAATTGACAGACATGATCGTTTATGTAAACTATGTACTAGAAATGTTACAGAATCTAAATACCAATTTTTGATATGTTGTCCTAGATATGCTAATATATGTACAACGTTATTTATTCACACATAAGAACTAACAATGATGTACACAAATTGTATTAGTAACTTGTGGCATATCATCAATTTACTAGAATACGCGTAACGCACCAGTGAAGTCAGTTGATAAACTGTAATCGTGTCAGCTTCATCATCTTGTTCATCCGCGTTCTCACATGTCATGTTGACCGTATACTATGAACAATGCTTCTGGAGGTTTATGGATAAATCCCAACCTGGAAGGTAAATGAGAGTGATGAAAGTACTGGTGGACTACGGGATCTGGAAATTAACAACAATGGCAAGTATGTTCTGAACATGTGAATTGGCATATGCGAATATAATCGTTATACTTGAATAAGAATGTAAGGTATCGGACAGTCCGCCTTGTAATTGAGAGGCTGTGAGTTGTAGCCCTGGTAGAACAACAATGGTGATGTTCTTAAGCAAGATACTTAAATCCAGATTATCTCTTCTCTCTCCCTTACAGCGATGAATTCCATCAGGAATGAGGTCTCGGGAGATATTAATCTGCATGTAATGTAGTAAAGTTTCTCATTCGAGCTTATATATATGTGGAAACTCGTGGTTCTGCGACCTAACCACAAAATCATCACACCTCAGACTCTGGGAATCAAAATACACAATAAAGCATACATAAATACATAGTACATGTAGTTATTTAACATTATATGTGGCAATAAACTATTCTTAGTGCCTGTTGTTTAATCATCATATATTGTGTGCGAAAATAATACAATATATACAGTTGTAGAGGCCAGATTAGCAGATACAGACTACCAGTAATCCCTAGTATTAACTTTTAATGACGGTGCAGAAGTATGGGCACCTGAACAGATGAAGCAATTAATCTCGACGAGCATAAGTTTAATTGGAGACCGTTTGGATTAAAACATTGTAAGAATGGTAAAAATAATAAATACCATGCAATGGCAGATTCATTGACACAACAGTAACCACAGGAAACATAATCTACTTCAATCTACTTCCTTAGATAAACTATGTAAAAGACGCCGAGAAAAGGAAACACGTACAAGGAATAAAACAATACATGTGAATAGATCTGTAAAAACATCTGTGAAAAAACATGTACAAGAATTAAAACTAGAAGGCAATCCAAAAGACCCACGTATATTACTAGCTGATATACAACTTACTGATATGGAATAACAATTAGCTGAGGACACAACGAACACAAAGCTTTGAAATGCCATATCGGTCTTATTGTTTAGTTCTTCAATGACGATGTCAATGAAAGAAAACATGTAAAAGGTGATCAATACATAGTTTTAGACACCAGCAAAGTGATTGGGTTGTATTCTATGATCAGCGTAAAACTCTGTTGGTGTCTAAAACTAATTATTGATGAAACATGCACAGCTTCTGGTCTAGAAATCAACAAATGTGGCAACATGTATCTTAACTTTGCAAAGTATGAACCACTGAACGGTTCATCATACATTGAATTATTATCTGATGTATTAACAGCTAAAACAAAATCATTAACATCAAAAACACAGATACTAAATATTTAAAGAGGGCGCACATGGTTTCTGCGACCTAACCGCAAAACGCTAATGCTTAAACCACAGCCACTAAGAATAGGTTATTACCACTGATAAGTTTCCATAACTACTATTTATTTGTGTACATTTTATTATGTATTTTGGTTAATGAGTATGGTGTTTTTGTTGTTCGGTTGCAGAACACCCCGTTTCTATCTAATTATAGATTTAGAATATATATATTTAAAGCACCGACACGAAACCTCGGTTTAATATATAGCTTACATGAATTTGTATAAACTTTAAACTAATGAAAATTTCGAAGATTTCCAATTGTGATATTGTCTGAGAAAATGGTGACGAATGAGTAGCAGACATAACTCTAAAGAGATTTATTTATTTTTAAAAAATTATAAACTCCTGGCCTTGAGATTACACATATGTTCTCAAATCTCTAACTCGGTCTCAACTTTATGATTGGAACAAATCTCTTGGGCTTGGGTTTTATAACCTTTGACCAAGATTACAGCGTGAACATCTGAAGCATTTGTCTTATTTAGTAGTTCGGCCATACGAGACAGAAGATGGATACCGTTGTTACCGGATTAAAATATGTGACGTTTGCACTAAAATATGTGACGTTTTGGTCTAAAATACGTTTGACTAAAATATTAGACGTTTGGACTAAAATATGTGACGTTTGGACTAAGGACTATAATATGTGACGTTTGGGCTGGATAGAAAAATCGACGCTCCTCCTTAAAATATAATTATTTTTCATTGATATAAGATTGTCCAATACATACTTGTAACATTTAATACCTTTCATTACTATTCCTTCAAGTAAATTGTATCGTCATGTTTAGGTTATTACTCCATATATATTTATTGTTGCTATGGTAACACAATTTACTTTCATGTGGACGCACTCGTGTATCTATAAAAAATAAAATTCAATAAATTACATTCTATTGTATTCCTGTCGTGTACATGTTTTTAAAGGGTTCTCTACAGTTTTGTAATAAATGTTTGTATAAACTAAACGATTTTATAAGCTTTTTTCGGATACATTAATATTGAAAAATGAAGAGTTAGTTTATAAAGCCTTGTCCCAATCTATCACAGAAGACAAGACGTACAATATAGACATACTGTGGAAGATACCGTGGTTACTAAGACCGAAATCACCACTATAAAATGGCACCATGCAGATGATTTACGATGGAAGTCACACATGTGCGTCCTCTAGATGTGTCATGCCGATGATTGACATGGATCCATCAAATGAAACGTGTATATACTCCATTCTCGTCTTTGTAGCAGAACAAGGAGAGACATATAACACCACACATGTATTGACATTTGATCAGCCACTTTGGTGGAAGGCTCAATGCTTAATAGACACCAGCTAGCCATGTAAAGAAGATAGTTCTTCAGTTGGGTGGACGTCATATGTAGCTGATCTACATGGGTTGTATGGGCCATCTTATGACTGACTCAGGTCTGAAAAAGCTATTGCAGTGTATGCAGATAACACTAAGTAGCAAATCAATTTCACGAGCCGCGCGAGGCCATGCATTGGCGAAATTGGCACTCGGTACCATTCTTATTAGTGTAGAGCTATATTAGTATTGAGACGCAGACGGATAGCGAAGAGAATGTGAATTTGGAAGATCAGAACACTGAAGATGAAATGGATGCAATCGATCCTGACAGAAAATGGAGACAGAAGAAAGTGAAGATGATGTGTTTGGTAGTACAGAAGTATGTGAAGAAATTGATGAATCTATGAAAGTGTTAAACAACCTGATGAACAAAAAATGGATATCAAGAATGCAGTGAGATCTAATATTGTTACGAATTTAGCACACACATGGAAAGCTAAACTAGAAGAAATGAAAAGTAAAGGAAGAATATCAATACTCAATATATAGAAATGCTTGACATCTTGAAGAAATTCATCAAGGCTGAAAGACTAGGTGACTGGCGATTACACATCCAAGCTGTTTGGGATATTCTTCCATACATGGCCTCATCTGGACATAATGCCTATACAATATTAGCACACATCTACTTGTCCAACATGCTTGACTTATAAAACAAGCATACATAGGTGTGTCAACACGTTATGGACGGAATACATGTTGTTAGATGGAGTGAAAGATACTGGACAGGTCTTAGTACAGGTCCTGATGAGGAGTATAAAACAGTTGGTGGACTGACTCGGGGAAGAGGGTACGATGAGCTACTAAGGCCAATGTGGGTTTTGTCTCGACCTGGTTGTTCGGAAATAAATTATGCCATGCAACAACTAACTGGAGAGCAAAACGTAACAAGCGAACATCATAGGGATTGCGGAAGGTCTAGACTTGCAAAAGATGATAATGATATAAGAGTGATGGCTGATTATTTGGTGAACAGAAACCCATTTACACCGGAACCTGAGTTGAAAAGCATATCAAGTGGTGTAGTGGCCGATAAAAGAGTGTCAGTTGATAGGGCAAATGAAATTGGTAAAGATATACTAACCTATATGACAGGCAAACCGGCGTGCAGAAGAAATAAACAAGCAATTCCTATGTGCGATGATGCAAATACAGAGATGAAAAATGAAATGATACACAGCTTCTTTTTCAAAGAATGATCTCAGCAGCTCACAACGAAGTCTTAGAGGAGGATTTAGACATGATTTTCTCCCATGAACTGTGTTCCTTCCCACCAGCAGTGTTCGAGAGCCCCAGCCTAATGCACCAAGCAAACAAGTCATATCTCCAAACTGAAATGCTCAAGACAGTTGCCAACAAACACAAACTAATTGACCAGAACGCAAATGTATGTTATGTCTTAGAGGGCGGTGATCTACTGCAAACGATCCCATGGGAGAGAGGTCAAGCATACAAGGTCATATGTCAGACGTATGTTAAATTGTGCACTGAAAAGTACAAGTCATGCACGGTCATTTGTGATGGATATGAAGATGGCCCATCAACGAAAGACAATACTAACAGGAGACGAACAGGCGGTCAAAATGAGGCTGAAATTAAAATTAAACTGGATATAACAATGAGTTCAAAGAAACAGCAAGTACTGCTAAACAAAAGGAACAAACAGAAGTTCAAAAACCTATTGTCAGATTATTTGGGGGAGGCTGGAGTGAATGTGATTAATGCCAATTCAGATGCTGACTACTTAATAGTGAAATCAGCTCTAGATACTTCACTATGCCAGAACACAATTGTCGTTGGTGAAGACACTGATTTATTATTAATGTTGTGTTACCATGCCAGGAACATTGTGAATAGCATCTCATTTCAGGAGGAAAAAAGAATAAATGCTGCAGTGTCAGAGAGGGCCAAGAACATATTGGCCCTGAAATATGTAACACTACACAGTTATTTCTGCATGCATTTCTGGGCTGCGACAGTGTCCAAGCCTAGTGGCATTGGTAAGTCAGCAGCTCTGAAGACTTTCAAAAGAAGTTCTTCTTTTCGTAAGTGTGCTTCAGTTTTTAATGATAATCTAGAAGAAATTACCAAGGATGATATTGTTAATGCGGGTGAAGCTGCAATGATATGTTTATATGGAGGCAATCCAGACCAAGTCACATTAAATCAACTGCGTGTAGACTCGTTTCTGCGGAAAATAGCCACAACAATATCTACATTGACCCGAAGTCTTTGCTATCTCCAAGAAATGCCTGCAAGTATCACAGTTTACATACATATGTACAAATGCTAATTATTGTTATTGATCCAACTGAGTATGGCTGGGAGTTGCACGGAAACATGCTGATATGCCACCTGCTCCAGAGGAAATACTGAAAGAGTACGCTGTTCCTGCAAAACGGGCTGTAAAACCTCAAGTTGTAACTGCAGAAGACAGACTAGGGTTACCGTGCAGTGTTGTATGTCGGAACTGCAATCAGTCTAAGACTTGTACAAACTGGCCTAGACCTAATGAGATTAACGAGTGACAGTGACCAACATTTGACGGATTCACCACATTATACTAATAATTGGTATGATTCCTGACTGTGTCTACTAATTTAAACATGGCTGAAAATGATATACGTTTAAAGTAATATTTTGCAAACACAATACATGTATATTATAGCATACTGAGGGTTTTTAATCGAAAGCACTGACCGATAATGTGTTCCATTTATACATATCCCTGAATTATGTTATAGTAAACACTTACTGTTTAGACAAACAAGGTACATATGTTGTCCTTGGAATTTAATATATTTTAGAGAGCACAAATCAATCTGCAAATAAAACACTGCATATGTAAGCAACCTATAAACATTTGATATTTCTGAAATTCAGTAAAGAGCGTAAAATATCCAAAAAGGCAAATAATTTTGTTCAGATAACAATCAACTTGCATTTTTGCTATGTAGATATATTATATTCATTACTTCCAAACTCTAATTAAAATATGCATACCTTCGTGTTTTGTAGAAAAATGAATTCCAGAAATTCCTTGTAAAAATTTCGAACAAATGTGAAAGTGCAAATTGTTTTTATTTCCACCAAGAGTTGAGAAAAAGATTTTATTGTGTCACATTACACAGGCTTTTGACATAACAAAACCATTATTCCCATTTCTGTTCAAATGTGTCCTCTACCCCAATGTCCAATGTGTACTATAAATGCAGATGACACAATAATAAAATATTTACTTTATTACTTTATAGTACAACAATCTATAAACACTTACACCTTTCTGAGTCTAATATCTCAATTTATATACCAACATAATGATAACTATGCAGTTAAGTATGAATGTATTTGTAAAGACAACTATTAAAAGAGAACACAACTGCGATGGCGGAAGATTTTAGAAAACTAATGCGGACGGTGTGCAAATATTGTAAAGACAACTATTAAAAGAGAACACAAGCGCGATGGCGGAAGATTGTAGACAACTAATGCGGACCGTGTGCAAATTTTGTATTATTCAGCTGTGCTTGATATATTCAATGGTGGTAATCCGCGACTCGTGATTCTGTTATTAGACGTTGTGGCTATATAGAATATAAGTTTAAAATGTATGGTGCTCAATCTTAATTAACATGTATGCAGTTGTGTTTAACAGCAATACATGAACTATATCTGATACTAGACTTGTTAAAGTACAGTGCCAATGCCAAAGTGGCGCTATATCGTATGGAATAAAAAATATTTAAAATCTGACATTTTGCGATGACTGGATAGCACCACGTGCGCGCACCACATGGCAGCATGCAGCTTATACCATGAGCTTATCAATAAAATAGTCGTACAGTCCTTAACACGTGTTGCATTGTTAGAAAGGTACATGTAACGACTAAGTTTAAGTCACATGTCAGAGCCGTGTACCTGCGTCTTAGCTTGTACGTGTGTAATTATAGAAATATATCATTCAAATGTAACAATATCGCACCCCATTTACCTTATCATAAGTAAGACATTTTGTTGCGAACGCATCCATTTTATGAAAACTTGGACACTTATATTTGCAATAACAGTTGTCCATAAACGCAAGCTAATGTTTTCCTTTCAACACAAACAATTGATGCATAACAATGTTTTCTGGTAAATAATTGCATTTTTACAACGCTCGGACTGACAGTAATTTACACAGTAAACTAACAGCGTTGAAACAATATTGTTTTACAGAAGGGAAATTTCTACACAAACTCCATAATACACACGGCCTTTATTTGGAAACAAGTTCACATACTGTTCTTTCACAACGTATATTCTGTTCAGAGACAGAATATGGCGACCAAGAAGACGCTTTCATGAATAGTTTGATGGAAAGAGTGCCGATTCTAGAAACGATGTTACGTAGGGCAGTAAATCATATTTCTCCAGAATTTTCAAAATATCTGGCATAAAGCCTAAGCTCTTGTGCTCTTTGTAGTTTGTATATCTGACAAGTCTGTGAATGGATATTTCCTTCGCTAGGTAGTTACACCGCAGCCTGTAGAGTTGTCCAAAGTACTGACGTTTTCTATACTCTATACCTGTAGAAATTTGACAGAACTCATTACGCATATGTCATTATTGGAGCACATATGTATGGTTTGAATATATTTGACACACACTCTGTGAGAACGTTCCAGAAGTAATGTGTTTGCATCCGTCATATAGTTCCACAGTTCACGTCCATATAAAGTGATAGGCTGTAATATAGTTATATATATATATATATATTCGCAAGTGTTAATGGATTTAAGCCACCAGAACGTATACCACTGTTAGTAATGCCCAGCAGAGTCCCGCGTAATTTTGAGCTTGCAGGATTGACATTCATATTAATGTTTAAATAGTTATCCAAGGAGATACCTAAATGTGAATACTTGGTCTCTTTCTTAATGAAATGTCTACCAAGCTTCCAAAATCGATAACATGTTTTACAGTCAGCAATAATTGTATACTATAACAGCACATTTTGAAAGATTATACTCAAAGCGCTATTTCAATGAGTACTCATAACATATCTGAATCATTATTTCGAGACCAGATGGAGAAAGTGAGACAAAAACCATTAGGTCGAAAACATTATGACAATTCACATGTTATCTAAACAAAGACCTTGATTGCAATTATCGATGTATTGTATGATTCCGTTTATGTACAATAGGAATAGCAATGGTGAATTGTTTCCCCCTTACGTGTACCGTGGCCGACGGGAAACCACTATGTCGTAAATGATTGGTTCCGTACACAACTATGCATATTGCTATATAGTTTTACAAAACATCTCAATTTTTGAACGTCAATAGCACATTCATTTAGTTTGTATATCAGTCCAAATAACATACGAATACTTTACTATAATTTACTTTTGCGAAAAGAATTTATTCACAACGGTAAAACGAGGTCATAAGACATCTAAGTATTTGGAACCCATCTTGCTGAGGATGGTGTTCTTTAATCTGAGAAAGAATACACCTTCACATAGTTTTAGAACAGCGTTAGTGCCCTGTAGTTACACGGGCCGTCCTTTCGTTTCCTATCACCCTTATGTAGTGTCACAATAGTTCCACGATTCAGATATATTGGTATGTGACCAAGATTAATCATTGTTGAAAATAATTTGGCCAAACAAACCCCACTGTAAATTAATCACCATCATAAACGAGGCGCTCATAATACACATCATGTCGACACATGTTGCCTCGTTTACAAGTCATCAACATATATTTGATAGTGTCTGGTAATATGCGCACAATGTCTGAAGAATGTGATGATTCAGCAATATCCTGTCAAGAATCGATTAGCTGACATACGAATGTAAACAAGCTCAATCAGTATCGGTATTAATCTTTATTAAAGTCTCATGCATGTATATCACATAAAATATATACATATAGGCCTATGCTAATACAATATATCATTTCACTCAAAACGTATATGCATGACGACAATGTTAAAGATTACATACATAAAAATGAGTCTAAGCAAAGCCATGTTCTTATTAAAGATCCATTACATTGAAGGACAACACACATATGCGGTGAGAGCATCACCGTCAAATACATTTTATTTTACTCATCATATGAGAGCAACAAGAACATAACAGATGTTGCAGAAATATGGATTACCCATCAATGTATTTAGTTATCAAAAACAGTTGATACAGAATGTCAATCACAAGGCAAAGAATTGTGTCCGCAGCAACAGCTTTATAATAACTGAGACCTGGGAACAGACGAAACAACTGATCATGTGGGCTATCAAGCATAAAGAGACCACATATATGTATAGTGGGAATATTGATAAAACTGTTGTTATGGTATGTAAAGAAGGAAACAGATCTGACCTATATTGAAATGTTTTATAATTATCATAAATTGAAGCTTATTACTACATTTACGTATTTATGTGTTACATTATCTGCAAATGGTAGTCACTATCAAGCACAGGAATCGCGTGCACAGCAAGCAATGAAAATGTTCTTTGCTCATTATTGTATCGTTAGAACTGTCTGAAAAGATTAAGCTGTTTGTTGCAATGATATGCTCAATATTAAACTATGGATGTGAAATATGGGGTTTGCATAGAGCTCCTGATTTATAGAGCTCCGTTTACAATTAAATTTCTTAAATCAGATTATGCAAGTACGACAACAAACAACAAGTACGGCAGTTTGGACGTGTTCCGATGTTTGTATTACGCAAAGCTCGAATGATTAGATATTGGTTTAAAATTATATTTAAAAAAACGGATTCTCTTATGCATAGGATATATAATTTGCGTGATGCAATTGGTGATTTCGTAAATAAAAGATCAACATATGTTAAACGTCTTTTAGATGATCTGGGATATCCTTACTTTTTAAATAAGGATATAGTAACACATTCTCTTATGACAGTTCTTTATACTCTAGATTAGCAATAGTTAGTTATATTTTACAATATAAATATGACCACAATGTATTTAGTGTATAA
>CM026400.1:40040455-40072159 GCA_014843695.1 Archivesica marissinica
CAAGTTGCTTTCTCCTCGATCCTACATGTATGTACATAGGAAAGAGGTAACCATATAAGCAAGTTACTTTCTCCTCAATCCTACATGTATGTTCTTATTGTGATCATTATACTATGTATATTCATTGAAATAAAATATTGTTTAAACTAATCAAGAGATTCGAACCCTGACCTACGTGCGAGTTCAATGCTTCACCGGCTGCCCTATGCGACCTTCAATGACGTCATCCACATGGTCTCCGTCGGCTTTAAGTTTAAACTTTATTTATTTTACAATGATTGCGAAGCAAGTTTTAACAACTTAATATATTAATCATTCTCGTTTGCGCGGATGAAAGCGTACAATTAATGTGGTAATTCGTGTGTGAGGAAACCGGAGTAAACCCACATGCACGATCTGGCGACCACCGTACCATCTCACATACTCACAAAACAGATACTAGCATCATATTTGATCAATATATACTAAGTTGGGGACTATTTCAATGTTGATGTGAAATAAAGGAATTTCTTCTTATATTTTTTAATTGATAGAAAATAGTCATATTCGACCAACATTACAGATAATAGAACGTCATTAATGTTAATAAACGTTCTTTCAAACATATATGTTTACGTGTGTCACTAAGCAAGTCACAATGTTCTCAATTGGTAACAAATTGAGTTGAAATTTCCAGGAATTGTTTCTGAGAAATTGTGTTATAGACAAAACATATCAGCTTCATTTTGTTGTTTATACCCCAATGTCCATGTTCGTGTGTCGCCTGCCGATTATAATATGTACAGTTTTACGGGCGTGACTGAAAATCGAGATACAGTCTAGTATTGCTGTGAACGTGACATGTTAAGAAGCAGTGATTCCTCTGGTTTTGGGCGTATTCTTGCACTATCCTCCTAAAGGTAAAATGACTAAAATACTTCTGGAGGCGTCGACCTGTTGTTGCGAGTTGCGCAACCCTTCACTCGATCACACCGCCCTGTAAGTGTGCATCCATACATGTTGAAGCTAACAACTGACGCACAAAGTATGTTTTTTTAAATGTATGCATTAAAGCAGGAAACTATGACATTTACACATGCACACTACGGAAAGTGGAGCCTAGATATGTAAACGTTATGCATTACTTATAAATAAAATAAAAACTATAGAAAGACAAATAGATATAAACAATAGTAAACGTATAATCCAAGAACAAAAATGGAGTGTGTACAGTAATTAACGTAAACAAATACACTCTACATCCGTTATGTCGAATTGCGTCGGACTGAACAAAATACTTAACGAAATTCGATATAAACAGATCCAGTTATATAACAAATGATAGTGTCTGAAACGGGACGTTGATCCGACTTCGAGATAACCGGAGAATTCGACATAACCGACTTTGACATAACGGATGTAGACTGTATCATCACATTGTATGTTGACATGCATTTGTTCAGGTGGATTTATAACATTACATCGAGTGGTTCTTGCGGACATGTGCGGTAAGGAGACACTAGTTAATTCATAGGGATTGTTATTGTTCTTTGTTGGAGCAGGTCATTTCGTTAAAAAATGATAGTGTCTGAAACGGGACTTTGATCAGACTTCGAGATAAACGGAGAAATTTCGACATAACCGACTTTGACATAACGGATACTCTCAACGCTCCCCCTACCTACTATCTGTCTCCTCACTTAGTCATATAACTATATACTCTCAACGCTCCCCCTACTATCTGTCTCCTCACTTAGTCTTATAACTATATACTCTCAACGCTCCCCCTACTATCTGTCTCCTCACTTAGTCTTATAACTATATACTCTCAACGCTCCCCCTACTATCTGTCTCCTCACATAGTCTTATAACTATATACTCTCAACGCTCCCCCTACTGTATGTCTCCTCACTTAGTCTTATAACTATATACTCTCAACGCTCCCCCTACTATCTGTCTCCTCACTTAGTCTTATAACTATATACTATCAACGCTCCCCCTACTGTATGTCTCCTCACTTAGTCTTATAACTATATACTCTCAACGCTCCCCCTACTGTATGTCTCCTCACTTAGTCTTATAACTATATACTCTCAACGCTCCCCCTACTGTCTATCTCCTCACATAGTCTTATAACTACTATCTACTTATATCTCACTCATTAACACTTATGAAAACTTATTGTAATGGGGTTTTTTAACTGTCCATATACATGGGTAATACAGTTTGAGTTATAATATATTGTTTGTAAGTTTGTGAATACTGAAATGTATTGTACATTCTTGAAATAATTATTGAAATAAAAAATATTAGAAAACAAACAAACAAAACACAACTGGAGCTAACACTGGAAAATAAAAATATTAGAAAACAAACGAACAAAAAACAACTGGCGCTAACACTGGAAAATAAAAATATTAGAAAACAAGCGAACAAAAAACAACTGGCGCTAACACTGGAAAATAAAAATATTAGAAAACAAACAAACAAAACACAACTGGCGCTAACACTGAACATGGCGTAAAAAGCAGCAACATGTTCTCTGGTTCTGACAGTTTCACTTTTTGAAAAGTTAAAAACTAGATCTTGACAATTGGAACGCAAACGCTAAATGCTACACATTAATAATCTCAAAATTGTAACGTTCATAGTCAGTAGTAACTTTATTGCGTCAGTTGGAACATTAAGCGTCATTTGTATGTACATGTATCAGTGTGTATGCATGAGACGAATTGCATGTTGAAGTGTTCAAACAACCTTACCACTAAGATAAACCGTGCCTGACATAATGGATCCAATCGCGGCTGTAGACGCCCTATCGCCTTGGAAGTATTCAAGAAGTTCCACTAGCATAATTCCGAAGGAATATATCACTCCGTCTGTTATAAATCCTATGAAAAATGCAGACAATACAACCAACCAACTTTCCCAAATATGTGCATATTTTTGCTTTGCAAAGGAGTTGTTCTTCATGATGCCCACCATCTCCGTTAATAGACGGTTAAATGGCATGTACTAATATTGTATGTGTATTCTGTTACGCAATCTCTAAGCCACGACGCGCGTAGGTAATATAACCCAGCGTGTGTATATTAATTTAGAAACAGACGGATCTGTAGTCCAGTGGTAACACACTGGACTGGTAAACCTGGGATCGCATGTTACATCCCCCGTCTGACACTAATAAAATTAACAGTCTTTCAGATGGGACTGTAACCGATGTCTCATGTCGGTGCTTTACACCGTGCACGTAAAAGATAAAAGAACCAGAGAAGACTCTGGAATGGGTATATGTCTGTATCATTGCACTACCCTCCAACACATTTAAAATGACTAATCTCTTCAGGAGGCGTCGCTCATATGGGCAACCGGTAGCGATCATAAATAAACGTAAAACACACACACAAATTAATTTAGAATAAAATTGGTATCACAATATATTTATTTCCCTCTTTCAATTCAGAACTGTTTCAATCATTCCATATACATGCACTTTCGTTTGGTGTAACCAACAACTTAGGTATGACGACCCTCCATCCATTAGTTGTGGCGGAAGACCCCAACCAGATGGTACGGTGGTCGCCAGATCAGACAGGTGGGTTTTCTCCGGGTACTCCGGTTTCCTCCCACACGCATGTCCACATATACGCTTTCATCCACGCCAAAGAGAGTGATTAATATAAGTTGTTAGCACTTGCTTCATAATCGTTGTAAAATAAATAAAGTTTAAAGTTTAAACAAATCGGTAATTGGTTTAAATATATTTAGTATAGTGTACATTAATCAAGAATACACACATACAATGATAGGGTGTGAAGGAAAGACAACGTCTTATTAACAGTTCTTCTCCTGATAATTGAGATCACGCCGATGTATCGATCAATATGATTGACTTATAAAAGAGACATTCAACAGCACACATTGGATCTGTAGCCAGTGGTAAAATGCTGGACTAGTAATCCAGGGATCGCAGGTTCGATCCCCCGTCTAACCCTAATAAAATTAGCAGTCTTTCAGATGGGAGGTCTCGTGTCGGTGCTTTACACCGTGCACGTAAAATAACCAGAGGAGACTCTGTAATGGGTCTCTGTCTGTATCATTGCACTATCCTCCAAAAATCTAAAATGACTAATCTCTTCAGGAGGCATCGCTCATATGGGCAACCGGTAGCGACGATAAATAAACGTAAAACACACACACATTGCAATATTGTGTAAAATAAAATTTGAAATGATGGGCAAGTGTTAAGTCAACCACCTTAGTAACGCGGCCACGGAAGCACATTATAGTTTATTAGCAGATGATTCATATACTTGTCTACAACTTGGAATGCTCTCCAAAATAACACGTATGCGCGCGCACGCACGTACACACATGCATGCGCGCGCATGCTTGTATGTAAATAAGCTGTTCAGTTTTTTTTTACAAATTTATTTTTAGCTCGATTGCGAAACAAGTTATTTCAACTTATATAAATCACTCTCGAGACCTCATTCCTGATGGGATCCATCGCCACGAGGGAGAGAGAAGAGGCAACGTGGAATTTAAATGCTTTGCCTAAGGGCACAATCGTAACGACTCCAGTGTGGCTCGAACTCCGGACCTTTCGCACCTGAAGCGAACGCGCATCCACTGCGCTATCACGACTTCCACCTCTGTTGAGTTAGATTGCGGGTGACTGGGTACTCACCCGTGTCTGGAATACTGGATTTCTTCCACCAATAACAATTGAAAGCATAATGTAGCCATTATATATTTAAATCATAGTTGACCAAGCTTAGATATTAAACATGCAACTGGTTTCATGAAAAAGTACCGCATTCAAACGTATAACACGATGTTGTCAAGCCTCAAATGGTGATCGACATTTCGTTCCTGAACCGAATCAGCACCGCACAACATCACCAGATTAGAAACCTCTAGAAGATCCTAAAACCCAAATCAAATTCATAAATACTATGGATGGCCACGTGTACACTCGGAAAAACGTCCGAGTATCGAATAGCAAGCTGATATTCGAGTATTCGTAAATGTAAAAAATGGCTGAAAAACCTGGGCCTATATTATATGTCATCAGACGCAAACAATTGTTCCTTTCAATTTCAGTACCGTGTGGAAGTCGTGATAGCTCAGTGGTAGCACGTTCACTTCAAGTGCGAAAGGCCCGGAGTTCGAGCCCCGCTGGAGCCGTTACGATTGTGTCCTTATGTAAGGCATTTAAATTCCACATGCCTCTTCTCTCTCCCTCGTGGCGATGGTTTCCATTAGGAATGAGGTCTCGAGAGTGTTAGTATAAGTTATAAGAACTTGTTTCGCAATCGAGCTAAAATAAATGTGTACAAAGTACCGTAGCAAGAGGAAAATTCCAACTGAAGCAATCTAGGGTGGGGTCCGGGAGCATGTTCCCCTTTAAATTGTTTAGACATTAATTATGTACTGACCTTTCAGCTCTCTAGCAGTCAACATTTTATACAGCAAAGGGATATTTTATTTATTTTATTTGTTTTTTTGCTTTGGAAATTTTAACCGAGACACCTGCCTCTGTATGCCTTAGTGTGGCCACGGGCCTGAATTTTCAGTAATTACCAAATATCTGAAATTCAATCCAACATACGATCCCAAATATCAAATGATCGTTTCCGAGTTCTCGAGTACTCGATCGGAACTGTGTCCGAGTACTCGCGTACCAAAATTGTTACTCGTTTCCATCCTTAATAAATACATATACTCACGGACACCAAACATAAAACATAGAGAGATTAGCTGGTACTCGTCACTGAATAATAGTGCAGCCACGCCTTTATCAACACTTGAGCTCAGTGGACGAGAGGTTAAGGTACATTAACTTCAAATCACATGACCCTCATATGCCTCCATGGCTTAGTGGACAATGTCGTTGATTTCAAATCACTTGCGCCCCTCACCGGCCCCCATGGCCAAGTGGACAAGGTCGTTGATTTTAAATCACTTGCCCCTCACCGGCCTCCGTGGCTAAGTGGACAAGGTCGTTCATTTCAAATGACTTGCCCCTCACCGGCCTCAGTGGCCAAGTGGACAAGGTCGTTGATTTCAAATCACTTGCCACTCACCGGCCTCAGTGGCAAAGTGGACAAGGTCGTTGATTTCAAATCACTTACCCCTCACCGGCCTCAGTGGCAAAGTGGACAAGGTCGTTGATTTCAAATCACTTTCCCCTCACCGGCCTCAGTGGCAAAGTGGACAAGGTCGTTGATTTCAAATCACTTGCCCCTCACTAGCCTCCGTGGCTGAGTGGACCGTGCTCGAAAAGCACACTGGGTCTCCCTCGACCAATAATAGCTGGAGAGTCGCCATATGATATAAGGTGTTTGTATGACTTTAAACCCCAAAACAAAAACAAAACACTCAAACATCAAAACAGGTGACCACTAAAATAAACAAGGAAACCTGGAAGATACTAACGTATCCAAAAGATATACTAGTAAGACCCAGACACAAACAAAACACCTCTGCACCAGATCCAATGACCTTCACCCTAATAATTGTTCTGGTAAACAAAATCCTGGAAATCAAAAAGTGGAGCAAGGCTATTCTCAATACAGCAGTCTGCCATCCAATATGACATAGTACAAACAACAACAACAATAATATACGTCCCAGTTTATCGTTTAATATACACACGGGTAAACTAAATATAGCTAACACATTTACGTCAGGTAAATACGATTTTAAAATAAAAGGCTTAGCTTTATCATAAATGGCGTATAGCCATAACTGCAGTACGGTATATACTGTCAAAACAATGTTTAATATAAAAAAGAACAGGACAAACTACTGTTCTTGCTTAATACATGTTCAAATAAATAATGCAAAGTACAATCACAGTCTAACGGACGTTCAACGCCTAATCACCGAATGTTTAACCTGATTATTTAAATATTTAAAGCGACATTACATCGGTGAAAATGCAAATTTCTGCATAATACAATTTCCTATCATATATGGTATAGTTTCGTTCCAAATATTTGACGCAGAATCTAGAGTATTTCAATTAATAAACAAGCGTCGTATACAACGTTTGTTGACATAACAACATAATGTAAATAAGGTCAGCATACATGCGTAATACAACGCGTGTATCCCGGATAACAATATGTATGGTACGGTACAGATTTACCACTATATCTCATATATATGCATACTTATGTTTCGACTAATCTGATTAAATTATCTATACACGTTAATTATAGACTCCAATAATAAACAAACGTAAAAGCTGCTATATGAAATCATGCTTTCACTTTTGAGAATTTGTAGACCTCAACCTCATTGTTTATTGATTACAAGTTAGTGGTCGAATCATATTATCAAATATATCGAAGAATTTGTAGTAGCATACTATTTATATGTAGAAAATGTATTTATCAGCTTTTTGCGATGTAATGTCACTTTAAATGAAATAATAGTTTACTTACATGTTAAATAAATCGTTGCATCTCATTTACGAAACTGAGATGACTTCGTGACGCTAACCAAAATATGAAATCCAATTGATATGTTAATGACTTCGTTTTGTTATTAATTAATTAATTTGTAGCATGCCCGTTTTCACAAACATAACAAATAATGGTGACAAATCTTGCGGTGATGGCATAGTATGCATTGTAACGATGTTATTATTAAATTTTAAAATTAATCACAAGAATATACTAGCATATCAATGTTCATAATTTTATATCAAACCTGCATTTACAATAACGATGTTATTATTCAATTAATTAATCACAAGAATATACTAGCATATCAATGTTCATAATTTATATATCAAACCTGCATTTACTTCCATTAAGAATATCACAGAGTACAACGGGTCGATTGGGCTTATCCCAACACTCACTACACCTGTGACTTTCTTCCTTGAGTAAACACTGTTTGGCATATAATGTATACCTGCATGTACAAAATGAATGAAGATTGAACATTTATATAATATGCGATATCACATAAAATCGCATTATCCACCCATATGTATATATAGTAACATATACATATTATGACCACCCATATGTATATATAGTAACATATACATATTATAACCACCCATATGTATATATAGTAACATATACATATTATGACCACCCATATGTATATATAGTAACATATACATATTATGACCACCCATATGTATATATAGTAACATATACATATTAAATCCACCCATATGTATATATATATAGTAACACATACATATTATAACCACCCATATGTATATATTGTAACATATACATATTATAACCACCCATATGTATATATAGTAACATATACATATTATAACCACCCATATGTATATATAGTAACATATACATATTAAATCCACCCATATGTATATATATAGTAACACATACATATTATAACCACCCATATGTATATATAATAAACTATACATATTATAACCACCCATATGTATATATAATAACATATACATATTATAACCACCCATATGTATATATAGTAACATATACATATTATAACCACCTATATGTATATATAGTAACATATACATATTATGACCACCCATATGTATATATTGTAACATATACATATTATAACCACCCATATGTATATAATGTAACATATACATATTATAACCACCCATATGTATATATAATAACATATACATATTATGACCACCCATATGTATATATTGTAACATATACATATTATAACCACCCATATGTATATATTGTAACATATACATATTATAACCACCCATATGTATATATTGTAACATATACATATTATAACCACCCATATGTATATATTGTAACATATACATATTAAATCCACCCATATGTATATATTGTAACATATACATATTATAACCACCCATATGTATATATAGTAACATATACATATTATGACCACCCATATGTATATATATAGTAACATATACATATTATAACCACCCATATGTATATATAATAACATATACATATTAAATCCACCCATATGTATATATATAGTAACACATACATATTATAACCACCCATTGTATATATTGTAACATATACATATTATAAAATTTCAAAGTTTTATTTGTTTAAATCCAGGTCTCAGACCCATGTGGCATACAGACATAAACATAAGCATATGTATACTAGAGGACATAGTAAACGCACGCTTCGGATAAGTGTTTTTTACATGAAAAACAATATAATATATAAAATACATAGTTTTAAACATTTTGGAATAGTTTTTAGTTGTTCAGTTTGTGTTTTGTGATAAAGATGTGATATATCTTTGATGGAATCCTTCGTATTTCGTTTTCGTATAATAATAATAATCATATAATGAAGGTGTGCGTTTTCTATGTCTTCTAAGATATAATGTAGGTGTGCGTTTTGTATGTCTTCTAGTATATAATGTAGGTGTGCGTTTTCTATGTCTTCTAGTATATAATGAAGGTGTGCGTTTTCTATGTCTTCTAGTACAGAATACATTAATATCAAATTATAATGTTTCACAAAGGTAGATGGTGTGGTGTGGTGTGGTGGTGTGGTGTGGTGTGGTGTGGTGTGGTGTGGTGTGGTGTGGTGTGCGTGTGCGTGTGCGTGTGCGTGTTTTCATGTCATATTTAGACGTGTTAGTATACATTGTATATACAAACACGTCAATACCATCATCACAAGATATGTGGAACAATCTCGGCCATTCTGTACCAGATGCCACCAATTCATTGCTAGATTTTAAATCCAAACTTATATAACAAGTATAATGCAATGCATTAATACCAGCATTTACATATACACGCAGTGTTCATTATGCGCATGTCCACAATGTATGCAGCAACATAAACGCACATTTGTATTCCAATTTCTTGCGAGATAATCCATATTGTGTTTGTGGTCTCGGTATTAAAAACCTGGTCCCCGAGGTTATAAATCTTTTCTCAGATCTCAAACTCAATCTCAATTGATCTGATTGGTTGATTCTGAGTGGTACTGTCAGCTGAACCAATCAGACGATTGAAGTGAGTTTTGAGATTGGAGAAATGTTTTATAACCTCCAAGCCAAAACATTACTTCTTTCAATGTAGATAACTATTGCATAAGTACAGGGTCTTACACGAGTTGTGATATCATACCATATATAGTCATACAATATTTTAATATATGGTATGAAAACTACCATACCTGTATTATCCTTTTTATCACATTGCCATAGCGGGGTCGTTTTAATAAATAACGCTACTTTTATTTTGGCGAGGAGTATTAGCGCAAATTGTCATGAGGTCACTAAATCTACTCAAAGCAGCGTTATATTTATGTTTTAAACAGCATTATAATTGCGTCGAGACTTCGTTTAAATCGTCATGTGTCTTATCATCGACGTTATGTACCAATTCACCTAAAACGATGCATAATGTACAGTTTTATTTACAAATTATAAGAATTATTCTCTCAACCTATCAGAACCCTTCCAGGTATTATAACACGTGTGTACATAACTGTACGAAAGTATGGGATGACTATATTACACTGAATACAAGCGAAGTTAATTAAGCGTTGGCTGTAGGAAATACTCCTGAATTGCATTTCACTAAACACAACAAAACTAGTATGTGGAATATAACAGTTATCTGATCAACAGTACTAACACCTATTCACATATGTTCAAAATAAAGTAAAATAAATAAGAGCGACGATGTGGGTTGTAAATCCGTATGTGCTATTTATTTAAGTGTCGTGCTCTTGTCTAAATGAATAAGGCATGCGAGTTCTTCATTAGAGAATTATGATAGAGGCCGAAGTGGTCCAGCAGACAATGCACCCCCTGATTTTTTTAGGATGCAATTTCCCGCATTCTGCTGTATTTAAAAGACAAATTCGGACATGTTTTTATAACAAATAAACATGATAATACACTGTTCTGCTTAGCTATACATGTACATCAAAAGCAATAACAATTCTGCACTCTATTATTATCTGTGATTTTACTCAATTAAAAGCCAAATACACAAATGTACAGTTACACTGGTGGACCAAAAGAGTCGGACGTTCTAATGTATGTTCAGCACTTTCAGCACTGTTAATGTTAGACAAATACACAGCGAACAGAAAATCGAAAGTGATGAAAGTACTGAGCAGAAATCAAAACGTCCGACTCCTGTGGGTGACTGATGCTAGGTAATGAGCTAAACAAATTGAAGGCGACGGTGTTTGCCTGTCGAAAATAGATTTGACATTGTTTGGCCATTTTAAATATTTCAACCAAGTAAACAAATATTGCCTAGTTGTTGTTGTTGTCGTCGTCGTCGCGACATCTCCGCGCTTATTTTATTTGTATGCATTAACTGATATGCCTATCCATGGGCTGAAGGTATAATGATTAGTATCTATTATACAGTTATTATAGGTCTAGGACAGGAATATCTAGGTAGCCTAGGTCTATTATAGTAAAATATATTGATATATTTGTCAAAATGATGTGCAGGCCCGGGCCTTTTGGCCTAATGGCAGCTACGCGCCTGACCGTAATGTGTAGACTCACTACTATGTGAATGCAGCAAAATAATAACACAAACAGCCTTTCTCGCTTCCCACCCGCACAGTAGACGCCATGTTTGTTACCACGACATCTCTTCCGATTGGTCCGTTCTGCTAGAAATATCCGGTAGAGACAGAATTGATTCTGAGAAGAGAATCGTTCAAATCTAACCAGAAATATTTCCAAGAATTACTACCGAAATTATAAAACAGATTAATCGCACCGTCTTATGTAAGATAACGTATTGTTGTATGCTTTCCAGTGAAAGATAACTCCATCTTGCATTGCTTTGAAACAGTGACAGATGGCATTTTCTCTGCCAATGGTTGCGTTTCGTATTCCTGCGGTTAGATGTACTTTTGTATTTTAGCTCTTTTAAAACTATCATGAACAGTTCATTATAAAGTAATATATTCTAATGAATTTGTTTTGTCTGTAGTTTTAAATGTTGACAGCAAACAGAAACTAACTATAACATTGCATAGGAACTATTTCTTATTACGGACGTTCAGGCCCCGGACAGGGCAGCTAAAATGAATACAATTTGAAAACAAATATTATATTAGCCAAATTCATTGGAAATCATAAAAGAAAAAGATGATTTGTGTTTATTAGTGTAAGATAGGATCATATCTTACGCTAATTAACACAAATATCCTCTATTACTTCCAATTTACGTACATGTATATCATGACATACAATATAAACAATACCTGCATCCATAATAACAACTCAATCGTCTGGTTTATTATAGTGTCACCCCTATTTAAATGGCCAGCCATTTCTGATTTTTGAGACACCTCTTTTTATGAACACAGTACTTACCGAATCCTATGATTGTATGCCTGACGCCAGGCTGGTGGGCAATCGGTAACAACTATTTAACTAGATGGCGGCTCACCAACCTACCATATCAGAACAAACCCCTGACGAGGTTCGAACTTTCCACCTCCCGCTCCGTAGGCGGACGCCTTAACCACTAGGCCACGGAGACGGTATGTTTGGCACTAGACAATTGTCCTGCATTGATGCAATTCAAAGAGGGTAATGAGACGGGTTCGTGGAACAGGCCGTTACACACGCAATGTGGCAGTTTCTGGACTCAAATTATATATATAATAAGCAAATGAAATGTGTTGCCAGTATTTGGGTACGCTTTTCCCGCCTACCAGTCCAAAGTGTAAAGTCTGTGTTTATGGCACAACATATAAAACCTTGCAATACAGTAAAGATAATTAATCAATGCAAGTGATTGTTCTACAGAATATACTGATATTGGAAAACCTCTAGATAAGTATTCCTGTACTACTGTTGTAGAGTCTGAATATTTAGGGCAGTCACTTGTATACATAACATTCGAAAACCAAAACAATCATTGTTGAACCATCAAACCTAAACATATTTTTCTGTAAGTCTACAGCTTTGACCACTCGGCCATCCTGCCAAGTGTGATAATTCGATACATTTTCTATTATTCAATCAGTGTTTTAACTCGTCAATGTTTATATACATCAGCATGTTTGTATACAAGTGACTGACCTGATTAATCGAACTCTACTATCGTGCATGATTAAATTTGCAATATTATGTATGGGTTTTAAAAATAGATCACATATGTAAAAACATCAATATTGGATAATTAGGGGTGTAAAATACAGATAAACCGCCTGAACGGTATATATGTGTCTGATTAGCACAGTGGATAGGATGTCCGAGTTTGAATGATTTTTTTCAGATGGACAATGGTTCGAACTCCACTGGCACTTAACATTTTTACATTTGTTGTTTTTATTATCACATTCTTTTTTTTAACATTTTCTTTTATTTGTTAGTTGTACAAACATTACAACCGCATATAAAAGAATGTGAAAATAAAAAATTGCCAGTGGAGTTCGAACCATTGTCCATCTAAAAAAATCTGGAAAAACAATCATTCAAACACGGAAATCCTATCCACTGCGCTAATCAGACACATATTTTGTTCAGGCGGTTTATCTGTATTTTATACCCCCAACTATCCAATATTGATGTATTTACATGTGTGATCTATTTTTAAAACCCATAATATTGCCAATTTAATCATGTACGACAGTAATAAGCTTAATAGTATATATATGGCTAAATAGTAAATACATACAAAATGTGTATTGGCGATATTAATACAGAGCAAAAACAGATTATATACAAACTGACCCGACGTTGCACCATGACATATTATAAATACATGCATTGTATCTATATACGATACACATACAGTCTACATCCGTTATGTCAAATTCGGTTATTTCGAATTATCCGGTTATCTCGAAGTCGGAGCAAAGTCCCATTTCATACACTATCATTTAAGTCAAACTAGGGTTATGTCGAAGTATTTTGTTCGGTGCGACGACGGAATTCGACATAACGGATGTAGACTGTAGTTGAAATATACATATAGCACAATGCTATAGAATTGACATGTATATGCATATATATCAGACTTCAACAAGGCAGCTCATGGTGTGATCAGTAATAGAATGAATTAACATATACATATACCTGTAGGATCTTACATGAGTGGTGATTTTATGAAACGAGTTTTGGAAAATTGCTACATTAACTAGTTTCGGCCGGTTCCTCATTAGAGCCATAATTCTGGTGTAATTAGAATTTGAATGTCATATTTATTATGAAAGAGCCTACCATTCTGTTGGTGGACAGATGCATTGCTGGTTATTAAGAGTATATATCTTTCATGCGCACCGGTGTGGGACAACGATACTCCACACGAGTGGTCAGAATATGTCGTCAGAAACGAGGCTCTATCGAGTTTCTGACTACATATTCTGACCCAGAGGTTGCATATCCTTGTCCCACACCGGTGCATATGATGGGTACTTTCCTCGCACTCCACCTTGCTAGAACACATGTTTTATCTTGAATCTGAGGTGAAAATAAACCAGGACCGAAGTATGTGAGATGGTACGGTGGTCGCCATACCGAACAGGTGGGTTTTCTCCGAGTACTCCGGTTTCCTCCCACACGAATGTCCACATTTACGCTTTCATCCGCGCAAACGAGAGTGATTAATATAAGTTGTTAGAACTTGCTTCGCAATCGTTGTAAAATAAATAAAGTTTAAGCTTAAAATAAACCAGTCTTTGTTACATTGATCTCAGTGAATCGGTAGTGCTCACACCTGATTTCAAACGAAGTTTGTCACACGAAAAGTACACTCTGAGCTAGTATTCGTGCGTTATTACGTATTTATGAACCATCGTCCAGTTACTGCCCCTGAATACTCCCTAACATTCAGTTACTGCCCCTGAATGCTCCCTAACATCGTCCAGTTACTGCCCCTGAATACTCCCTAACATTCAGTTACTGCCCCTGAATACTCACTAGCATCATTCAGTTACTGCCCCTGAATACTCCCTAACATCGTACAGTTACTGCCCCTGAATACTCCCCTAACATCGTTCAACTACTGCCTCTGAATACTCCCCTAACATCGTCCAGTTACTGCCCATGAATACTCCTAACATCGTCCAGTGACTGCCCCTGAATACTACCCCATAACATCGTTCAATTACTGCCCCTGAATACTCCCCTAACATCGTCCAGTTACTGCCCCCGAATACTCACTAGTATCATTCAGTTACTGCCCCTGAATACTCCCTAACATTCAATTACTGCCCCTGAATACTCACTAGCATCATTCAGTTACTGCCCCTTAATACTCCCCTAACATCGTCCAGTTACTGCCCCTGAATACTCCCTAACATCGTCCAGTTACTGCCCCTGAATACGCACTAGTATCATTCAGTTACTGCCCCTGAATACCCCCTAACATCGTTCAGTTACTGCCCCTGAATACTCCTAACATCGTCCAGTGACTGCCCCTGAATATTACCCCCTAAAATCGTTCAATTACTGCCCCTGAATACACCCCTAACATCGTCCAGTTACTGCCCCTGAAAACTCACTAGTATCATTCAGTTACTGCCCCTGAATACTCCCTAACATCGTTCAGTTACTGCCCCTGAATACTCCTAACATCGTCCAGTGACTGCCCCAGAATACTACCCCCTAACATCGTTCAATTACTGCCCCTGAATACTCCCCTAACATCGTCCAGTTACTGCTCCTGAATACTCACTAGTATCATTCAGTTACTGCCCCTGAATACTCCCTAACATCGTTCAGTTACTGCCCCTGAATACTCCCTAACATCGTCCAGTTACTGCCCCTGAATACTCCCTAATATTCAGTTACTGCCCCTGAATATTCACTAGCATCATTCAGTCACTGCCCCTGAATACTCCCTAACATCGTTCAGTTACTGCCCCTGAATACTCCCTAACATCGTTCAGTTACGGCCCCTGAATACTACCCCCTAGCATCGTTCAATTACTGCCCCTTAGTACTCCCTAACATCGTTCCGTTACTGCCCCTGAATAACACCTAACATCGTTCAGTTACTGTCCCTGAATAATTCCTAACATCGTAATCGAATAAACATTCACTGCCCCTTAATACTCCCTAACATCGTTCAGTTACTGCCCCGGAATACTCCCTAACATCATTCAGTTACTGCCCCTGAATGCTCCCTAACATCATTCAGTTACTGCCCCTGAATACTCCCTAACATCGTTCAATTACTGCCCCTTAATACTCCCTAACATCATTCAGTTACTGCCCCTGAATGCTCACTAACATCGTTCAGTTACTGCCCCTGAATGCTCCCTAACATCGTCCAGTTACTGTCCCTGAATATTTCCTAACATCGTTCAGTTGCTGCCCCTGAATACTCCCTAACATCGTCGTCCAGTTACTGCCCCTGAATACTCCTAACATCGTCCAGTGACTGCCTCTGAATACTACCCCCTAACATCGTTCAATTACTGCCCCTGAATACTCCCCTAACATCGTCCAGTTACTGCCCCTGAATACTCACTAGTATCATTCAGTTACTGCCCCTGAATACTCCCTAACATCGTTCAGTTACTGCCCCTGAATACTCCCTAACATCGTCCAGTTACTGCCCCTGAATACTCCCTAATATTCAGTTACTGCCCCTGAATACTCACTAGCATCATTCAGTTACTGCCCCTGAATACTCCCTAACATCGTTCAGTTACTGCCCCTGAATACTCCCTAACATCGTTCAGTTACTGCCCCTGAATACTCCCTAACATCGTTCAATTACTGCCCCTGAATACTAGTGAAAACATGTTATTAATGTCCACCCTCTTTCTCATCTTATTACTATTATTATGTTACTATATCTCGACAGATATACTACAGCATATCCAATGGGTACTTATCTGTAAATTTGTTTTATCAATCAACTAACATGATTTGAATAAAATCGCATATATCATAGCACAACATCCTGTTCGGAAAACAACAGTAAAGACAAAAGATTCCAACTTAAAGGACCGCTATACATTTCGGAATAAATCGTACTTTATCTCCCAAGGCAAGTAATAGAAAAGCCAGCGAGGTCCCTCATTATCTAACGTGACCCTGTGTTTCGTTGACTGGTTAATTCATGCATGGAGGTCGGTGCAGTTTATAATTATTAACTAATTAAAAGTTATTTTCTGCAATAGTTGTTAATTGGATATTTACCACTATACGATCACGGAGGGCATCGAAATACGGAACCACGTCAGACGCTATGTTGCACTTAGTTTCCACAAAACATTGGAATAAGAGCCGGGGACACACGTAGCCCTGTATTTCTAAAAATAGTAAACAGCTCGTTTAACTTTAAATATATATCACAGCTTAGTATCATAGGAAATACTACATGATATTTTGTATTTTGTTTTGTTTTGTACCACTCTTGAAGAATGAGCGTAACTCCATCATACCAGCTGGCGAGGAGACTGTAATTGGGAGGGTGATACCGAGTTGATCTTGCTGTGGACATTCAGCGGCTATAAAAGATGATATAGCATATTGTACTTCCTACATTGACAAAAGAAAGAACGTGTCGGTTCATGTGTTGTTTATCGTGTTTTCTAAAAGTCTATTCTAATATCTAAATGGTTTTCTAGCCCATTCTGTTTTGAATTGACAGTGTACAACAGCAATAGCTCTGTTTTATCAATTTGCAAATAACAAACTGAGATAATGTCACCTAGATACGTAGTTGTTCAATATTACCAATCAATTGTGGCATAAACCCGTACAGTATGTACGGCTTTGCATGGAGGTCTTGCCACAATTATAATATCAAACAGAGCATTAGGGTATTTGACTCCTTACGTATGATAGTGTTGTCAGTCAAGCTGTACCACCTGGATTTATATGAACCTACGTTTATCATCGTATTACTGTTCATCATTGTATTACCGTGTCTGCACAACTATTGTAGTACTATAGTAGCCCAGATATTCCAGGAGTTAACAGTTTTATTTGTATTTACTACCCAATGTTTTACAACAAATTACAAGTTTATTTCCAAATACTACCTTAGATTAGTGATCGCTATTTTTCAATGTAACGGCCCAGGTAATATCAAATGCATTGTAGAGTTTTGATTTCCTTTTTGTATCATATTTGGGGTTTTAAAGGAGTAAAAGGGTAGTATTTGTGTCATAAAGATAATCTTATGAGTTACAAGTGTATAGTATTGAAACATTTCAACAATTCATACAAAGTCATACGCACTCTTGTAAGAATCATCATGATGGTAAATTGTCCAGCTAACTTCTACTTCAATTGGAATTGAAACAAACTTACGACTGTCGCTGAGGAGTTCATGAAGTTATTCCAATGTTAGGTTTACATGCATAGATAATACTATATCGATATTGTTATCCATTTCCTTCGATATATTGCCAAGCATTCCTTTAAAGCCACCACTCTCAAAATAGTTGACAAGATTCAACAATTCAGCGGGAAAAGAGCAGGTTATTTGCAAAAGAATACACTTCTGCGTGATGCTGACATTGTTAACGTGTCTCTGCTTTCTAATTTCTTCAAGGATGTTGTCCACTTCTCTTCTTACTACTTGAAAATCAGTAGTGGTGTCAGATCTGTTTATGGCTTCAGACCAAACTTGAGTCAGAATTGTTTCTGCCAATTTATTTTTAGTACTGAAAAACAACAATACTATTGTGTATTAGTAATATTTGTCTAGTATTTATTTGACCAATTTATTATTAGTACTGAAAAACAACAATACTATTGTGTATTAGTAATATTTGTCTAGTATTTATTTGACCTACCCGCTAACGGCAATTCACCAACTATAAAGCAATATTTGTTTGTTTCAGTGTATGGGCGAAGCGAATTATATTTTACAGAATTAACAATAACAGTAACAGTATCACGCATCGCGTAACAACGAGTGATGATGATTATTTTCTGTGTTCATGAGCTGGTGAAATAGTAGTGGTCTGGATACGAAATATGGTAACACTTTTGATTTGCCACCCTGTTCAAAGGGCAATCAATCAGCTAAACTCATCCAAACTGGATTCCAGTGACGTATCGCGGACACGATGTGTTGTGTCAAGATGTTGAACGGACAGTAAATACAATAATAATAGTCCAACCTGAAAAGAATACACACAAAGATACATCATATTAATGGTTCATGTGAAGAAATGTGAGCAATCAACAAGGAATTATGAAGATGGAGGGACTACATGATCTGCATTGGCAACAAGCTCAAACGACCATAAATCCACAACACATCTCTCTCGTAAATCTTTTAATAATGATTAAATATGAAATATAAACAAACAACCCGTGCATCGAACGATTTCAAACGATATTTGGAAATACGTATTAGATTAGAAAAGGAAAGGAAATTGCAGTACTGAACAACAAATACGAGAAGCATAATTTCATATGGAGTCACGTCCAATTAAGAAAATAAATACAGATTACCCTTTGTTTCATACAGTAATCCGCCAACAAGAATAGAAAATAACAAAAACGATTACACATCTTACTGATGTTTCCTGTTATGAATAGTGGCAAACCAACATGGGTTTTTTGGAGATAAATGGCAGGCAAGGTGTCTGCTGTAAGAATGTTCAAAGCGCAATAAATCACCTATGAGTTACCCAACCGGAACAAAACTAATTTATCATGATCTGGATTACAAAATGCACAACACATTGGTGAGATATAGATATATGTTTGAAACTATTCAAATTGATAAAACTCCGATAAAGAGCACCATCCAACCGAACAGGATTATAGTAACTATTTGCAACTAGATAGTATTCTGCTGTTTTATGCCAAGCTTGTTGGGAAACCAACAAGGTGGTTTGGACATTAAAACAAACTTTCTGTTGGCAAATTGCTCCACTACAAATTATCCAACTGGAACAATTAAATATGACACTGGTGGTCATGTCCATCTTGGTGGAATGGCAAGGTGATTTGGGAACTTGTGTCTTCTTTCTTTTGATATGTGAATACTCGAATTTGTTTCCAGAAAATTAGATAATTGGCTAATATGTTCGATAATATTTTTACTTGATTATTTAGAATAGAAATACCGAAAAATAAAAGAGTTACCATGTTCGTTTTTGAAATCTATCCCATGAGTTATCATTTGTTTCAGATAGTCTTTAGTTTTTTTTACTGTCTCTGAAATATAAGAAATATGTTTCAACATAAAATAAATCGTTGAATTGGACAACAGAGAATTAATTTATTCGACAACAATATATTTACCGATATATATTGTTTTATTTTGTTGTTCTACAAAATGCAAGTTTAACGGTAGCACAATAGAATATTGAACGTATTGAACGTAACTTTAAAGTGAGCTTAATCAGTATTTGTTTATTTGTTTGACGTCCCATCTGAAAGACTGTTAATTTTATTAGGGTCAGACGTAGGATCGAACCAGGAAAACTGAAAATAGTTTGTAACATATATACATGTAGTATCATTCATATACATTGCATTTGAATGTATGCGTGTTGTATTAATACATGTATGTATTATTATGTAAATATTTGTAAATAATGAACTGAATAAATTTGATATATAGATGTATTCAGTTCATTATCTTTATACGAGCAAATTACAAACATACCAGCAAATGTATCCGCTATACTCTTTAGTTGTATCCCTCGAGACTTGAGCTCTTCGAAGCATGCCTGTGGTGTTTGACTGTTCTGTGAATTGCTCTTACATTCTTCCAAAATCTTTTCAATTTCTGATTTCTTGTCATTTTCCAGAAAACGCGACAGAACTATGATGCTATGCTTTAGATCAAATGCATAATCTGAGAAAGCATCGCTGTTCAGTGACAAAATTACTGCGTCTGTGTAGTTCTTTTCTGCATTACTAATGCTTTCTATTGCAAGTTGTTGTATTTCATTTTCACGATTACAGTCAATGACTTGCAGAATGACAACCGCTAAGAGCATGGTGTCCCAAGTTGAAGTGTCAAATTGTTGTGCAGAATTAGATTCATCTGGATATAGAGTGTCTACATGATCATTGTTAGTGATGTTGCTCTTGAAGAAACTTTCTTTATCTTGAATAACCTTTCTTAGATCTTTCTTCTGTCTCTTTAATTCGTGTTCTAGAAAGTTCGATAGTACTAAGCGTCCACCTTTAACTAGTAGTATAATGTATCGTTCGTATCGGTCTGATTTGTGTTTGAGATATACATCCATACCTGCATTAAATAAACAATGCCATTATGTTCAAGTACACTGAATCCATGCAGATAGGTCATCAGGTATGCAACACCAGATTTAAAAACTGGTTATTTTTCAATACAGCAGTGCATAATTGTCAACCAATCTAGAACCACGGTTGTGCATGCACATTGCGAATTCAGCATTGACATGTTATGCATAATGGTAGGCTTCTAATCAACAGCAAATATGTCAAACATAATTATACAAACGTTCGCCGCTAGTCGACATTAAATTATATATTCTGTATTCCATAATATGTTTGGATACATATTACATGTATGCTAAGTGTAATTCGATTCCATCTCTAGTATAAACATAATTCGCTATTATAGCCCTTATCAAATTTCTATTCGTACTTTTTACCCATGAAGGCAATACAATTGACTAAGTGTTCTCAATTTGAGCCTGTTGTTTTGGATAAATATAACATGATGACTTGGACGTCGTGGCCCAATTAATCCGATTGTATTCTATGTAATGGTTTGTTTAGAATAGCGATTTAAATACCCAAAACTTGTTTATTTGTTTTGTGGTTTAAAGTCGCACCAACTGCGTGGGTCATAGAGCGACGATCCCGCTATTATTCGTGGAGAAAGATCCCCGGATGCCCCTTCGAGCAGTATTTCAGGCACCGGCGGGCATCGACATTCCGCAAACCAGTTGGATAGCTTGCTCACATGAAATAATTCGACGCCCGCGGTGAGATTCGAACCTGCAACAGCATGGCTGATCAAAAATCAATTGTTATCAATATGGTTAATAACAAATCAATTGTTACTAACATGGTTATAGCAATAACTAATTAAAACTCAGTTGTTAACATCGTGGCTAATAGCAAAATCAATTGTTACCAACATAGCTATTAACAAAATAATTACCAACACGATTAATAACAAATCCAATTGTTTAACAGCATGGCTAATAACAAAACCGATTGTTTAACAACATGGCTGATAACAAAATCAATTGTTTAACAACATGGCTGATAACAAAATCAATTGTTTAACAACATGGCTAATAACAAAATCAATTGTTACCAACATGGCTAATAACAAAACCAATTGTTACCAACATAACTGATTACAAAATCAATTGTTTAACAACATGGCTAATAACAAAATCAATTGTTACCAACATGGCTAATAACAAAACCAATTGTTACCAACATAACTGATTACAAAATCAATTGTTTAACAACATGGCTAATAACAAAATCAATTGTTACCAACATAACTGATTACAAAATCAATTGTTTAACAACATGGCTGATTACAAGATCAATTGTTTAACAACATAGCTGATAACAAATCCAATTGTTACCAACTTAACAGATAACAAAATGAATTATAATAACTAATAAAAAAATCAATTGTCAATAACAGTGTTAAAGCGACACTACATCGGTGAAAACGCAATTTTATACAGAATGTAATTTCCTATTATATGGTATCATTTGTTTCCAAATATTTGCCACAGAATCTGAGTATTTCAACTAGTAAACAAACGTCGTATACGCGATTTGTTGACATAACACAATAATGTAAATAGGGTCGACATACACGCGTAATACAACGCGCGTATCTTTAAAGTGACACTACATCGGTGAAAACGCAATTTTATACAGAATGTAATTTCCTATTATATGGTATCATTTGTTTCCAAATATTTGCCACAGAATCTGAGTATTTCAACTAGTAAACAAACGTCGTATACGCGATTTGTTGACATAACACAATAATGTAAATAGGGTCGACATACACGCGTAATACAACGCGCGTATCTTTAAAGTGACACTACATCGGTGAAAACGCAATTTTATACAGAATGTAATTTCCTATTATATGGTATCATTTGTTTCCAAATATTTGCCACAGAATCTGAGTATTTCAACTAGTAAACAGACGTCGTATACGCGATTTGTTGATATAACAAAATAATGTAAATAGGGTCGACATACATGCGTAATACAATGCGCGTAGCTTTAATAACACGATTTATGTTAGAGATTTGCCGTTATATCTCACATGTGTGCCTATGAATATTTATATGTAGGCTAATCCTAGATAAATGTTCTATAAACGACAGTATCACGTGTTAAGTATTGATTCCAATGACAAATACACGTTAATTCAGGAGCATGGATGACCGTTATATGAGATACTACTTTCACTATTGAAAATGTGTAGACAACTAAAACACTGTTTATCGATTCAATGTTAGTGTTCGAATTTATTCGGAAGAATGTGTAGTAGCAATGCATTTATACGTGCGAAAATGCATTTCTTTGCTGTTTGTGATGTAATGTCGCTTTAATAACAAAATCAGTTAATAATAAATCAATATCTACGTTGTTAATAACAAATCCAATATGGTACTTGTACAATGTATATATGGTGTACTAATCTTTATTAATTACTTACTATATAAATCACACTACTAAACTCATAATTAGTAAATCATATTGTTTAACTTACCATTAAGTTTCGTAACTAAATCTTCAACCTTAAATACAAATACGCAAGTGTTATCCACACATGTATTGTACGTACAAATATAGGTTGTTACAAATATAGAGTGGTGGAACCTATGCTCGGTGTAAATCCCACATATAATGACCAGTATAAAATGTTAATTGCACTTGCAGTATATTATTATTTTCTTAAGTTGTGAAAACAACTAACCAAAAACTCTTGTTGACAGATTTAGCTTCATCGCGTGTGACCTTGCTGCTCAAAACAGCTGTCGCAACGGTGTCGGTTGGTTCCCGTTTATATGGGGAACTCAATACTTCAGGGCACCTATGCACGGCGTACTTGTTATTTTTTATTTATTCACCATAATTTGTTGAATAACTTATTTTTTGATCAGAAATGGTATAGAAACTATTTATCTGGTTAGGTGTATATTTTTTAATTCCAGATAACTACCCGAATTGCTCATACACCGTATCAGTTTCAGTGGAAATATTCTCCCAATGATTTGTTTGTTTATATTCGTATGCTGGACAAGTCACGTGACAGTTGCATCAGCCTACCGATACACGTAACGGAATGCTATTGAACCATGCTTCAGCTCTGCCAGTGAAATTAGCCTATAACTATATAAATATTTTAAATACGGATGTAAATGGACAAATACGCCGAGCATAGGAATACGCCGAGCATAGGTTCCACCACTCTATGGACATAATTTAAGCTGCATTACGTACTCAGTATTATTGTACATCATAATATGTTAAGAACAGGGTGTGTATTTAAAACAATGATTTATTTTACCTCAGTTTCATTTACGATGCTAAACTTCCAATGGCCTAGCGTGTAATAATTAAACCTGTCAAGACTTATTTCATATTTTTGACACGTGACCGTTTGGTAATGAATATTACATGGTCATGCGACTGCTCTATCATTTTGGAATATTATATAGGAGTACATAATTCCACATGTATTGATTACGGACGGATATGTAGTCCAGTAGTTAACACGTTGGACTGGTAATCAGGTTCGATCCCCCGTCTGACCCTAATAAAAATAAAACAGTCTGTCAGATTGGACTTTAAACCGAGGTTTCGTGTCGGTGCTTTACACCATGCACGTAAACGAACCAGAGGAGACGTTGGAATGTGTCTCTGTCTATATCATTGCAAAAATCTAAAATGACTAATCTCTTCAGGAGGCGTCGCTCATATGGGAAACCACCGGTAGCGACGTTAAATAAACGTAAAACACATACTGGATTGATTGAATTGCAAGCGCTCACCGACACATGATTTGCTAAGATTTTTATAACTTTGTATATCAAACCCCGCCTCCGTGGTCGAGTGGTTAAGGTCGCTGACTTGCATACCACTGTAACCTATCATCACTGGTTCGAGCCCCGCTCAGACCGTGTTTCATTTATATGAAAAAGTTGGCAGTTTCTTACGGAAGTTGGAGCACACAAGTACTGGTTAACCGCTGGAGCCTGCCCAGGAAAGGTGTTGTTAGGTAAACTGCCCGCCGGCGATATAGCCCAAAATGGTGCTGATACAGGCGTAAAACTCGAACTATAACATATAACATAACTGTATATCAAACGGTACGGTGAAATTTATGTAAGTATGTTACAAATATATGGTTATATGACAATTATTCTATGTTCTAATAATCAAAAGATCTATTATACTCGCATGTTTTAGTATGAGTAGAAATTCCAAAGGTTTCATGAAACCGCTGTACAGTATAATAAAATAAATGTTACATGCCAATGTGTGTGACATGGATATTGTTTTTTTTGGGTTTTTTTTTAAACGTTATTTATTTTACAATGATTGCAACGTAAGTTTTAACAACTTATATTAATCACTCTCGTTGGCGCGGATGAAAGCGTAAATGTTGTCATTCGTATGGGAGGAAACCGGAGTACCCGGAAAAAACCGATATTGTTTCTCGGCTTGAAAATATCAATGTTCCAATAGTGGCATTTAATATATATCATCAACCCGTTACCTCAACTTGTAATTCGGATACATCGTCATGCATCCCCTTAATATGTTATCGTGCTTGATCTGGACGCATGGATCCAACGGCTGCAATTTGTAATCTTCAATCCTCCTCTTCAGTTTGTCTTCATCGCCTGGGCAAATACTGTGTTGTATTCTTAGGAGAATTTGTTGAACGTTTTCCCACTCGTTGTCAAAGAGCCATTTTGGTAGCACTGCTTCGGATCGATGGTCAACAATCTCATTTCCTATTTTTCTAAGACGTAGTAGATCAGCAGCTATGGATGTGTCGGCGTTCTTTGGAGGGTTATTCCAGCCCTTTTTGGGTGGTGTTAGTTGTTCCTCAGAGAATAAGTTGATCATAAGTTTAATCAAAAGGGAAATGTCTAAATTGTTTACATTATGTGGCAGTGTGAATACCAGCGTGCACTCCTGTTTGCTTAGTATTTTATTTCTCTCCAGTTTACGTAGTTCTTGTCTTTTACCCGCCAGAAATGTGTCAGCATCTTTATCAGGTGAATGGTGTATAAATGCCCTTACTATAGTCGTTGTTCCGATGTCTATATACATAGACACAAAACGGAGGTAGTAAGCTCTTTCTTCTGGATTTCCTGCCATCGCTACTGCCGTGATGCCTGTGAAATAAATATGTTTTTCTTATGTATCATCCAAGCCACCCACAATATGAGAACTTTACAAGAGAAAGTACTTGAAAAGAAGTTTATATGTGTGTTTGTATTACATGCTGGATTTAAAGTCGCACCAATACCTTATGTCATATGGCGACTCTCTTCGTTATATGTTAGAGAACAGTCTTTTTTATATAATGTTTATTAAAATTGATGTTGTTTATTACATCTATGCTGTCTGTTTTAATCGTCCCATCAATTTCTAATTTATTTATTATTTTTCCTTGAGATCGTTTTTTTTCAAGGCTTGAGAAGTATTTTGTATTTTTCTCAGCTCCTTCTAACCATTCTGCTTTTGTTCGCAGTATAGTACCTTTTATTTGTTCATCTATTAACTGATTCATATTGTGTTGTGTTAGTATTATCCTCGTTGTTTATTTGTACTGTTTCTACGATTGACTTACGGATAAGTTCTTGGTATTCGGTACTCAATATTATACTGTTATTAAGTTTAAAATATCCTTCTCCCCTTTCCTGTTTCGTTGTATCTATTTTTAAGTTAACTATTAACTTAAATTATCCAATCTATAGCTCGTTGCAATATTGCAACTGGAGATTACGTTTAATATGTTCTGGTTTACTAGAAAGTAGTCCAATCTACATAAAATTGGCGGTTTAGTATTTGAATGCCAACTATATTTCTTAGTTAAAGGGTTTGCTGTTCGCCAATTATCGTGAAGGTCATTGTTTTCAATTATTATATTTAACTGCTGTGAGTTTTGTTTATTTGTATATAGTCTTCCATTTAGTTTATCTAAGTCAACATTTAGCACAACATTAAAGTCTCCGCCAATTATTAGTGTTCCACTGTTATTATCTGTTATTACTTTTCCTAATATATCAAAGAATTCTTTATCTTCATTATTTGGTCCATAAACATTTAGCAAAACTTAAGAATTATCCGACATGTCTAATTTTAATAGCTGAAAGCGGCCTTTAACTATTTCTTTATAATCTGTGATTTTATATGATCTATCACAGTAAAAATACCAATACCTTTGCTATTACTACTATCTCCGCTTTTTTTATATATATATATATCATTGTGCCTCTCTCTTTTCCAAGTTTCGATATCAGTATTCTCTTTACAGTGCAACTCTTGCAGAAGACATATTGTGCACTGTTTATCTTTCAGGTATTCAAAAACTTTGATACGTTTTTCTCTGGATTCCATTCCTTTCCATTCCTTTTACATTAAATGTACATAAATGTATTGTCATAATGTTTAAGTGTGTTTAAGTATATTTGTTATAAATGAATCAAAATCTATAATTTATAGAAGATGGTGAACGAAAATCGACAACATTTCTACTCATTAGAAAACTCCCGTCAAACAAACAAACATTCTTAATTCGTTAAACCTTGAAACTATTGACAATTTTAAAGACCTACTCGAAGAAGAAGTCAAATTTTATGAAACATTATAAACATCAACAATAACAGGCATTGATGTGACTGAATGTTTAAATAAAACAAGTTTTACCAAAATTGTTAATCATTTGGAACCAAATATAATATGTTGTGTCTATTACTTATTTATTTATTTATGTCTCATCAATGTACTACAATAACAGAACAACATTAAAATAATACATGGTATAGTACATTGCCACTCATAAATGAGTTACGAGAGACGGTATTTATCAAAGTATAAAACACATCACATTATGCAGTTGTAATAATATAGTATGATATAACACATGTATATACATACATGTATTTGTAAACAACACATGATAAATCTGAATAGCCTACGCTAATCTAACCTAAAATTAGCTTACAATCAAAATGATATCATAAAATGCTGATGATTGTATGAGAGCACTATTGCGCATATTAAAAAATGTTTTGAAAAAGCAAATATCAACTCTGATCAGATCAGAATTGAACGGATTAGCATAGACTATTCAGCTGGTATTAAAAATACATTGTCTATGTTCAATAAAAGTTATTGAAGCGTGAATTATCACTAACACAACGCGAATGCATTATATTGTAATGTCCCATGTGTGTTAGTGACGTTTAACACAAATGTACCTTTTGCTTACATAATGGTAAACCATTATGCATATGCTCAGACAATGTGTAATAATAATAATAATAGGTGACAAGATAGATCCATTTTGAATATCGAGATATCAATTTGTTATTTACCATCATTGGGATTTCTACAGTATTATATTGTTAATGAAAACAGACGGAAATATGTTGATATAATGAAAATAATGAAAAGAGAAATAACTATTATGCATGCATATTTTAAGCTTAACATAATACTGTTTTCAGGACAATTGTGTGTGTTTTACGTTTATTTATCGTCGCTACCGGTTGCCCATATGAGCGACGCCTCCTGAAGAGATTAGTCATATTAGATTTTTGGAGGATAGTGCATGATACAGAGAGAGACCCATTCCAGAGTCTCCTCTGGTAAAGCACCGACACGAGACCTCGGTTTAACGTCCCATCTAAAAGACTGTTAATTTTATTAGGGTCAGACGGGGGATCGTACCAGGAAAATTGAAAATAGTTTGTAACATATACTGAGTCAAAAAAGAAACGATACCTGGTGTTTATGTGTCTATAATTTCAACATTTATTAAGAAAATTCTTTGAAAATTCATAAGATGATAGTCCAACATGTTTGAAAGAGGAGCACATAAAGCATAATGAGCCTCCGAAAATGTCTGCTGCGTGATGACGTAATTCGTCGGACAGGGGTCTAATGGAGTTTTCACACAGACGTCAATACCGAGTATGGGCACCATTTGCGTCTCTCACTGCAATGCAACGCCGTCGTATCGAACGGAAGAGTGTCTTAATCTCTTGCTGGTCAATATTTGTCCACTCCTGACGCAATAAATCCCTCAGTTGGTTTAACGTTACCGGCTGACGTGTTGGCGGCGGTCTAACGTATCCCACAAATGTTCTATGGTCTGGTGACAAAGCAGGCAACGGCAGGGTTTCAATATTGTTCTGCTCCAATAATGTGGTGGAAATCCGAGCAGTATGACACCTGGCGTTGTCCTGTTGGAACAGTGTGACGTTTATGTTGGCGTTAAAGAACGGCACAACAACTGGCGCAAGGATCTCATCACAGTACCGCTGGGCGTTTAGGTTCCCGTCCACCACTAACAGTTCAGTGTGATTGCCGAAGGTGATACCGCCACACGCCATAACGCTTCCGCCCTCGAACAGATCGACCTGACGTACACATGCGTCGGTGTAACGTTCACCGCGTCTGCGATATACCCGCTATCTGCCATCCGCTCGACGCAAACAGAACCGCGATTCATCGCTAAACATCACCGAATTCCACTGTAACCGAGTCCAGCGAGCACGTTCCGTCGTCCATTACCGCCGTACGTCACGGTGACGTCGTGTCAGGATGGGTCCAACGTATGGCCGATAGGCACGAATGCCACGTTCACCGAGCCGGTTCCTGAATGTTTGTGCACTGATGCGATTGTTGGTCATCCCAGGAGTAACGGCAGCTGTGTGCGTAGCAGGTAGGAACCGGTCACGTAAATGTGACGTCCGAATGTGACGGTCCTGTTCACGTGTCGTCACACGTGGTCGACCAGATCTTGGATGGTCGTCCACCGATCCATGTGTTCGATAACGTCGAAGTAGACGTGTTATCGTGATCCGCGTAACCCCGAGTCGATTTGCGACGTCACGCTGACGTAAACCGCCGTCAATCATGCCAATGGCACGCATTCTCTGATTGAGGTTTAGCCTAGGCATTTTGTTAGAGGTAACAATGGGTATGTAAGGTGTTTTTCCTCGATGATAATGCAATACCAGTACAATAAACCGGTTTTCCGATTTGTACATGTGTAGGAAGTTGTCTTTGTTGAGGAGCACGTTCAAATCGGAAATTCGGCGTTCCAGGATTATCGGGTGTTTATTTACCTGTGTTTATGGTTGGCTGACGTTGCAATAAGATACCCGGTACTGATACGTAATAATATATTAAACCTTTCTATGGTTTTATCCGTTTTACGTCATTTTTAGTTTGGTATCGTTTCTTTTTTGACTCAGTATATATACATGTAGTATCATACATATACATTGCATTTGAATGTATGCGTGTTGTATTAATACATGTATGTATTATCTTGTAAATATTTGTAAATAATGAACTGAATAAATTTGTTATATAGATGTATTCAGTTCATTATCTTTATACGAGCAAATTACAAACATACCAGCAAATGTATCCGCTATACTCTTTAGTTGTATCCATCGAGACTTGAGCTCTTCGAAGCATGCCTGTGGTGTTTGACTGTTCTGTGAATTGCTCTATTATGCTATCCACTTATTATTGCACATCATTATTATCATGTTCTCATAAAACTTTCCAGAAAATGTGCACAACTATGTAATATGTTGTTAACAATTGTAATTCTGACTAGTGTGGATCAAATTAAACCTTATCTTTTTTGCCACATGTGTGAAAATCAATACAACCTTTTTTAGGGAACTGCAACCAACAGTGACACTTCCTGTGTTCCCAATATACTGGTTACATGTTTTATATCATTCATAATAAGTAATATTTTAATAGTGTATGAGCAAGGACCGACAACGTTATATGTTATAATGTGTGCCTCCCTATGTATTCAGTGCAAGAATCTGATCCATGCATACATTTAGAATGTGACCCTCTTAATGTAGATTATTTGATTGAGGGTAGGTCACTTTTCCATGCCATAGAATAATGATCCCCTATATGTAGATTATCCGAGTGAAGGCAGGCTATACTTCCATGCCATCGAATAATGTCCCCCTATGTTTACACAGTACGAGTGTCGGCGGGTCACTTTTCCATACGATAGAATAATGGCATCCTGGTGTACATTGTATGAATGAGGGGAGGTTACTTTTTCATGCCATAAAATAATGACCCCCTATGTTTATACAGTACGAGTAACGGTGGGTCACTTTTCCATACGATAGAATAATGACCCCCTGTATGTAAAGTATATGACTGAGGAGGAGGTCAGTTTTCCATGCCATAGATTAATACCCCATCCCTGTATGTAAACGATTTGGATGGTCACATTTACATGCCGTAGAATAATGCCCTCAACCCCTATGTTTACACAGTATGAGTGAGGGATATCACTTTTAGATGCCAGAATAATGACCGCCCTGTATGTAAACTATTGAGTGTACACAGTACGAGTCAACGGGGGTCACTTTTCCATGCCATATAATAATCCCCTCCCTGTATGTAAACTATATGAGTATGTCACCTTTACATGCCGTAGAATAATGACCCCCTTATATTTACACTATACGAGTGAGGGGGTCACTTTTCCATCCCGTAGAATAATGACCGCCTATATGTAAATTATAT
>CM026400.1:40073159-40108457 GCA_014843695.1 Archivesica marissinica
CATAGCAAAAATGCAAGTTGATTGTTATCTGAACAAAATTATTTGCCTTTTTGGACATTTTACGCTCTTTACTGAATTTCAGAAATATCAAATGTTTATAGGTTGCTTACATATGCAGTGTTTTATTTGCAGATTGATTTGTGCTCTCTAAAATATATTAAATTCCAAGAACAACATATGTACCTTGTTTGTCTAAACATTAAGTGTTTACTATAACATAATTCAGGGATATGTATAAATGGAACACATTATCGGTCAGTGCTTTCGATTAAAAACCCTCAGTATGCTATAATATACATGTATTATGTGTTTGCAAAATATTACTTTAAACGTATATCATTTTCAGCCATGTTTAAATTAGTAGACACAGTCAGGAATCATACCTATTATTAGTATAATGTGGTGAATCCGTCAAATGTTGGTCACTGTCACTCGTTAATCTCATTAGGTCTAGGCCAGTTTGTACAAGTCTTAGACTGATTGCAGTTCCGACATACAACACTGCACGATAACCCTAGTCTGTCTTCTGCAGTTACAACTTGAGGTTTTACAGCCCGTTTTGCAGGAACAGCGTACTCTTTCAGTATTTTCTCTGGAGCAGGTGGCATATCAGCATGTTTCCGTGCAACTCCCAGCCATACTCAGTTGGATCAATAACAATAATTAGCATTTGTACATATGTATGTAAACTGTGATACTTGCAGGCATTTCTTGGAGATGGCAAAGACTTCGGGTCAATGTAGATATTGTTAGTGGCTATTTTCCGCAGAAACGAGTCTACACGCAGTTGATTTAATGTGACTTGGTCTGGATTGCCTCCATATAAACATATCATTGCAGCTTCACCCGCATTAACAATATCATCCTTGGTAATTTCTTCTAGATTATCATTAAAAACTGAAGCACACTTACGAAAAGAAGAACTTCTTTTGAAAGTCTTCAGAGCTGCTGACTTACCAATGCCACTAGGCTTGGACACTGTGTCGCAGCCCAGAAATGCATGCAGAAATAACTGTGTAGTGTTACATATTTCAGGGCCAATATGTTCTTGGCCCTCTCTGACACTGCAGCATTTATTCTTTTTTCCTCCTGAAATGAGATGCTATTCACAATGTTCCTGGCATGGTAACACAACATTAATAATAAATCAGTGTCTTCACCAACGACAATTTTGTTCTGGCATAGCGAAGTATCTAGAGCTGATTTCACTATTACGTAGTCAGCATCTGAATTGGCATTAATCACATTCACTCCAGCCTCCTCCAAATAATCTGACAATAGGTTTTTGAACTTCTGTTTGTTCCTTTTGTTTAGCAATACTTGCTGTTTCTTTGAACTCATTGTTATATCCAGTTTAATTTTAATTTCAGCCTCATTTTGACCGCCTGTTCGTCTCCTGTTAGTATTGTCTTTCGTTGATGGGCCATCTTCATATCCATCACAAATGACCGTGCATGACTTGTACTTTTCAGTGCACAATTTAACATACGTCTGACATATGACCTTGTATGCTTGACCTCTCTCCCATGGGATCGTTTGCAGTAGATCACCGCCCTCTAAGACATAACATACATTTGCGTTCTGGTCAATTAGTTTGTGTTTGTTGGCAACTGTCTTGAGCATTTCAGTTTGGAGATATGACTTGTTTGCTTGGTGCATTAGGCTGGTGCTCTCGAACACTGCTGGTGGGAAGGAACACAGTTCATGGGAGAAAAACATGTCTAAATCCTCCTCTAAGACTTCGTTGTGAGCTGCTGATATCATTCTTTGAAAAAGAAGCTGTGTATCATTTCATTTTTCATCTCTGTATTTGCATCATCGCACATAGGAATTGCTTGTTTATTTCTTCTGCACGCCGGTTTGCCTGTCATATAGGTTAGTATATCTTTACCAATTTCATTTGCCCTATCAACTGACACTCTTTTATCGGCCACTACACCACTTGATATGCTTTTCAACTCAGGTTCCGGTGTAAATGGGTTTCTGTTCACCAAATAATCAGCCATCACTCTTATATCATTATCATCTTTTGCAAGTCTAGACCTTCCGCAATCCCTATGATGTTCGCTTGTTACGTTTTGCTCTCCAGTTAGTTGTTGCATGGCATAATTTATTTCCGAACAACCAGGTCGAGACAAAACCCACATTGGCCTTAGTAGCTCATCGTACCCTCTTCTCCGAGTCAGTCCACCAACTGTTTTATACTCCTCATCAGGACCTGTACTAAGACCTGTCCAGTATCTTTCACTCCATCTAACAACATGTATTCCGTCCATAACGTGTTGACACACCTATGTATGCTTGTTTTATAAGTCAAGCATGTTGGACAAGTAGATGTGTGCTAATATTGTATAGGCATTATGTCCAGATGAGGCCATGTATGGAAGAATATCCCAAACAGCTTGGATGTGTAATCGCCAGTCACCTAGTCTTTCAGCCTTGATGAATTTCTTCAAGATGTCAAGCATTTCTATATATTGAGTATTGATATTCTTCCTTTACTTTTCATTTCTTCTAGTTTAGCTTTCCATGTGTGTGCTAAATTCGTAACAATATTAGATCTCACTGCATTCTTGATATCCATTTTTTGTTCATCAGGTTGTTTAACACTTTCATAGATTCATCAATTTCTTCACATACTTCTGTACTACCAAACACATCATCTTCACTTTCTTCTGTCTCCATTTTCTGTCAGGATCGATTGCATCCACTTCATCTTCAGTGTTCTGATCTTCCAAATTCACATTCTCTTCGCTATCCGTCTACGTCTCTACACTAATATAGCTCTACACTAATAAGAATGGTACCGAGTGCCAATTCCGCCAATGCATGGCCTCGCGCGGCTCGTGAAATTGATTTGCTACTTAGTGTTATCTGCATACACTGCAATAGCTTTTTCAGACCTGAGTCAGTCATACGATGGCCCATACAACCCATGTAGATCAGCTACATATGACGTCCACCCAACTGAAGAACTATCTTCTTTACATGGCTAGCTGGTGTCTATTAAGCATTGAGCCTTCCACCAAAGTGGCTGATCAAATGTCAATACATGTGTGGTGTTATATGTCTCTCCTTGTTCTGCTACAAAGACGAGAATGGAGTATATACACGTTTCATTTGATGGATCCATGTCAATCATCGGCATGACACATCTAGAGGACGCACATGTGTGACTTCCATCGTAAATCATCTGCATGGTGCCATTTTATAGTGGTGATTTCGGTCTTAGTAACCACGGTATCTTCCAAAGTATGTCTATATTGTACGTCTTGTCTTCTGTGATAGATTGGGACAAGGCTTTATAAACTAACTCTTCATTTTTCAATATTAATGTATCCGAAAAAAGCTTATAAAATCGTTTAGTTTATACAAACATTTATTACAAAACTGTAGAGAACCCTTTAAAAACATGTACACGACAGGAATACAATAGAATGTAATTTATTGAATTTTATTTTTTATAGATACACGAGTGCGTCCACATGAAAGTAAATTGTGTTACCATAGCAACAATAAATATATATGGAGTAATAACCTAAACATGACGATACAATTTACTTGAAGGAATAGTAATGAAAGGTATTAAATGTTACAAGTATGTATTGGACAATCTTATATCAATGAAAAATAATTATATTTTAAGGAGGAGCGTCGATTTTTCTATCCACGTTCTGTACGCCCAAACGTCACATATTATAGTCCTTAGTCCAAACGTCACATATTATAGTCCTTAGTCCAAACGTCACATATTTTAGTCCAAACGTCTAATATTTTAGTCAAACGTATTTTAGACTAAAACGTCACATATTTTAGTGCAAACGTCACATATTTTAATCCGGTAACAACGGTATCCATCTTCTGTCTCGTATGGCCGAACTACTAAATAAGACAAATGCTTCAGATGTTCACGCTGTAATCTTGGTCAAAGGTTATAAAACCCAAGCCCAAGAGATTTGTTCCAATCATAAAGTTGAGACCGAGTTAGAGATTTGAGAAAATATTTGTAATCTCAAGGCCAGGAGAGTTTATACTTTTTTAAAAATAAATAAATCTCTTTAGAGTTATGTATGCTATTCATTCGTCACCATTTTCTCAGACAATATCACAATTGGAAATCTTCGAAATTTTCATTAGTTTAAAGTTTATACAAATTCATGTAAGCTATATATTAAACCGAGGTTTCGTGTCGGTGCTTTAAATATATATATTCTAAATCTATAATTAGATAGAAACGGGGTGTTCTGCAACCGAACAACAAAAACACCATACTCATTAACCAAAATACATAATAAAATGTACACAAATAAATAGTAGTTATGGAAACTTATCAGTGGTAATAACCTATTCTTAGTGGCTGTGGTTTAAGCATTAGCGTTTTGCGGTTAGGTCGCAGAAACCATGTGCGCCCTCTTTAAATATTTAGTATCTGTGTTTTTGATGTTAATGATTTTGTTTTAGCTGTTAATACATCAGGTAATAATTCAATGTATGATGAACCGTTCAGTGGTTCATACTTTGCAAAGTTAAGATACATGTTGCCACATTTGTTGATTTCTAGACCAGAAGCTGTGCATGTTTCATCAATAATTAGTTTTAGACACCAACAGAGTTTTACGCTGATCATAGAATACAACCCAATCACTTTGCTGGTGTCTAAAACTATGTATTGATCACCTTTTACATGTTTTCTTTCATTGACATCGTCATTGAAGAACTAAACAATAAGACCGATATGGCATTTCAAAGCTTTGTGTTCGTTGTGTCCTCAGCTAATTGTTATTCCATATCAGTAAGTTGTATATCAGCTAGTAATATACGTGGGTCTTTTGGATTGCCTTCTAGTTTTAATTCTTGTACATGTTTTTTCACAGATGTTTTTACAGATCTTTTGACATGTATTGTTTTATTCCTTGTACGTGTTTCCTTTTCTCGGCGTCTTTTACATAGTTTATCTAAGGAAGTAGATTGAAGTAGATTATGTTTCCTGTGGTTCCTGTTGTGTCAATGAATCTGCCATTGCATGGTATTTATTATTTTTACCATTCTTACAATGTTTTAATCCAAACGGTCTCCAATTAAACTTATGCTCGTCGAGATTAATTGCTTCATCTGTTCAGGTGCCCATACTTCTGCACCGTCATTAAAAGTTAATACTAGGGATTACTGGTAGTCTGTATCTGCTAATCTGGCCTCTACAATAGTATATATTGTATTATTTTCGCACACAATATATGATGATTAAACAACAGGCACTAAGAATAGTTTATTGCCACATATAATGTTAAATAACTACATGTACTATGTATTTATGTATGCTTTATTGTGTGTTTTGATTCCCAGAGTCTGAGGTGTGATGATTTTGTTGTTAGGTCGCAGAACCACGAGTTTCCACATATATATAAGCTCGAATGAGAAACTTTACTACATTACATGCAGATTAATAGCTCCCGAGACCTCATTCCTGATGGAATCCATCGCTGTAAGGGAGAGAGAAGAGATAATCTGGATTTAAGTATCTTGCTTAAGAACATCACCATTGTTGTTCTACCAGGGCTACAACTCACAGCCTCTCAATTACAAGGCGGACTGTCCGACACCTTACATTCTTATTCAAGTATAACGATTATATTCGCATATGCCAATTCACATGTTCAGAACATACTTGCCATTGTTGTTAATTTCCAGATCCCGTAGTCCACCAGTACTTTCATCACTCTCATTTACCTTCCAGGTTGGGATATATCCATAAACCTCCAGAAGCATTGTTCATAGTATACGGTCAACATGACATGTGAGAACGCGGATGAACAAGATGATGAAGCTGACACGATTACAGTTTATCAACTGACTTCACTGGTGCGTTACGTGTATTCTAGTAAATTGATGATATGCCACAAGTTACTAATACAATTTGTGTACATCATTGTTAGTTGTTATGTGTGAATAAATAACTTTGTACATATATTAGCATATCTAGGACAACATATCAAAAATTGGTATTTAGATTCTGTAACATTTCTAGTACATAGTTTACATAAACGATCATGTCTGTCAATTCTGGCTTATCTAACAATTTCGATTTCAACATTATGAGAACATATTCTAATTTCAGATTTCATACATACGTCAATATGAGGAATAAAACAATTACAATATATACAACGAGACATACAATCATAGTCATATAAAAAAAGATAAAGCAGTAAATCGTATATTGCAGAGAAAAGTATAGATGCGTTGTCCAAATGTGTGGTTTTCCTCTACAAATAATAACTGGAGAGTCGCCATATGACATATGGTATTGGTGCGACTTTAAATCCAACATGCAATACAAACACACATACAAACGTCTTTTTAAGTACTTTCTCTTGTAAAGTTCCCATGTTGTGGGTGGCTTGGATGATACATTAGAAAAACATATTTATTTCACAGGCATCACGGCAGTAGCGTGGCAGAACATCCAGAAGAAACAGCTTACTACCTCCGTCTTGTGTCTATGTATATAGACCTCGGAACAACGACTGTAGTAAGCGCATTTATACACCATTCACCTGATAACGATGCTGACACATTTCTGGCGGGTAAAATACACGTACTACGTACACTGGAGAGAAATAAAATACTAAACAGACAGGAGTGCGAGCTGGTATTCACACCGCCACATAATGTAAACAATTTAGACATTTCCCTTTTGATTAAACTTATGATCAACTTATTCTCTGAGGAACAACTAACACCACCCACAAGGGGCTGGAATAACCCTCCAAGGAACGCCGACAAATCAATAGCTGCTGATCTACTACGTCTTAGAAAAATACGAAATGAGATTGTTTGTCATCAATCCGAAGCAGTGCTACCAAAATGGCGCTTTGACAACGTGTAGGAAAACGTTCAACAAATTCTCCTAAGAATACAACACAGTATTTGCCCAGGTGATGAAGACAGACTGAAGAGGAGGATTGAAGATTACAAATTGCAGACGTTGGATCCATGCGTCCAGAACAGGCACGATAACATATTAAAGGGATGGCATGACGATGTATCCGAATTACAAGTTGAGGTAACGGGTTGATGATTTATATTAAATGCCACAATTGGAACATTGATATTTTCAAGCCGAGAAACAAAACCGGTTTTTTTCGGGTACTCCGTTTTCCTCCCACACGAATGACAACATTTACGCTTTCATCCGCGCCAACGAGAGTGATTAATATAAGTTGTTAAAACTTGCTTCGCAATCGTTGTAAAATAAATAAAGTTTTAAAAAAACCAAAACAAAAAACAATATCCATGTCACACACATTGGCATGTAACATTTATTTTATTATACTGTACAGCGGTTTCACGAAACATTTGGAATTTCTACTCATACTAAGATATGCGAGTATAATAGATCTTTTGATTATTAGAACATAGAATAATTGTCATATAACCATATTTTATTAACATAATTACATAAATTTCACCGTACCGTTTGATATACAGAGTTATAAAAATCTTAGCAAATCATGTGTCGGTGAGCGCTTGCAATTCTATCAATCCAGTATGTGTTTTACGTTTATTTAACGCCGCTACAGGCGGTTGCCCATATGAGCGACGCCTCCTGAGGAGATTAGTCATTTTAGATGTTTGCAATGATAGACAGAGACACATTCCAACGTCTCCTCTGGCAACGACACGAAACCTCGGTTTAAAGTCCCATCTGACAGACTGTTTTATTCGTATTTTATTATGGTCAGACGGGGGATCGAACCTGATTACCAGTCCAACGTGTTAACAACTGGACTACACATCCGTCCGTAATCAATACATGTGGAATTATGTACTCCTATATAACATTCCAAAATGATAGAGCAGTCACATGACCATGTAACATTAATTACCAAACCGTCACGTGTCAAAAATATGAAATAATTCTTGACAGGTTTAATTATTACACGCTAGGCCATTGGAAGATTAGCATCGTAAATGAAACTGAGGTAAAATAAAAACATTTTTTATATACACACACTGTTCTTAACATATTATGATGTACAATAATACTGTGTACGTAATGCAGCTTAAATTATGTCCATAGAGTGGTGGAACCTATGCTCGGCGTATTCCTATGCTCGGCGTATTTGTCCATTTACATCCGTATTTAAAATATTTATATAGTTATAGGCTAATTTCGCTGGCAGAGCTGAAGCATGGTTCAATAGCAGATCATTGCGTGTATCGGTAGCCTGATGCAAATGTCACGTGACTGGTCCAGCAGACGAATATAAACAAACAAATAATTGGTATATAATATTTCCACTGAAACTGATACGGTGTATGAGCAATTCAGGTAGCTATCTGAATTTTAAAAATGTACACCTAACCCGATAAATAGTTTCTATACCATTTCTGATCAAACAAATTATGGTGAATAAATAAAAAATAACAAGTACGCCGTGCATAGGTGCCCTGAAGTGTTGAGTTCCCCATATAAACGGGTACCAACCGACACCGTTGCGACAGCTGTTTTGAGCAGCAAGGTCACACGCGATGAAGCTAAATCTGTCAACAAGAGTTTTGGGATAGTTGTTTTCACAACTTAAGAAAATAATAATATACTGATGATGATGTAAGTTTATTTATAGTCGCCACCGCATAAATGCATTTGGGCGACTGGTTTCTCTACGGTGTTTATGTTGATGTCTCTAAGATGTTTATGTTGACAGCTGTGAAGGCATCTTCGTTCTTCGCAGGGTGACAAGTCCTGCTGCTTCTTTCGAATGGGTCCTTTGTAGGGCCACCCTCCTCACTGTTGGTCACCCCGCAGCAGCATTTATACGGATCTGACAGTTAGACATCTGGTCGTCGATTGTCGCAAACGAATCAATAGTTACTCATGCCAGCATGGATGCCACGACCGTTGCCGCTCCCTCAGGTCAGCCGTCTCGTCATCCGCTGAAGGAGAAAGATCGAAAAATCCATCGAAGCTAGAAGAGACGGCGGATCTGTCCTGATGTGCCATAGCCGTGGATCGACATGCTGGCGAGTTTCCCTTTGCAAGATCGACGACCAGAAGATCCCAGAATCCTACGCTGCTGCTGCGGGATGTGCACCGGTCACGACGTGCACGTCGTGAGGAGATCGACCGGCAATAATATACTGCAAGTGCAATTAACATTTTATACTGGTCATTATATGTGGGATTTACACCGAGCATAGGTTCCACCACTCTATATTTGTAACAACCTATATGTGTACGTACAATACATGTGTGGATAACACTTGCGTATTTGTATTTAAGGTTGAAGATTTAGTTACGAAACTTAATGGTAAGTTAAACAATATGATTTACTAATTATGAGTTTAGTAGTGTGATTTATATAGTAAGTAATAAATAAAGATTAGTTCACCATATATACATTGTACAAGTACCATATTGGATTTGTTATTAACAACGTAGATATTGATTTATTATTAACTGATTTTGTTATTAAAGCGACATTACATCGCAAACAGCAAATAAATGCATTTTCGCATGTATAAATACATTGCTACTACACATTCTTCCGAATACATTCTAACACTAACATTGAATCGATAAACAGTGTTTTAGTTGTCGACACATTTTCAAAAGTTAAAGTAGTATTTCATATAACGGTCATCCATGCTATGCTCCTGAATTAACGTGTGTTTGTCATTGGAATCAATACTTAACACGTGATACTGTCGTTTATAGAACATTTATCTAGGATGTTTATTTAATGCAGGTATGGATATATATCTCAAAAACAAATCAAACCGATACGAACGATACATTATACTACTAGTTAAAGGTGGACGCTTAGTACTATCGAACTTTCTAGAACACAAATTAAAGAGACAGAAGAAAGATCTAAGACAGGTTATTCAAGATAAAGAAAGTTTCTTCAAGAACATCACAAACAATGGTCACGTAGATACTCTATATCCACATGAATCTAATTCTGCACAACAATTTGACACTTCAACTTGGGACGCCATGCTCTTAGCGGTTGTCCTTCTGCAAGTCATTGACTGTAATAGTGAAAATGAAACAAAACTTGCAATAGAAAGCATTAGTAACGCAGAAAAGAACTACGCAGACACAGTAATTTTGTCACTGAACAGCGATGATTTCTCAGATTATGTAGTTGATCTAAAGTATAGCATTAAAGTTCTGTCGCGTTTTCTGGAAAATGACAAGAAATCAGAAATTGAAAAGATTTTGGAAGAATGTAAGAGCAATTCACAGAACAGTCAAACACTACAGGCATGCTTCGAAGATCTCAGGTCTCGAGGGATACAACTAAAGAGTATAGCGGATACATTTGCTGGTATGTTTGTAATTTGCTCGTATAAAGATAATGAACTGAATACATCTATATATCAAATTTATTCAGTTCATTATTTACAAATATTTACAAGATAATACATACATGTATTAATACAACACGCATACATTCAAATGCAATGTATATATATGATACTATTTTCAATTTTCCTGGTTCGATCCCCCGTCTGACCCTAATAAAATTAACAATCTTTCAGATGGAACGTTAAACCGAGGTCTCGTGTCGGTGCTTTACCAGAGGAGACTCTGGAATGGGTCTCTCTCTGTATCATGCACTATCCTCCAAAAATCTAAAATGACTAATCTCTTCTCTTAAACATTATGACAATAAATTTATGTATATTTAATGTAAATGGAATGGCATCCAGAGAAGTGGAGATAGTAGTAATAGCAAAGGTATTGGTATTTTTATAAACTGTGATAGGTCATATAAAATCAGATTATAAAGAAATAGTTAAAGGCTGTTTTCAGCTATTAAAATTAGAAATATCGGATAATTCTTACGTTTTGCTAAATGTTTATGGACCAAATAATGAAGATAAATAATTCTTTGATATATTAGGAAAAGTAATAACAGATAATAACAGTGGAACACTAATAATTGGCGGAGACTTTAATGTTGTGTTAAATTTTGACTTAGATAAACTAAATGGAAGACTAGATACAAATAAACAAAACTCACAGCAGTTAAATGTAATAATTGAAAACAATGACCTTCACGATAATTGGCGAACAGCAAACCCTTTAACTAAGAAATATAGTTGGCATTCAAATACTAAACCGCTTTCTGTATTTTTATTTAATTCATCACTAACGTTGCCGAAAACATTATTTCTAGAAATATTGTCATTGTATTATTCCATTCACGTTGGTTAGTTATGTCAACCACTCCCACGAAGACAAGTGTCCCGGGACGCCAGTTTGATTTACTGACCTGTCATCAAAGTTTTCGTTATTTCCATCGTTATCATTCATGATTTTAATAACTTCACATAAGTTTCATGGGCTATTTTCTCACAATTGTCACTTTGTTTTAAATCGATATGTGTCAATAATATAGCAGATTGTAAATAACACTAGCCTTAGCTATAATTATGATTAGTTTAAACATATTTATATTCTGTCAATACATGATTATTTACAACAACTGATATAAGGAATTGGACAGAAAGCTGTATAGCTTATGATTGTCCTCTTCTTTAAATATTTGTGATTAAGCATGTATAATAGTTTATTTGCAATGATTGCGAAACAAGCTTTAACAACTTAAATAAATCACTCTCGTTGGCGCGAATGCCTATACCAACATTTAATCGCTAATAGCATTATTGAGTCATGTTAGAATGGACTATTTCGTGGATAGTCGCAATATGAAAAAACAAATAAACAAATACTGATTACGCTCACTTTAAAGTTACGTTCAATACGTTCAATATTCTATTGTGCTACCGTTAAACTTGCATTTTGTAGAACAACAAAATAAAACAACCCAATTATATATTGGTAAGTATATTGTGTAAATTAATTCTCTGTTGTCCAATTCAACGATTTATTTGATGTTGAAACATATTTCTTATATTTCAGAGACATTAAAAAAAACTAAAGACCATCTGCAACAAATGATAACTCATGGGATAGATTTCAAAAACGAACATGGTAACTCTTTTATTTTTCGGTATTTCTATTCTAAATAATCAAGTAAAAATATTATCGAACATATTAGCCAATTTTCTAATTTTCGGTAAACAAATTCGAGTATTCACATATAAAAAGAAAGAAGACAAAAATTCCCAAATCACCTTGCCATTCCACCAAGATGGACATGACCACCAGTGTCATATTTAATTGTTCCAGTTGGATAATTTGTAGTGGAGCAATTTGCCAACAGAAAGTTTGTTTTAATGTCCAAACCACCTTGTTGGTTTCCCAACAAGCTTGGCATAAAACAGCAGAATACTATCTAGTTGCAAATAGTTACTATAATCCTGTTCGGTTGGATGGTGCTCTTTATCGGAGTTTTATCAATTTGAATAGTTTCAAACACAACGATTGTCCGCGCTATATCTCACCAATCTGTTGTGCATTTTGTAATCCAGTTCATGTTAAATTAGTTTTGTTCCCGTTGGGTAACTCATAGCTGATTTATGGCTCTTTGAACATTCTTACAGCAGACACCTTGCCTGCCATTTATCTCCAAAAAACCCATGTTGGTTTGCCACTATTCATAACAGGAAACATCAGTAAGATGTGTAATCGTTTTTGTTATTATCTAGTCTGGTTGGCGGATTACTGTATGAAACAAAGGGTAATCTGTATTTATTTTCTTAATAAGACGTGACTCCATATGAAATTATGTTTCTCGTATTTGTTAATCAGTACTGCAATTTCCATTTCTAATCTAATCCTTATATCCAAATATCGTTTGAAATGTTCGATGCACGGGTTGTTTGTTTATATTTCATATTTAATAATTATTAAGAGATTTACGAGAGAGACGTGTTGTGGATTTATGGTCGTTTGAGCTTGTTGCCAATGCAGATCATGTAGTTCCTTCATCTTCATAATTCCTTGTTGATTGCTCACATTTCTTCACATGAACCATTAATATGATGTATCGTTGTGTGTATTCTTTTCCGGTTTGACTATTTACTGTCCGTTCAACATCTTGGCACAACAAATCGTGTCCGCGATACGTCACTGGAATCCAGTTTGGATGAGTTTAGCTGATTGATTGCCCTTTGAACAGGATGGCAAATCAAAAGTGTTACCATAGTTCGTATCCAGACCACTACTAGTTCACCAGCTCATGAACACAGAAAATAATCATTATCACTCGTTGTTACGCGATGCGTGATACTGTTACTGTTAATTCTGTAAAATATAATTCGCTTCGCCCATACACTGAAACAAACAAATATCCGCTTTATAGTTGGTGAATTGCCGTTAGCAGGTAGGTCAAATAAATACTAGACAAATATTACTAATACACAATAGTATTGTTTTTTTTCAGTACTAGAGCTGAAAATGATAACACTTGGAAAGGATAAAGAGAAAAATAAATTGGCAGAAACAATTCTGACTCAAGTTTGGTCTGAAGCCATAAACAGATCTGACACCACTGCTGATTTTCAAGCAGTAAGAAGAGAAGTGGACAATATCCTTCAAGAAATTAGAAAGCAGAGATACGTTGAAAATGTCAGCATCACGCAGAAGTGTATTCTTTTGCAAATAACCTGCTCTTCGCCCGCTGAATTGTTGAATCTTATCAACTATTTTGAGAGTGGTGGCTTTAAAGGAATGCTTGGCAATATATCGAAGGAAATGGGTTACAATATCGATACCGTATTTTCTATGCATGCAAACCTAACATTGGAATCACTTCATGAACTCCTCAGCGACAGTCGTAAGTTTGTTTCAATTCCAATTGAGGTAGAAGTTAGCTGGAAAATTTACCATCATGATGATTCTTACAAGAGGGCGTATGACTTTGTATGAATTGTTGGAATGTTTCAATACTATACACTTGTAACTCATAAGGTTATCTTTATGACACAACTACTACCCTTTTACTCCTTTAAAACCCCAAATATGATACAAAAGGAAATCAAAATACAATTCTACAATGCATTTGATATTACTTGGGCCGTTGCATTGAAAAATAGCGAACACTAATCTAAGGTAGTATTTGGAAATAAACATTTTGGTGCATTTATTACACAACTTGTGGGATTGTAATTTGTTGTAAAACATTGGGTAGTAATATCTGGAATATCTGGGCTACTATTGTACTACAATAGTTGTTCAGACATAGTAATACAATGATAAACAGTAATAGGATGATAAACGTAGATTCATATAAATCCAGGTGGTACAGGTTGACTGACAACACTATCATACGTAAGGAGTCAAATACCCTAATGCTCTGTTTGATATTATAATTGTGGCAAGACCTCCATGCAAAGCCGTACATACTGTGCAGGTTTATGCCACAATTGATTGGTAATATTGAACAACTACGTATCTAGGTGACATTATCTCAGTTTGTTATTTGCAAATTGATAAAAAAGAGCTATTGCTGTTGTACACTGTCAATTCAAAACAGAATGGGCTAGAAAACCATTTAGATATTAGAATAGACTTTTAGAAAACACGATAAACAACACAAGAACCGACACGTTCTTTCTTTTGTCAATGTAGGAAGTACAATATGCTCTCTTTTATAGCCGCTGAATGTCCACAGCAAGATCAACTCGGTATCACCCTCCCAATTACAGTCTCCTCGCCAGCTGGTATGATGGAGTTACGCTCATTCTTCAAGAGTGGTACAATAACAAACAGCGCACATGCCATTGCAGCATCTCTGTCGAAACACTTAGGGGACACCATAAGTCTGAACATTCAGGCAGATATGACGGATTTACAAAGTGTATTTGACAATACGGGTAAGAATCCCTAATAACGTTAAGTCTGACTGAACACTGGAAGTTGCAGTTGCTTTGAAATAATGTGTCATAGTTTGTCACAAAATACTTATGTCAATTTGGGAAAATAGATTACAATGTATGTATACAATCCCATAGTTTGCAAAGCAGAAATGTATTTTAGGGAAGTTCCTGCACTTGCATCTTCAATTTCTATTATCTAGAGTGATATATTTATTATAATGTATTATGTCAATTATAATTTTATTCTAGGAAACTGCAAACATTAACTGGCATGCTCGGAAAGATACACATGTGATTACAATGCTATGAGGGTCTGATTGACATGTACCTTTATTATACAATCACTGTTGAATACGAAAAGTGTAATATCATAATCGCATACATATGTGCATACGTATGCACCTGTATATTGACATGGCTTATTGATACATTAGTCAATGCATAATTTTATTTGTTTTATCCTAGCGTTCACTGTATATATGGATTACAGGAATAATTCATTTCACATGCATTTCTGCAACACGAGCCCATGATATAATTATGCGTGTTGCAATTCAAATGAATAATTATATTACGGTAGAGGTTGTATTAACAGACAATCACAAAATATCTACTTCAAATGCAATGTATATGTATGATACAACATGTATAATTATATGTTACAAACTATTTTCAATTTTCCTGGTTCGATCCCCCGTCTGACCCTAATAAAATTAACAGTCTTTCAGACGGGACGTTAATCCGAGGTCTCGTGTCGGTGCTTTACCAGAGGGGACTCTGGAATGGGTCTCTCTCTGTATCATGCACTATCCTCCAAAAATCTAAAATGACTAATCTCTTCAGGAGGCGTCGCTCATATGGGCAACCGGTAGCGACGATAAATAAACGTAAAACACACACAATTGTCCTGAAAACAGTATTATGTTACGCTTAAAATATTTATGCATAATAGTTATTTCTCTTTTCATTATTGTCATTATATCAACATATTTCCGTCTGTTTTCATTAACAATATAATACCTTAGAAATTCAAATGAAGGTAAATAACAAATTGATATCTCGATATTCAAAATGGATCTATCTTGTCACCTAACACAATAGAAGATGGTCTATTAAAATTATTATTATTACACATTGTCTGAGCATATGCATAATGGTTTACCATTATGTAAGCAAAAGGTAGATTTGTGTTAAACGTCACTAACACACATGGGACATTACAATATAATGCATTCGCGTTGTGTTAGTGATAATTCACGCTTCAATAACTTTCATTGAACATAGACAATGTATTTTTAATACCAGCTGAATAGTCTGTGCTAATCAGTTCAATTCTGATCTGATCAGAGTTGATATTTGCTTTTTCAAAACATTTTTTAATATGCGCAATAGTGCTCTCATACAATCATCAGCATTTTATGATATCATTTTGATTGTAAGCTAATTTTAGGTTAGATTAGCGTAGGCTATTCAGATTTATCATGTGTTGTTTACAAATACATGTATGTATATATACATGTGTTATATCATACTATATTATTACAACTGCATAATGTGATTTGATAAATACTCATTTATGAGTGGCAATGTACTATACCATGTATTATTTTAATGTTGTTCTGTTATTGTAGTACATTGATGAGACATAAATAAATAATAGACACAACATATTATAATTGGTTCCAAATGATTAACAATTTTGGTAAAACTTGTTTTATTTAAACATTCAGTCACATCAATGCCTGTTATTGTTGATGTTTATAATGTTTCATAAAATTTGACTTCTTCTTCGAGTACGTCTTTAAAATTGTCAATAGTTTCAAGGTTTAAAGAATTAAGAATTTTTGTTTGTTTGACGGGAGTTTTCTAATGAGTAGATATGTTGTCGATTTTCGTTCACCATCTTCTATAAATTATAGATTTTGATTCATTTATAACAAATATACTTAAACACACTTAAACATTATGACAACACATTTATGTACATTTAATGTAAAAGGAATGGAAAGGAATGTAATCCAGAGAAAAACGAATCAAAGTTTTTGAATACCTGAAAGATAAACGGTGCACACAATATGTCTTCTGCAAGAGTTGCACTGTAAAGAGAATACTGATATCGTAACTTGGAAAAGAGAGTGGCACAATGATATATATATATATAAGCGGAGATAGTAGTAATAGCAAAGGTATTGGTATTTTTATAAACTGTGATAGATCATATACAATCACAGATTATAAAGAAATAGTTAAAGGCCGCTTTCAGCTATTAAACTTAGAAATATCGGATAATTCTTACGTTTTGCTAAATGTTTGTGGACCAAATAATGAAGATAAAGAATTCTTTGATATATTAGGAAAAGTAATAACAGATAATAACAGTGGAACACTAATAATTGGCGGAGACTTTAATGTTGTGCTAAATGTTGACTTAGATAAACTAAATGGAAGACTAGATACAAATAAACAAAACTCACAGCAGTTAAATATAATAATTGAAAACAATGACCTTCACGATAATTGGCGAACAGCAAACCCTTTAACTAAGAAATATAGTTGGCATTCAAATACTAAACCGCTAAAACTAAAGTATATAACGTATTTCATTCCAAGCTAATACATCGGCTAATAATATATTGTCTACTGTGGCATTTACCGAAAGGTGTACCGGTATTCCGGTAATTCATTTTGGTTAAAACAGCGTCGGTAAATCCGACGAACAACTGATCAATTTGGTGTGGCCTAAGGTCCCAAATATTGAAAGATGGACAGATGCTTTTCTAATATACACCTCTATTTATCTTAAAAATTACCCAGACAAAGCACACAAATTACTAAATTACACCAATCTCATCAGGGAGGCAGCAAGTCGTTCGCAATCAAGGAGCTGGCGAACTTATGTTGAACAGTTTAGGCTGCGCCAAGCTTTGAACCTACAATCTTGGGGGAAAATTAACTCTGACCTTTGGCTAAGGATTATGACTCTGTCTCCCCCATCCTTTTCGTCTTCCGATACTTACAAAAATAAGACGAATAAATCTGACACATGTAAGGGCACATGTTTGGATTTCAATAACAGTTTTTGCTCTTGGGACCCTTGCAGGTATATTCATGCCTGCTCTAATTGTGGTCTTACCAATCACGGCCGGTAGACCTGTTTTAAGCTTAACCCATCCCGGGGTAGTCATTCCTTTCGTAGGGGTGGCAGGTACCAACAACCAAGGGGAGAAACGTCACAGAGACGTGGCAGCCAGTAATCCTACTGAAGCTGAAACCTCGCAATCTGATTTGTTTTCCTTGGCATCATCCCCCATTGTCCTTGATCAGTTGTTTAACGAGCTGGTTTGTTATGATCCTTTAGAGGCCTCTGCCATTTATAACGGGTTTTCTCTAGGTTTTCCTCTTTTTTATACGGGTCCCAGGACCCCGTTTGATGCCAAAAATTCTGCCTTGGAAAGGCCTGAAATTGTGCGTCAATATATTAAGATTGAAATTGAGGCGGGCAGAGTAGCAGGCCCTTTCAGTACACGCTCAATCCCCACCTTGCGTGTTTCCCCTATTGGTCTTGTCTCTAAAAAAGAACAAGGAGAATTTCGCCTCATCCATCATCTATCCTATCCCCGGGGCAACTCACTTAATGATTTTATCGACCCATATCTGTGCTCTGTCCCATACACTAGGTTTGACGAAGCCATTAACATGGTCCAAGACCTTGGGAAAGGTTGCTTGTTAGGTAAATCAGACATTAAATCTGCATTCAGGCTATTGCCAGTTTCTTCCCTAGATTATGACCAGCTTGGTTTCATGTTTGAAGGTAAATTTTATGTTGATAAGGCTATGCCATTTGGCTGTAGTATAGCTTGTAAATCATGGGAACAATTTGCAACATTTCTTGAATTCTGCGTGACCAAGCACTTATCGCATGGGAAACTACTGCATTACTTGGATGATTTTTTATTTGGTGGTAAACAGGGAACAAATCATTGTGCTCATGTTATGTCTGTTTTCATGGGTAGAATGGATCAACTTGGTGTGCCAGTAGCACAAAACAAGACCGAAGGACCTACAACTAAATTATGCTTTTTAGGACATTTTATTGATACGGAAGAAATGATGATCTTACTACCCCCTCGAAAAATTGAGGAAGTCACTATTAAGATTCAGGAGGTTTTGGCACATAAAAAATGTAAATTGAAAACAATGCAATCATTAATTGGCTCATTGAATTTTGCCTGTCGTGCCATTGTACCCGGACGGTCCTTCTGTAGGCGCCTTATTGACTCAATATGTGGCCTCACTAAGCCTCACCACCATGTACGCATTACAAAAGGCATGAGAAATGACCTTACACTCTGGTTAAATTTCTTCAAAGATTTTAATGGTATTTCTGTGTTTCAATACCGGTTTTGGGTTTCAAACGATGAGATCCAGTTCACTGACAGTTCTGGGGCTTCAAATTTAGGTTTTGGAATTTATTTTTCCGGAAGTTGGGCATATGCCCAATGGCCACTAGATTGGGTTGAACATGGCATAACTGATGACATTACAGTCTTGGAGTTGTTTCCGTTACTTGTGTCATTGCATCTCTGGGGTGAAAAGTTGCGAAATAAAAAAATATGTTTTAGGTGTGACAATTTAGCAGTAGTCTACATTGTGAATGCTATGACATCCAAGTCTGAAATGGTCATGACCTTGCTAAGGGCTTTTACATTGATTTCCTTAGATAAAAACATAGTCGTCAAGGCAGAACATGTTGCTGGTAGTACAAATAAACTGGCAGATGCTTTAAGTCGCTTTCAATTTCAGAAGTTCCGCCAACTGGCTCCTTTGACTGGGCAACATGGTGACAGGGCATATTTCAATTTAATTAATAGTCTATAATTTTCTCGCAACCGTCAATCTTGAGACCTGGACACTGCATCATGCAGGAACGGGGTCTCTGGGTCAGGGTTGCGATGTTGAGAGCTTAGGGGTGCTTCTCACATGGCATACCCACAGTGGTAAAACCTTGTGGGAGGTTCCCCTAGGGTCTCTCAAAATTCATTAGATTTTGTATTCTAAATTAAGCTTACAGGGGAGAGAATTTGTCCAGAACAGGCAGGGGATATCTGTATTAGCGCATCTCTCGCGGAACCCACTTTTAGGCCTTTGTGTCAAATTAAGCTTACAGGGGAGAGATATGTATTAGTGCATCTCTCGCGGAACCTACTTTTAGGCCTTTGTTTTATAAAAGGAACTTGGAAGGATAATTAAATATTTATACTGTATAAGTCCCCCAAAGGATGGATTAAATGCTGGAAAATTTAGAGTGCATTTTACCAATATCTAAAAGGAAAAAAGGATGGATTAAATGTATACAAGTTCCTAAAAGGATGGATTAAATGCTGGAAAATTTGGAAATTCATTATTGATATTGGGGGCACACTAAAAAATAACCAAAACACTTAAGGCCGTCGAAATAACCAAAAAACTTAAGGCCGTCGACTTTAAACCTGCCTCCTTGTTGCCCATCTTTGGCTGTAGGAATGTGTTTATAAGAGATTGGTCACTTGTGGCCAACAATCTCCACAAACTATTGTTTTGCACTTACCACGGTATTGGTATTTTATTTTGTTGTTTTATCAATCAGCATCCTTGAATAATTACATTATAATTCAACGTTTCGGCTTGCGCCTTCATCAGGTGTCTGCTATATAATTACATTATAGTTCAACGTTTCGGCTTGCACCTTCATCAGGTGTCTGCTATATAATTACATTATAGTTCAACGTTTCAGCTTGCGCCTTCATCAGGTGTCTGCTATATAATTACATTATAATTCAACGTTTCGGCTTGCGCCTTCATCAGGTGTCTGCTATATAATTACATTATAGTTCAACGTTTCGGCTTGCACCTTCATCAGGTGTCTGCTATATAATTACATTATAGTTCAACGTTTCGGCTTGCACCTTCATCAGGTGTCTTCTATATAATTACATTATAATTCAACGTTTCGGCTTGCACCTTCATCAGGTGTCTTCTATATAATTACATTATAATTCAACGTTTCGGCTTGCGCCTTCATCAGGTGTCTGCTATATAATTACATTATAATTCAACGTTTCGGCTTGCGCCTTCATCAGGTGTCTGCTATATAATTACATTATAGTTCAACGTTTCGGCTTGCGCCTTCATCAGGTGTCTGCTATATAATTACATTATAGTTCAACGTTTCGGCTTGCGCCTTCATCAGGTGTCTGCTATATAATTACATTATAATTCAACGTTTCGGCTTGCGCCTTCATCAGGTGTCTTCTATATAATTACATTATAATTCAACGTTTCGGCTTGCGCCTTCATCAGGTGTCTGCTATATAATTACATTATAATTCAACGTTTCGGCTTGCGCCTTCATCAGGTGTCTGCTATATAATTACATTATAATTCAACGTTTCGGCTTGCGCCTTCATCAGGTGTCATCTATATAATTACATTATAATTCAACGTTTCGGCTTGCGCCTTCATCAGGTGTCTGCTATATAATTACATTATAGTTCAACGTTTCGGCTTGCACCTTCATCAGGTGTCTTCTATATAATTACATTATAATTCAACGTTTCGGCTTGCACCTGCATCAGATGTCTTCTATATAATTACATTATAATTCAACGTTTCGGCTTGCACCTTCATCAGGTGTCTGCTATATAATTACATTATAATTCAACGTTTCGGCTTGCGCCTTCATCAGGTGTCTTCTATATAATTACATTATAATTCAACCTTTCGGCTTGCGCCTTCATCAGGTGTCTGCTATATAATTACATTATAATTCAACGTTTCGGCTTGCACCTTCATCAGGTGTCTGCTATATAATTACATTATAATTCAACGTTTCGGCTTGCGCCTTCATCAGGTGTCTGCTATATAATTAAATTATATTTCAACGTTTCGGCTTGCGCCTTCATCAGGAATTAAAACAATAAAGAATACAACGGTCGTGACGTCTAAATAATAACGACGTCGCTTCGTTTAGCGAAAAATTGCTGACAAGTGTTATAGTGACCAAATACACCACTGGATAATGACTATACACAATGCATTTTATTTGCTTTTTGCAATGTAATGTTGCTTTACTCATGTGCATGTGTTAAATAATATGAAAAACTAAAGTTTTCGTCCATGTTTCTGTTGTTTGGCAACATGTTTTTCCTTGACTGTCTCAATAAACTGTACACATGACACAATCTGCTGTCATTCAAATAACAGACGGCTCGCTTCTGACAAAGGCAATCCAGGTTCGATCCTCAGACTGTGTAAACTATGTGAGATGGTTAGGTTGTTGAAGGTGAGGTACTAACGTGTTTTCTTTCTATTTAGGAAGTGAATGTAGCGGGAACATTGAGCACTGTAAGATAGTGTTGAGGAGAGGGTATGACATACTAACGTGTTTTATTACTATTTAGGAAGTGAATGTAGGGGGAACATTGAGCACCGTAAGACAGTGTTGAGGAGAGGGTATAACGTACTAACGTGTTTTCTTTCTATTTAGGAAGTGAATGTAGGGGGAAAATTGAGCACTATACGGGGGTGTTGAGGAGTGGGTATGACGTACTAACGTGTTTTCTTTCTATTTAGGAAGTGAATGTAGGGGGAACATTGAGCACTATACAGGGATGTATATACATGTGTAGCAGCAAACATCCCATGTATATACATGTACAGCAACATACATCCCATGTATAGCAGCATGCATCCCATGTATATACATGTACAGCAGCATACATCCCATGTATATACATGTACAGCAGCATACATCCCATGTATATACATGTACAGTAGCATACATCCCATGTATATACATGTATAGCAGCATACATCCCATGTATATACATGTATAGCAGCATACATCCCATGTATATACATGTGTAGCAGCATACACCCCATGTATATACATGTACAGCAGCATACCATACATCCCATGTATAGCAGCATGCATCCCATGTATATACATGTACAGCAGCATACACCCCATGTATAGAGCATAACCCATGTATATACATGTACAGCAGCATACATCCCATGTATATACATGTACAGCAGCATACATCCCATGTATATACATGTACAGCAGCATACATCCCATGTATATACATGTACAGCAGCATACATCCCATGTATATACATGTACAGCAGCATACATCCCATGTATATACATGTATAGCAGCATACATCCCATGTATATACATGTACAGCAGCATACATCCCATGTATATACATGTACAGCAGCATACATCCCATGTATATACATGTACAGCAGCATACATCCCATGTACAGCAGCATACATCCCATGTATATACATGTATAGCAGCATACATCCCATGTATATACATGTACAGCAGCATACATCCCATGTATATACATGTACAGCAGCATACATCCCATGTATATACATGTACAGCAGCATACATCCCATGTATATACATGTATAGCAGCATACATCCCATGTATATACATGTACAGCAGCATACATCCCATGTATATACATGTATAGCAGCATACATCCCATGTATATACATGTACAGCAGCATACATCCCATGTATATACATGTACAGCAGCATACATCCCATGTATATACATGTACAGCAGCATACATCCCATGTATATACATGTACAGCAGCATACATCCCATGTATATACATGTACAGCAGCATACATCCCATGTATATACATGTATAGCAGCATACATCCCATGTATAGCAGCATACATCCCATGTATATACATGTACAGCAGCATACATCCCATGTATAGCAGCATACATCCCATGTATATACATGTACAGCAGCATACATCCCATGTATATACATGTACAGCAGCATACATCCCATGTATATACATGTACAGCAGCATACATCCCATGTATATACATGTACAGCAGCATACATCCCATGTATATACATGTACAGCAGCATACATCCCATGTATATACATGTACAGCAGCATACATCCCATGTATATACATGTACAGCAGCATACATCCCATGTATATACATGTATAGCAGCATACATCCCATGTATATACATGTATAGCAGCATACATCCCTAGTAATTAGATAAATGGCTACATTCAGTTATAATGCATGGGCAAAGAGTTACCTTTCATAATTGGCATGTATGGATTAGATGGGTGATTTTGTGTTGAAAATACACAAGTTATTGCTAAAGAGGGGGTTCCAGATTAGAGGGGTTTTTATTACAATGAAAATAGAAGGGAACAATTTGGAACCGGAGAAAAGTTATATATCTATACAACTAAAAGCAGCACTGCACTATATCGTAATAAAGGATGTTTTTTGGTAAAATATAAATACTAATGTATGTGTGTTAACAAAAATCGAAATAGTCGTTCAGAAACGATAAAAATCCAATAAATATACAGTACACCGTCGTATGCGCGAATTGTTTATCAACAAACGAAATGTGTTTATCAACAAACCAAATGTGTTTATCAACACACGAAATGTAAACATGCACATCGCGCATGCGTGAAACAACAGCAGATGTAGAAACGCACGTTGGAATGTCAACATATTTTGAACATGTAATACTATCTATCTATCTTCCTCTAATGTCGAATCCCTCGTGGGGATGTAGACATGTCCTTAAAAGACTTTAAGATAACAGAGGTATGAATCAACATCTGAAGTAATTCAATTACAATAGACAATGTGGGACAAATGAGGAGGATGCATTCCGAATGTAAACAAGTGCGGACGATGCGTTCCGGTTGTAAACAAGTGCGTGACCGACCGACTCGGAATGTCCTACTTTCGGTTTCGACTTTGTTTTATCGCAAAAACATACTGTTTACTAATTGAACATAATTATACAAATTATAATATAAGAATGTGTAGCAGCATTGCTACCCATACGTAAAAATTGAAGTGTTCAACAGGGTTCATTCTATGTCAGAATTTTTGGGGCACAATTTTGTTTGAAAATCATAAAAACCAAAAAAGTATTTTTTTTTTTAGGGAGAAGTGGGGCCCCCGGAGGGCGAAGTCAGGGTCCCTAGGGCGACAATTTCGCCCACATCGCCCTCTAGAATGATCCCTGTTAATAGAATTATAATTTTAATGTGTTAAGATACTTGGGTGCAAAACTAAATTTTTATTATGTTCTATGAGTCCGCCTCCGTGGTCGAGTGGTTAAGGTTGCTGACTTGTATGCCACTGTAACCTATCATCACTGATGGTCACGGGTTCGAGCCCCGCTCAGGCCGTGTCTCATTTATATGAAAAAGTTGGCAGTTTCTTACGGAGGTTGGTGCACCCAAGTACTGGTTAACCGCTGGAGCCTGCCCAGGAAAGGTGTTGTTAGGTAAACTGCCCGCCGGCGATATAGCCCAAAATGGTGCTGATGCAGGCGTAAAACCCGAAATATAAATATAACATATTATGTTCTATGCAATCATTGTTAAAATCTTAATTCATTGAAGTAATTTAACTTTTAAATGCCAGCACAGAGGACCACAATGGAAATAAGAGTTCTCTTTTTGTGTTATCCTCGGTGTTGGTGTGCATGCCAGGGTTATATGTTATATTTCGGGTTTTACGCCTGCATCAGCACCATTTCGGGCTATATCGCCGGCGGGCAGTTTACCTGACAACACCTTTCCTGGGCAGGCTCCAGCTGGCACACTGGCCCATTATAAAGCACTCCTTCTATTCAATTGTTGTATTTAATGGTTGTACTGTGAATTTTAATTTAACCCTATTTTGCAGAAGTATGTTAAAGAACACCACTTAAGGAAGCGATCACGCGCTTTCTCACTTCTCCCAAAAATTCTGACCTAGAATGAACCCTGAATGTGACTTGACTGCATATACATTTTACAGTTTTAGGTGAGAGAGACAATCTGATTGGATATTACTCAGAGTACTATGTGAAGACTGAACTGTCACCATTGATGCCTGAAGAACAATTCCATGTTGACGAATTGTATGTACCGCACGAAATGGTAATAGTAGCAAAACAAAACACAAAACAAGATGATAAAAATGAGGAGAAAAAGGAGGTAAAAACATTTCGGGATATATTCTATGATAATGGCTGTCTACTTAGCACTGTATTCCTAAGTGGCGATCCTGGTGTAGGTAAGACTACTTTTTGTAGGAGACTTTTATCTGTTTGGTGTAGGGCACATACTGGTAAACAAAAAAATGAAAGTGATTGTGACACTGATACTACTGGTGAGAAATGTGCCAAGGATATTGATGAAGCGAATGTAAATACAATGAAATTGTTTGACTTCCTGTTTTTTGTCTCGCTCAGGCATACATCTGACGAAGCCTTTATCGAAGACATGATTATAAATCAGCTGAATATTGACAAAGATTCAGTCGATCATATTTTGGGTTCAGCACAGTACAAATGTCTTGTAGTTTTGGATGGGTTAGATGAGTGGTCCCCACCTACAAACATACAATATAAACCGAGAGATCTAAAAGGCTTGCCGAGAACAAATCGTACACGAGTATTTAATAGTCTATATACAACTCGTCCATGGAAGTTGGTTGAAATTCCACAGGCATATGCTAGCAATCGCAGGGAAATCAAAATAACTGGTGTACAAAGTAAAGATTGTACAAAACTGGTAGAGTTGTTTCTAATGCACTCACGATATTCTGATTCTGTTGAGACCCTTAGACAGAAGTTCATAAGTGAAATTGAAAGCAACAACCTCATTGACCTTTCTATGATACCTCTTGTCCTGAAACTACTGCTGTGCCATTGGTTAGAGACTAAATCTCTCAAACCATCCACATGTCAGTTATATGGTGATGTCATAGAGCTGATGATCGAACATGCCCGGATAAGAAATGAAGATGATGTTAAATTGAAGGATGCAATAACATCATTACTCAGCCAAACTGTCAAATCGAATCAATTGCCCACCTGTTTGCCAGAACAATTGAATAGTTATTCTGCCATATTGCTCAATGTGGGAAGACTATCATTTCATACACTATTTTCTGACACGAACAAGGCAAAATTGATATTTTGCAACCAGGATTTGGAAAAGTACGACCTTGACTTTGAACTCTGTTCAAAATTGGGAATTCTGTCACAGAGACCCAATCTGGGGAACTCCCTGATATATCGTGAAAGAACAATCACATTTCTCCACAAGTCTTTCCAAGAGTTTTATGCAGCTCTGTATATTTCACATATGTCGGAAGAATGTTTGACACAGATCAAGGACAAATGCACAGATTGCGTTTCCATGTTACAGCTGTCAAATGTTTTTCAGTTTCTCGGTGGAATGAATCCACAATGCATGACAAAAGTACACGAGCAGATTGGAGAGTTACCGATTGGAGAGTTACCACAAAATGAGTTCAGTATTCAGAACTTAATATCAGATATGATACTGAAAAGTGCCGTAGAAAGCCTGCGCTGTAATCACACTGATTTTACAATAAAGATAAGATGTCTAGTCATCTCCAAGATGAGATATTTAAAATGCATGGACTATATATGCTTGGACTACATTAGAGACATTTTGCTTCATAGTGTCAAGCTTACCCACACACAGATAACACATCTCCTCACTGACACTCCTCATATCAGGAAGGTTACACTGGAGGATGTACACTGTAAGGCAGACAGTGAGTGTGGATGTGTGACATCTACTAGTGACCAAGTAGGTGGTGAACAATCTTCATTAGAAATACACACTGGGAATATGGCAATATGTGTATCACACATGACAGAGTGTACGATCTATGGAGGAAGTGGAATGTTTAACCATATCCATAGTTACCCTGAACTACAAGTACTGTATCTGTCACGTATAGAGCTTACCCACACACAGATAACACATCTCCTCACTGACACTCCTCATATCAGGAAGGTTACACTGGAGGATGTACACTGTAAGGCAGACAGTGAGTGTGGATGTGTGACATCTACTAGTGACCAAGTAGGTGGTGAACAATCTTCATTAGAAATACACACTGGGAATATGGCAATATGTGTATCACACATGACAGAGTGTACGATCAATGGAGGAAGTGGAATGTTTAACCATATCCATAGTTACCCTGAACTACAAGTACTGTATCTGTCACGTATAGAGCTTACCCACACACAGATAACACATCTCCTCACTGACACTCCTCATGGCAGGAAGGTTACACTGGAGGATGTAGACTGTAAGGCAGACAGTGAGTGTGGATGTGTGACATCTACTAGTGACCAAGTAGGTGGTGAACAATCTTCATTAGAAATACACACTGGGAATATGGCAATATGTGTATCACACATGACAGAGTGTACGATCTATGGAGGAAGTGGAATGTTTAACCATATCCATAGTTACCCTGAACTACAAGTACTGTATCTGTCACGTATAGAGCTTACCCACACACAGATAACACATCTCCTCACTGACACTCCTCATAGCGGGAAGGTTACACTGAAGGATGTACACTGTAAGGCAGACAGTGAGTGTGGATGTGTGACATCTACTAGTGACCAAGTAGGTGGTGAACAATCTTCATTAGAAATACACACTGGGAATATGGCAATATGTGTATCACACATGACAGAGTGTACGATCTATGGAGGAAGTGGAATGTTTAACCATATCCATAGTTACCCTGAACTACAAGTACTGTATCTGTCAAGTATAGAGCTTACCCACACACAGATAACACATCTCCTCACTGACACTCCTCATATCAGGGAGGTTACACTGGAGGATGTACACTGTAAGGCAGACAGTGAGTGTGGATGTGTGACATCTACTAGTGACCAAGTAGGTGGTGAACAATCTTCATTAGAAATACACACTGGGAATATGGCAATATGTGTATCACACATGACAGAGTGTACGATCAATGGAGGAAGTGGAATGTTTAACCATATCCATAGTTACCCTGAACTACAAGTACTGTATCTGTCACGTATAGAGCTTACCCACACACAGATAACACATCTCCTCACTGACTCTCCTCATATCAGTGAGGTTACACTGAATGATGTACACTGTAAGGCAGACAGTGAGTGTGGATGTGTGACATCTACTAGTGACCAAGTAGGTGGTGAACAATCTTCGTTAGAAATACGCACTGGGAATATGGCAATATGTGTATCACACATGACAGAGTGTAGGATCTATGGAGGAAGCCAAGCATTGTCTCATATCGGTGATACTAGGAGTTTACAGATATTTCAAACTACCATTGAACAAGAGACTGACATTGCTGTTTCACTACGATTACTGAAGAGCAGCTTGTGTTTGAAGCAGGTTATGTTTCGTGGTGATGGATTCCGATTTGATGTCTTCGCAAAGCAGTTTGCACTTGGTGAATATGTAGATTACCCCCTAGATCGCGACTCAAATCCAATTATATTGTCACAGGAGACACTATGCACTATATTGCAAGGATTGTCAGAATCGCACGGGGTAAAACTAATATTTTACTGTAGCAAACTCTCATCTGGAGATGCTAATACTGCCAGAGAAAGTGTGACAGCACAAGGCAGATTTGAAATCCTGCACTTTGACAATCCATTTGAGGATGAGGACATATTTGTTATGGCACTTAAAGTTCATTAAAAGTAAACAAGAAATTGTGTAAGCAGTATCAACACCAAGACCAGTACATGGTATCATAGTGCTGGATCTAGTATATGGTATCATAGTGCTGGATCTAGTACATAGTATCATAGTGCTGGATCTAGTACATGGTATCATAGTGCTGGATCTAGTACAGTGTATCATAGTGCTGGATCTAGTACAGTGTATCATAGTGCTGGATCTAGTATAGGGTATCATAGTGCAGGGTCTAGTACAGTGTATCATAGTGCTGGATCTAGTACATGGTATCATAGTGCTGGATCTAGTACAGTATCATAGTGCTGGATCTAGTAGTGGTATCATAGTGCTGGATCTAGTATATGGTATCATAGTGTTGGATCTAGTACATGTATCATAGTGCTGGATCTAGTATAGGGTATCATAGTGCTGGATCTAGTACATGGTATCATAGTGCTGGATCTAGTACAGTGTATCATAGTGCTGGATCTAGTACATGGTATCATAGTGCTGGATCTAGTACAGGGTATCATAGTGCTGGATCTAGTACATGGTATCATAGTGCTGGATCTAGTACAGGGTATCATAGTGCTGGATCTAGTACAGGGTATCATAGTGCTGGATCTAGTACAGGGTATCATAGTGCTGGATCTAGTACAGTGTATCATAGTGCTGGATCTAGTACATGGTATCATAGTGCTGGATCTAGTATAGGGTATCAGTGCTGGATCTAGTACATGGTATCATAGTGCTGGATCTAGTACATGGTATCATAGTGCTGGATCTAGTACATGGTATCATAGTGCTGGATCTAGTACAGGGTATCATAGTGCTGGATCTAGTACAGGGTATCATAGTGCTGGATCTAGTACATGGTATCATAGTGCTGGATCTAGTACATGGTATCATAGTGCTGGATCTAGTATAGGGTATCAGTGCTGGATCTAGTACATGGTATCATAGTGCTGGATCTAGTACAGTGTATCATATAGCAGGATCTAGTACAGCATATCATAGCGCTGGATCTAGTACAGTGTATCATAGTGCTGGATCTAGTACATGGTATCATAGTGCTGGATCTAGTACAGGGTATCATAGCGCTGGATCTAGTAGTGTATCATAGAGCAGGATCTAGTACAGCGTATCATAGTGCTGGATCTAGTACAGGGTATCATAGTGCTGGATCTAGTACAGTGTATCATAGAGCAGGATCTAGTACAGCGTATCATAGTGCAGGATCTAGTACAGTGTATCATAGCGCAGGATCTAGTACAGTGTATCATAGTGCAGGATCTAATACAGTGTATCATAGTGCAGGATCTAGTACAGTATATCATAATGCTGAATCTTCAATATCTGATTTGTTCTACAGAAATATGCACAAATCCGAGTCTACAGTTCACAAACATAATTATGTATTATGTATGTGCAAGTCTATTGAATCTGCCGTGGTGTAGACGGGTACCAGATCACCTTCCTGCGGTGTTCAAAGTTCTCTAAACAAACGTACATCAGGATGTCAAAGCTTTCATTGTATTTCATTCTTCAGTTTTCTAGTTCTAACAAACGTACAACACGATATCAAAGAGTTCATTCCACATTGATCTGAGCTAAGAACGTGCTATGTGAATATGTTGGAACAGCTTAAAGTGACTCCATATCGTATGCTTTCCCCCAATGAATGATAAAAGTTTTCTCAGTGAAAGAAAACTGCATCTTACATCGCTTTGAAACAGTGAATGATGGCATTTTCTCATCCACTGGTTACGTTTCGTATTCCCGCATGGTTTTGTGTTTTAGCTATTTTCTGACTATCATGAACAGTTAATTATTAAGTCATATTTTCTAATGATTTTGTTTTGTCTTTAATTATGACAGCAGCATTTTGTTTTGTTTTTAATTTTGACAGCAGCAAACAGAAACTAACTTGAAAATTATACAGGTACTAAGAGAAGTGGTTGTGCGGTTGTGTCTCGTAGTGCAATGAGGCTCCAGACAGGGCAGTTAAAATGAATAAAATTTGAAAACGAATATTATATTAGCCAAAGTCATTGGAAATCATAAAAGAAAAAGAAGATTTGTGTTTATTAGTGGAAGATAGGGTTTTATTTCATCGAGTGAACACTGAAATTTGTATTTCCGCGAGTGGAGGTAATATCCTCTATATCGTATGGAATAAAAATATTATAAAATATGAAATTGTCCGTACAAGTAGCAATGCTCTACACACTTGTCCATTATAATTTGAATAATTATTTTCAGCCAGTAAGCAGTGTTTTTTTTAATCGTTTCTTTCATAGAGATTTATGTTAATATATGAATATATTTATATAACTGACCAGGCAAAATATATCAACGCCGGTTCCCAGGCTATTTGGAGCCATCATTTGGAAGGATAGCTATATATTACTGGTGCCCTCTTTATGTGGTCTTTGGGTTGTATAATAGAATATTAAGTCATTAATTTCGAAGGTAGCTCACGTAACAATATAACAATAGCACAATGATCTTTAACCCTTTCCTTCATAGAGATTTAGGTTGATATACTATTATATCTCCATACAAACGGCAGTCATTTAGCTATCATGCAGTGGATAAGTAGTCGCCATGTCTATCCCACCTCCATAGATATTACTGGGACTACATAGAGATTTAGGTTGATATACTATTATATCTCCATACAAACGGCAGTCATTTAGCTATCATGCAGTGGATAAGTACTCGCCATATCTATCCCACCTCCATAGATATTACTGGGACTTCATAGGGATTTAGGTTAATATACTATTATATCTCCATACAAACGGCAGTCATTTAGCTATCATGCAGTGGATAAGTAGTCGCCATATCTATCCCACCTCCATAGATATTACTGGGACTACATAGAGATTTAGGTTAATATACTATTATATCTCCATACAAACGACAGTCATTTAGCTATCATGCAGTGGATAAGTAGTCGCCATATCTATCCCACCTCCATAGATATTACTGGGTCTACATAGAGATTTAGGTTAGTATATTATTATATCTCCATACAAACAACAGCCATTTAGCTATCATGCAGTGGATAAGTAGTGGCCATGTCTATCCCACCTCCATATATAGTACTGGGACTACATAGAGATGTAGATTAATATACTACTATATCTCCATACAAACGACAGTCATTTAGCTATCATGCAGTGGATAAGTAGTGGCCATGTCTATCCCACCTCCATATATAGTACTGGGACTACATAGAGATGTAGGTTAATATACTACTATATCTCCATACAAACGACAGTCATTTAGCTATCATGCAGTGGATAAGTAGTGGCCATGTCTATCCCACCTCCATAGATATTACTGGGACTACATAGAGATATAGGTTAATATACTATTATATCTCCATACAAACGGCAGCCATTTAGCTATCATGCAGTGGATAAGTAGTCACCGTATCTATCTCACCTCCATAGATATTACTGGGACTACATAGAGATTTAGGTTAATATACTATTATATCTCCATACAAACAACAGCCATTTAGCTATCATGCAGTAGATAAGTAGTCGCCATATCTATCCCACCTCCATAGATATTACTGGGACTTCATAGGGATTTAGGTTAATATACTATTATATCTCCATACAAACGGCAGTCATTTAGCTACCATGCAGTGGATAAGTAGTCACCATATCTATCCCACCTCCATAGATATTACTGGGACTACATAGAGATTTAGGTTAATATACTATTATATCTCCATACAAACAACACAGCCATTTAGCTATCATGCAGTGGATAAGTAGTCGCCATATCTATCCCACCTCCATAGATATTACTGGGACTACATAGAGATTTAGGTTAATATACTATTATATCTCCATACAAACTACAGACATTTAGCTATCATGCAGTGGATAAGTAGTCACCATATCTATCCCACCTCCATAGATAGTACTGGGACTACATAGAGATTTAGGTTAATATACTATTATATCTCCATACAAACAACAGCCATTTAGCTATCATGCAGTGGATAATAGTGGCCATGTCTATCCCACCTCCATAGATAGTACTGGGACTACATAGAGATGTAGGTTAATATACTACTATATCTCCATACAAACGACAGTCATTTAGCTATCATGCAGTGGATAAGTAGTGGCCATGTCTATCCCACCTCCATAGATATTACTGGGACTACATAGAGATATAGGTTAATATACTATTATATCTCCATACAAACGGCAGCCATTTAGCTATCATGCAGTGGATAAGTAGTCACCGTATCTATCTCACCTCCATAGATATTACTGGGACTACATGAGATTCTGGCTTTTATTATGAACATTGGTTTGGATACTACATTGTCAATGTATGTCGTATTGGTAATGGTATCAAGAGGTGCTTCTTTGAGGGAAAGGGTTAATGTATGTCGTATTGGTAATGGCGTCAAGAGGTGCTTCTATGAGGGAAAAGGTTAATGTATGTCGTATTGGTAATGGCGTCAAGAGGTGCTTCAATGAGGGAAAGGGTTAATGTATGTCATATTGTAATGGCGTCAAGAGGTGCTTCTATGAGGGAAAGGGTTAATTCTAATGGCGTCAAGAGGTGCTTCTATGAGGGAAAGGGTTAATTCTAATGGCGTCAAGAGGTGCTTCTATGAGGGAAAGGGTTAATTCTAATGGTGTCAAGAGGTGCTTCTATGAGGGAAAGGGTAAATTCTAATGGCGTCAAGAGGTGCTTCTATGAGGGAAAGGGTTAATTCTAATGGTGTCAAGAGGTGCTTCTATGAGGGAAAGGGTTAATTCTAATGGTGTCAAGAGGTGCTTCTATGAGGGAAAGGGTTAATTCTAATGGTGTCAAGAGGTGCTTCTATGAGGGAAAGGGTAAATTCTAATGGCGTCAAGAGGTGCTTCAATGAGGGAAAGGGTAAATTCTAATGGTGTCAAGAGGTGCTTCAATGAGGGAAAGGGTAAATTCTAATGGCGTCAAAGAGGTGAACAGTTTACGATATGTTCACAGGTGGTTGAGTGTGGGTGTACATAAACCTGTGGTATTTACTGTTATAGAGAACAGTTTACGATATGTTCACAGGGGGTTGAGTGTGGTTGTAGTGTACATAGACCTGTGGTATTTACTGTTATAGAGAACAGTTTACGATATGTTCACAGGTGGTTGAGTGTGGGTATACATAGACCTGTGGTATTTACTGTTTTTATATAACTGAGTGTGGGTATACATAGACCTGTGGTATTTACTGTTATAGAGAACAGTTTACGATATGTTCACAGGGGGTTGAGTGTGGGTATACATAGACCTGTGGTATTTACTGTTATATGACTGAGCGTGGGTATACATAGACCTGTGGTATTTACTGTTATATGACTGAGCGTGGGTATACATAGACCTGTGGTATTTACTGTTATATGACTGAGCGTGGGTATACATAGACCTGTGGTATTTACTGTTATATGACTGAGCGTGGGTATACATAGACCTGTGGTATTTACTGTTATATGACTGAGCGTGGGTATACATAGACCTGTGGTATTTACTGTTATATGACTGAGCATGTGTATACATAGACCTGTGGTATTTACTGTTATATGACTGAGTGTGGGTATACATAGACCTGTGGTATTTACTGTTATATGACTGAGTGTGGGTATACATAGACCTGTGGTATTTACTGTTATATGACTGAGCGTGGGTATACATAGACCTGTGGTATTTACTGTTATATGACTGAGCGTGGGTATACATAGACCTGTGGTATTTACTGTTATATGACTGAGTGTGGGTATACATAGACCTGTGGTATTTACTGTTATATGACTGAGCGTGGGTATACATAGACCTGTGGTATTTACTGTTATATGACTGAGCGTGGGTATACATAGACCTGTGGTATTTACTGTTATATGACTGAG
>CM026400.1:40109457-40126784 GCA_014843695.1 Archivesica marissinica
TGTATGCTGCTGTACATGTATATACATGGGATGTATGCTGCTGTACATGTATATACATGGGATGTATGCTGCTATACATGTATATACATGGGATGTATGCTGCTGTACATGTATATACATGGGATGTATGCTGCTGTACATGTATATACATGGGATGTATGCTGCTATACATGTATATACATGGGATGTATGCTGCTGTACATGTATATACATGGGATGTATGCTGCTATACATGGGATGTATGCTGCTATACATGTATATACATGGGATGTATGCTGCTATACATGTATATACATGGGATGTATGCTGCTGTACATGTATATACATGGGATGTATGCTGCTGTACATGTATATACATGGGATGTATGCTGCTGTACATGTATATACATGGGATGTATGCTGCTATACATGTATATACATGGGATGTATGCTGTTATACATGTATATACATAGGATGTATGCTGCTGTACATGTATATACATGGGATGTATGCTGCTATACATGTATATACATGGGATGTATGCTGCTATACATGGGATGCATGCTGCTATACATGTATATACATGGGATGTATGCTGCTATACATGTATATACATGGGATGTATGCTGCTGTACATGTATATACATGGGATGTATGCTGCTATACATGTATATACATGGGATGTATGCTGCTATACATGGGATGTATGCTGCTATACATGTATATACATGGGATGTATGCTGCTATACATGTATATACATGGGATGTATGCTGCTGTACATGTATATACATGGGATGTATGCTGCTATACATGTATATACATGGGATGTATGCTGCTATACATGGGATGTATGCTGCTATACATGTATATACATGGGATGTATGCTGCTATACATGTATATACATGGGATGTATGCTGCTGTACATGTATATACATGGGATGTATGCTGCTGTACATGTATATACATGGGATGTATGCTGCTATACATGGGATGTATGCTGCTATACATGTATATACATGGGATGTATGCTGCTGTACATGTATATACATGGGATGTATGCTGCTGTACATGTATATACATGGGATGTATGCTGCTGTTACATGTATATACATGGGATGTATGCTGCTGTACATGTATATACATGGGATGTATGCTGCTGTACATGTATATACATGGGATGTATGCTGCTATACATGTATATACATGGGATGTATGCTGCTGTACATGTATATACATGGGATGTATGCTGCTATTACATGGGATGTATGCTGCTGTACATGTATATACATGGGATGTATGCTGCTGTACATGTATATACATGGATGTATGCTGCTGTACATGTATATACATGGGATGTATGCTGCTGTACATGTATATACATGGGATGTATGCTGCTGTACATGTATATACATGGGATGTATGCTGCTGTACATGTATATACATGGGATGTATGCTGCTGTACATGTATATACATGGGATGTATGCTGCTATACATGTATATACATGGGATGTATGCTGCTATACATGTATATACATGGGATGTATGCTGCTATACATGTATATACATGGGATGTATGCTGCTGTACATGTATATACATGGGATGTATGCTGCTATACATGTATATACATGGGATGTATGCTGCTATACATGTATATACATGGGATGTATGCTGCTATACATGGGATGTATGCTGCTATACATGTATATACATGGGATGTATGCTGCTATACATGTATATACATGGGATGTATGCTGCTATACATGTATATACATGGGATGTATGCTGCTGTACATGTATATACATGGGATGTATGCTGCTGTACATGTATATACATGGGATGTATGCTGCTATACATGGGATGTATGCTGCTGTACATGTATATACATGGGATGTATGCTGCTATTCATGGGATGTATGCTGCTGTACATGTATATACATGGGATGTATGCTGCTGTACATGTATATACATGGGATGTATGCTGCTATACATGTATATACATGGGATGTATGCTGCTATACATGGGGTGTATGCTGCTATACATGTATATACATGGGATGTATGCTGCTATACATATATAATGGGATGTATGCTGCTGTACATGGGATGTATGCTGCTGTACATGTATATACATGGGATGTATGCTGCTGTACATGTATATACATGGGATGTATGCTGCTATACATGTATATACATGGGATGTATGCTGCTGTACATGTATATACATGGGATGTATGCTGCTGTACATGTATATACATGGGATGTATGCTGCTATACATGTATATACATGGGATGTATGCTGCTATACATGTATATACATGGGATGTATGCTGCTATACATGTATATACATGGGATGTATGCTGCTATACATGGGATGTATGCTGCTGTACATGTATATACATGGGATGTATGCTGCTATACATGGGATGTATGCTACTATACATGTATATACATGGGATGTATGCTGCTATACATGTATATACATGGGATGTATGCTGCTATACATGTATATACATGGGATGTATGCTGCTGTACATGTATATACATGGGATGTATGCTGCTATACATGTATATACATGGGATGTATGCTGCTGTACATGTATATACATGGGATGTATGCTGCTATACATGTATATACATGGGTGTATGCTGCTATACATGGATGTATGCTGCTATACATGTATATACATGGGATGTATGCTGCTGTACATGTATATACATGGGATGTATGCTGCTGTACATGTATATACATGGGATGTATGCTGCTGTACATGTATATACATGGGATGTATGCTGCTATACATGTATATACATGGGATGTATGCTGCTATACATGTATATACATGGGATGTATGCTGCTATACATGTTATGTACTGTACATGTATATACATGGGATGTATGCTGCAATACATATATATACATGGGATGTATGCTGCTGTACATGTATATACATGGGATGTATGCTGCTGTACATGTATATACCTGAGATATATGCTGCTGTACATGTATATACATGAGATGTATGCTACTGTACATGTATATACATGGGGTGTATGGCTGCTGTACATGTATATACATGGGATGTATGCTGCTATACATGTATAATTGTATATACATGGGATGTATGCTGCTATGCATGTATATACATGGGATGTATGCTGCTATACATGTATATACATGGGATGTATGCTTCTATACTTGTATATACATGGGATGTATGCTGTTATACATGTATATACATGGGGTGTATGCTACTGTACATGTATATATATGGGATGTATTCTGCTGTACATGTATATACATGCGGTGTATGCTACTGTACATGTATATACATGGGATGTATGCTGCTGTACATGTATATACATGGGGTGTATGCTGCTGTACATGTATATACATGGGATGTATGCTACTGTACATGTATATACATGGGATGTATGCTGCTGAACATGTATATACATGGGATGTATGCTGCTATACATGTATATACATGGGATGTATGCTGCTGTAAATGTATATACATGGGATGTATGCTGCTGTACATGGGATGTATGCTGCTCTACATGTATATACATGGGATGTATGCTGCTATACATGTATATACATGGGATGTATGCTGCTGTACATGTATATACATGGGATGTATGCTGCTATACATGTATATACATGGGATGTATGCTGCTATACATGTATATACATGGGATGTATGCTGCTATACATGTATATACATGGGATGTATGCTGCTATACATGTATATACATGGGATGTATGCTGCTATACATGTATATACATGGGATGTATGCTGCTATACATGTATATACATGGGATGTATGCTGCTATACATGTATATACATGGGATGTATGCTGCTATACATGTATATACATGGGATGTATGCTGCTGTACATGTATATACATGGGATGTATGCTGCTATACATGGGATGTATGCTGCTGTACATGTATATACATGGGATGTATGCTGCTGTACATGGGGTGTATGCTGCTATACATGTATATACATGGGATGTATGCTGCTATACATGTATATACATGGGATGTATGCTGCTATACATGTATATACATGGGATGTATGCTGCTGTACATGTATATACATGGGATGTATGCTGCTGTACATGTATATACATGGGGTGTATGCTGCTGTACATGTATATACATGGGATGTATGCTGCTATACATGTATATACATGGGATGTATGCTGCTGTACATGTATATACATGGGATGTATGCTGCTGTACATGTATATACATGGGATGTATGCTGCTATACATGTATATACATGGGATGTATGCTGCTATACATGTATATACATGGGGTGTATGCTACTATACATGTATATACATTGGATGTATGCTGCTATACATGTATATACATGGGATGTATGCTGCTATACATGTATATACATGGGATGTATGCTGCTATACATGGGATGCATGCTACTGTACATGTATATACATGATACACAAGGACAAAATGGCGCACAATGTACTATCTTGTCTTGTCTTTCAATTTCTACTGGTTGATTCATACCTTTCGACTGTGTTGGCAGACATAATGTAGTTTTCAACTCATTCTCTAGGTCTTCTCTATCTTCCTTCTTTTCAATGCGTTCTAAGTACAGTACGAGTAATGTCTGTCCTGTACTCGTTAGGGCATCTTTGAATATTTTATAACTGGTTTCGTCCCTCGATTGGATCTTCTTGAGAACTTCTCGGTTTTTATCGGATGCAAGCTGTAGTTCCTAAATGATTTAAATTGGCGTTGATTCAGTTTTCAAATGGAAGAGTCCGACAGGGTTCCCTCTGTCTGAATGTTTGTCTGCGCCATTTCTGTCGCCAATTGAAAAACACTGGAGCCATTTAAAAAATCTTGCAGCCAATAAAGAGCCATATAGTTCACAAATACATATTTGAGGCCATGTATTTGACAATACATGTGCCAATAAAATAATGTTGCACCAAATATTTTCGCCAATTTACAAAATTTAGTGTCAATATTTAATTTTTGTCTCAATTGGCGCCTTTGGCGACCGCCAGCGGGAACCCTGAACTGTCACTTACTGACAAAGAATAAGACGCTGAATAAAATTTGTATTATGAAATATGGAGAAATTTGCAATTGATGCACTTTGCATTATGACATATGGAGACATTTGCAATTGATGCACTTGTATTATGACATATGGAGAAATTTGCAATTGATGCACTATGCATTATGACATATGGAGACATTTGCAATTGATGCACTTTGCATTATGACATATGGAGACATTTGCAATTGATGTTGATTTACATTACGAGATAAGGAAATCGCAATTTTCTCCCTCACATACTTCAAGCTTATCCATCGAATACGTTAAATGTCTCCCTCATTTACATTAAGCGTCTCCTTCACATACATTAAACGTCTCCCTCATTTATTTTTGTATACCTAAACTTCTCCCTTGCATCTCCCTTCTGTACCATTAACTCCTCTGTTGAATACCTAAATCTTAGCCCGCATATACATGTACCTTAAACTTTTCCTTTGAACACTTTAAAATTCCCACTCATATAAATTAAACGTCTCCCTCATTTATTTTAAGATTCTACCTCATATACATTTAATTTCTCACTTGTATAACTTAAAATTCTCCCTCAATAGACCCTATTCTCCCACGTATACATTAAACTTCTCCCTCTCATTTACCTTAAACATCTACCTAAAATACCTTAATCTTATGCCTTGTACACCTTAAACTTCTCCCATGTACACTAGTGGTGTCATTGATGGGGGGAAATGTATCGATATATTGACAAGAGACTCTGCCACGTAATTGGTTATGTTATATTTCGGGTTTTACGTCTGCATCAGCACCATTTTGGGCTATATCGCCGGCGGGCAGTTTACCTAACAACACCTTTCCTGGGCAGGTTCCAGCGGTTAACCAGTACTTGGGTGCGTCAACCTCTGTAAGAAACTGCCAACTTTTTCATATAAATGAGACACGGACTGAACTGGGCTCGAACCCGTCACTTGATCATCAGTGATGATAGTTTACAGTGGTATACAAGTCAGCGACCTTAACCACTCGACCATGGAGGCGGACACAATGTAATTGGATAATTACAGTAGGTGCTAAGGTAGGTAGTGTTTAATTATTATATCAAAACTGTTTGACAAGAAAATTCCTTAGAAATATTACATACACTTTGCAACAACATCCACCCCCATGTATCTTAAATGTTTAATTCACTGCTCAAAATTGTTATGCTGCATAAATGCCGCCTGCTCAGTCACATGTTTGAATAGATTTGAATCGCTCTGATATTAAGAAAACTGCTAGGTGTAACCTATGCAAATTGGATTTAGCATATTTGGGTTCATTATCAATCTGAATAATCATTTGAATAACAAACACTTTTCAACAGAAAGCAGTTCAAGTGACATCGGCTTCATTTGTGAAAACGCCCATGAATGTACAGTGTTTTTGATAGCATTATAAAGAATATTCGATTACCTTCCGACCGAATAGCAAAATCGCTATTCGTTGCCATCTCTACTATAAATAATTCAAATAATTGTAGCAGTTCATTTTGATATAGGATATCAAGGATATGGGTCTGTGTAATAAACAGTATCGCACACTTACTTGATATCTCTACATGCAAACAGTTCATTTTGATATAGGATATCGGGATTGGTACCGTGTCCATGAAATCATTGAGTCTGTAACATTTACCGTGATGTCCCGATACTGTTTAAACTTTAATGTCTTCTTTCTGTATAGGAATTTGAGGACTGGTACAGGCTCCATGTATGTAACGAGTACGTCATACCCTCTCCTCAACACCCCTGTATAGTGCTCAATGTTCCCCCTACATTCACTTCCTAAATAGAAAGAAAACACGTTAGTACGTCATACCCTCTCCTCAACACCCCTGTATAGTGCTCAATGTTCCCACTACATTCACTTCCTAAATAGAAAGAAAACACGTTAGTACGTCATACCCTCTCCTCAACACTGTCTTACGGTGCTCAATGTTCCCCCTACATTCACTTCCTAAATAGTAAGAAAACACGTTAGTATGTCATACCCTCTCCTCAACACTGTCTTACAGTGCTCAATGTTCCCGCTACATTCACTTCCTAAATAGAAAGAAAACACGTTAGTACCTCACCTTCTCCAACAACCTAACCATCTCACATAGTTTACACAGTCTGAGGATCGAACCTGGGTTGCATTTGTCAGAAGCGAGCCGTCTGTTATTTGAATGACAGCAGATTGTGTCATGTGTACACAGTTTATTGAGACAGTCAAGGAAAAACATGTTGCCAAACAACAGAAACATGGACGAAAACTTTAGTTTTTCATATTATTTAAAACATGCACATGAGTAAAGCAACATTACATTGCAAAAAGCAAATAAAATGCATTGTGTATAGTCATTATCCAGTGGTGTATTTGGTCACTATAAAACTTGTCAGCAATTTTTCGCTAAATGAAGCGACGTCGTTATTATTTAGACGTCACGACCGTTGTATTCTTTATTGTTTTAATTCCTGATGAAGGCGCAAGCCGAAACGTTGAATTATAATGTAATTATATAGCAGACACCTGATGAAGGCGCAAGCCGAAACGTTGAATTATAATGTAATTATATAGCAGACACCTGATGAAGGTGCAAGCCGAAACGTTGAATTATAATGTAATTATATAGCAGACACCTGATGAAGGCGCAAGCCGAAACGTTGAATTATAATGTAATTATATAGCAGACACCTGATGAAGGCGCAAGCCGAAACGTTGAATTATAATGTAATTATATAGAAGACACCTGATGAAGGTGCAAGCCGAAACGTTGAATTATAATGTAATTATATAGCAGACACCTGATGAAGGCGCAAGCCGAAACGTTGAATTATAATGTAATTATATAGCAGACACCTGATGAAGGCGCAAGCCGAAACGTTGAATTATAATGTAATTATATAGCAGACACCTGATGAAGGCGCAAGCCGAAACGTTGAATTATAATGTAATTATATAGAAGACACCTGATGAAGGCGCAAGCCGAAACGTTGAATTATAATGTAATTATATAGAAGACACCTGATGAAGGCGCAAGCCGAAACGTTGAACTATAATGTAATTATATAGCAGACACCTGATGAAGGCGCAAGCCGAAACGTTGAACTATAATGTAATTATATAGCAGACACCTGATGAAGGCGCAAGCCGAAACGTTGAATTATAATGTAATTATATAGCAGACACCTGATGAAGGCGCAAGCCGAAACGTTGAATTATAATGTAATTATATAGCAGACACCTGATGAAGGCGCAAGCCGAAACGTTGAATTATAATGTAATTATATAGCAGACACCTGATGAAGGCGCAAGCCGAAACGTTGAATTATAATGTAATTATATAGCAGACACCTGATGAAGGCGCAAGCCGAAACGTTGAATTATAATGTAATTATATAGCAGACACCTGATGAAGGCGCAAGCCGAAACGTTGAACTATAATGTAATTATATAGCAGACACCTGATGAAGGCGCAAGCCGAAACGTTGAATTATAATGTAATTATATAGCAGACACCTGATGAAGGCGCAAGCCGAAACGTTGAATTATAATGTAATTATATAGCAGACACCTGATGAAGGCGCAAGCCGAAACGTTGAACTATAATGTAATTATATAGCAGACACCTGATGAAGGCGCAAGCCGAAACGTTGAATTATAATGTAATTATATAGCAGACACCTGATGAAGGCGCAAGCCGAAACGTTGAATTATAATGTAATTATATAGCAGACACCTGATGAAGGCGCAAGCCGAAACGTTGAATTATAATGTAATTATATAGCAGACACCTGATGAAGGCGCAAGCCGAAACGTTGAATTATAATGTAATTATATAGCAGACACCTGATGAAGGCGCAAGCCGAAACGTTGAATTATAATGTAATTATATAGCAGACACCTGATGAAGGCGCAAGCCGAAACGTTGAACTATAATGTAATTATATAGCAGACACCTGATGAAGGCGCAAGCCGAAACGTTGAATTATAATGTAATTATATAGCAGACACCTGATGAAGGCGCAAGCCGAAACGTTGAATTATAATGTAATTATATAGCAGACACCTGATGAAGGCGCAAGCCGAAACGTTGAATTATAATGTAATTATATAGCAGACACCTGATGAAGGCGCAAGCCGAAACGTTGAATTATAATGTAATTATATAGCAGACACCTGATGAAGGCGCAAGCCGAAACGTTGAACTATAATGTAATTATATAGCAGACACCTGATGAAGGCGCAAGCCGAAACGTTGAACTATAATGTAATTATATAGCAGACACCTGATGAAGGCGCAAGCCGAAACGTTGAATTATAATGTAATTATATAGCAGACACCTGATGAAGGCGCAAGCCGAAACGTTGAATTATAATGTAATTATATAGCAGACACCTGATGAAGGCGCAAGCCGAAACGTTGAATTATAATGTAATTATATAGCAGACACCTGATGAAGGCGCAAGCCGAAACGTTGAATTATAATGTAATTATATAGCAGACACCTGATGAAGGCGCAAGCCGAAACGTTGAATTATAATGTAATTATATAGCAGACACCTGATGAAGGCGCAAGCCGAAACGTTGAATTATAATGTAATTATATAGCAGACACCTGATGAAGGCGCAAGCCGAAACGTTGAATTATAATGTAATTATATAGCAGACACCTGATGAAGGCGCAAGCCGAAACGTTGAATTATAATGTAATTATATAGCAGACACCTGATGAAGGCGCAAGCCGAAACGTTGAATTATAATGTAATTATATAGCAGACACCTGATGAAGGCGCAAGCTATATAGTACATGTAGTATTGTTGAAACAGGCATAATTTCAATTCTGCAGACTTCAAAGAATATGAACCGACAATTGAAAATTCTCAAAGTTTGTAATTCATATGTATTGGGAAAAGAGTGCTTTTCGGGAGTCCCGGTGTCATATAGAATATTGAATTTATTATAATTAAATGTTAATTAGCACTGTATAAGGCCTAACAACATATATGTTGATACAATAATGTACCGAATAACATAAATATATTGAATCTGAACAAAACAAGTATGCAGATAATTTGTCTTTATCAAGTTCTAAAGATGATAATGAGGTGGTGGGTGCTGTATAACTAGGAGGTTCACTTAATGCATATGCATAATATTTACACAGACAAACATAAAACAAATAAGAACAATGACCCCCCAACCCCTATGTATACATTGAACATGGATGTCATAGAATAATGGCCCCGCTATGTGTAGACTATATGAGAGAGAGGGTCACTTTTCGATGCCATGGAATAATTACCCTCTGGAATGGGTCGCTGTCTGTATCATTGCACTATTCTCCAAAAATCTAAAATGACGTAATCTCTTCGGGAGGCGTCGCTCATATGGGTTAAAATGCTAGTTGGATGCTTCTTCAGCAGAAATTGATGTATATTTCTTTATCAAATCTAATTATTATGCTATCCACTTATTATAGCACACCATTATTATCATGTTCTCATAAAACTTTCCAGAAAATGTGCATAACTATGTAATATGTTGTTAACAATTGTAATTCTGACTAGTGTGGATCAAATTAAACCTTATCATATTTGCCACAGGTGTGAAAAGCAATACAACCATTTTTAGGGAACTGCAACCAACAGTGACACTTCCTGTGTTTCCAATACACTGGTTACATGTTTTATATCATTCATAATAAGTAATATTTTAATAGTTTATGAGCAAGGACCGACAACGTTATATTTTATGTGTGCCTCCCTATGTATTCAGTGCAAGAAACTGATCCATGCATACATGTAGAATGTGACCCTCTTAATGTAGATTATTTGATTGAGGGTAGGTCACTTGTCCATGCCATAGAATAATGATCCCCTATATGTAGATTATCCGAGTGAAGGCAGGCCATACTTCCATGCCATCGAATAATGTCCCCCTATGTTTACACAGTACGAGTGACGGTGGGTCACTTGTCCATGCCATAAAATAATAACCCCTATGTTTACACAGTACGAGTGACGGCGGGTCACTTTTCCATGCGATATAATAATGACCCCCTGATGTACACTATATGAATGAGGAGGAGGTTACTTTTTCATGCCATAAAATAATGACCCCCTATGTTTATACAGTACGAGTAACGGTGGGTCACTTTTCCATACGATAGAATAATGACCCCCTGTATGTAAACTATATGACTGCGGAGGAGGTCAGTTTTCCATGCCATAGAATAATGACTCCCTCCCTGTATGTAAACTATATGCGATTTGGATGGTCACCTTTACATGCCGTAGAATAATGGCCCCCTCCTATGTTTACACTGTATGAGTTAACGGGGGTTACGCTTCAATGCCATATAATAATGACCCCCCCCCCTATGTTTACACAGTATGAGTGAGGGATATCACTTTCAGATGCCAGAATAATGACCGCCCTTTATGTAAACTATATGAGTGAGGGGGTCACTTTTCCATGCCATAGAATAATGACCCCCCCTATGTGTACACAGTACGAGTCAACGGGGGTCACTTTTCCATGCCATATAATAATGACACCCTGTATGTAAACTATATGAGTGAGGGGGGTCACTTTTTCATACCATAGAATAATCCCCTCCCTGTATGTAAGCTATATGAGATGTTGTCTGATCACCTTTACATGCCGTAGAATAATGATCCCCTTGTATTTACACTATGCGAGTGAGGGGGGCACTTTTCCATCCCGTAGAATAATGACCGCCTATATGTAAATTATATGAGTGAGGGGGGTCACCATTCCTGACCATAGAATAATGTTAACTATATGAGATATGGCGGGTCACCTTTACATATAATAATGACCCCCCTGTATGTTAAATATATGAGTGAGGGGGTCACTTTTCCATACCATAGAATAATGACACCCCTATGTTTACACAGTACGAATGAGGGGGATCACTTGTCCATGCCATAGAATAATGACCCATAATGTTGTCTGTTTTTACTCATAACAATAATAAAATATTACCTATTATGAATTATATATAACATGTAAGCAGATTATTGGGAACACAGGACGTGTCACAGTTGATTGCAGTGCCAATAAGGTTGTATTGCTTTATTAACAAAATTAGTTAGCTACGTCAGTTGTACACACACATTTTCTGGCAAGTTTAAGAGAAGAATTGCATAAATATGACAAGAATGGTTAGTACTGTGCTATTTTATGGTATTTATTTTCAGCTGCATGGTTTCAAATACCAATTAAGTTGGGTGTATGTCTTTTTTCATACATTAATTCAATATAATTTTATTAATAATTGTTTATTTTATAGGTTATGCAATTATTAATACAATATATTGATAACATTGTTTGTGTAGGCTTTGGGGAAAAGGGGGTTCTATAAGGGGGGTCAATATTCTACAATAGAATATGGACCATCGGGTCACTTTTTCCTATAGAATAATGACCCACGGGTCATTATTATGGCGGGTCAATATTCTATATGACACCATTTCTCTCGTTACAATTGTTCCAACTTTCCGATTTATCTCGCTATGTTTGTCATAGTTTTTCCCATTTCTCTCGTTACAATTGACAGTGCTTTCCCATTTGTGTCTTAGCAATTGCCATAGTTCTCCGGTTTCTCAAGTTGCAATTGCCACAGCTGTCCCATTTCTGTTGTTACAATTGCAACATATGTTTCCCTCGTTACAAATGCAACATATTTCCTCATTGCTGTCCTTACAAGTGTCTCAGTTGTGCCATTTCTGTTGTTACAACGGCCACACCTTTCTTTACCGTTTCCCCGATACAATTGTCATCGTTTCCCCTTTTCTACCGAACGTAAAATTGCCACAATTTACCCAGTCTGTCGTTACAATTGATATAGCTTTCTCATTTCACTCGTTACAATGGTTATCAATGAAATGTGCTCTCATCAGACACGACTGGATATATTATGTTCGACTGACTGCGAGCACGTATTTTCATGTTAGGTTTCTGTGAAATACGTACTCGTCCAATCAATAATAATAATAGATACACGCACATGAGTACCGAATAGATGTTTAAGTGTTTTACCTCTCCTATATTCTGACATGTCCTGTATGTGTACACGCCGTTTTTCAGACTCGCTCAAGCATGATGTGTAATCATCGAATTCCTGTAATACAAAGGATATACACGTAATATATGTGTACATATATGTATCTATCATTTATAGGTCAGGAATAGGTTATCTCCAGAATTGGAATGGTATCATACATGAAGTACTTGCCCATAGAGAGGAGAGGGGTACCATGGCCGAGTGAGTAAGGTCGTTGTAGGTTCGAATCCCACTGAGAAATTTTCAGCTGGTTTGCAGAATGTCTGAGGTTCTACCCAGGTGTCCACTCGTGTGTGAAATACTGCTCGAAGGGTAACCGGGATCTTCCTCCACCAATAATAGATACATAATCGCCATCTGACCTAAGCTGTCGGTGCGATTCGAACCCATAAACACATACACAAAATTAACAATTTTATCAGCATTTGCTTGGTTAAAGTTCTTTTGAGATACCAAACGGTGTTCAGTAATCTAGCAATTCATTAGTGTCTAATTTCTCTAAAAATACATTTCGTTTATATATATCCATAATTTAACCTCCTTTGAATTAGTTTGGTTATTGTTATATGACTGTGCAACATGCCTGAAAATCAACTTTGAACTGTAATGGATTATGCGCGTCAGAGAATAAACTACAACCTTCTAAAACGTTCAATCCATATACATATTCAAACAAAGATGAAGTGCACATGATATAATCAACCGTGCTAGCCCTTTACATGTAACATGTCCCTGAAAGTCTACCTTTATCCTTCCATTTAACAAATAAAGACCGCTGCATTGTAAACACTTTATAAACTTATACCCGTAAGTATTCTATGTTGTCGTCATCTTCTGTCTGTATATCGTCTCGATCTACGTATTCTATGTGGGCGTCATCTTCGGTCTGTATATCGTCTCGATCTACGTATTCTATGTCGTCATCATCTTCGGTCTGTATATCGGCTCGATCTACGATTGTATGTGGGCGTCATCTTCGGTCTGTTGACTGTTATATTGTAGACGATGATCTGTATATTCTTCATTGTCCTCAAAGCTGTCGGAGCTGGACTGGTCAGTGTCTTTTATGAAAATAATATGATATGCAACTGCTTAGCTGACTATATAGATATTACTAGTATTTATATTGCGATCTTTCCTTATAAATGCAAATATAACAGCTGCACACAACGATGAAAAAAAATCACCACGTCGAGCACATAATCTATGTTTTGGCCAGAGAGAGATAGTCAATCTAATGAAGTAGATATTTTGTGATTGTCTGTTAATACAACCTCTACCGTAATATAATTATTCATTTGAAATGCAACACGCATACTTATATCATGCGCTCGTGTTGCAGAAATGCATGTGAAATGAATTAGTCCTGTAATCCATATATACAGTGAACGCTAGGATAAAACAAATAAAATCATACATTGACTAATGTATCAATAAGCCACATCAATATACAGGTGCATGTACATGATCGTATGCACACATGTATGCGATTATGATAGTACACTTTTCGTATTCAAACAGTGATTGTATAATAAAGGTACATGTCAATCAGACCCTCATAGCATTGTAATCACATGTGTATCTTTCCGAGCATGCCAGTTAATGTTTGCAGTTTCCTAGAATACAATTATAATTGACATAATACATAATATAATAAATATATCACTCTAGTTAATAGAAATTGAAGATGCAAGTGCAGGAACTTCCCTAAAATACATTTCTGCTTTGCAAACTATGGGATTGTATACATACATTGTAATCTATTTTCCCAAATTGACATAAGTATTTTGTGACAAATTATGACACATTATTTCAAAGCAACTGCAACTTCCAGTGTTCAGTCAGACTTAACGTTATTAGGGATTCTTACCAGTATTGTCAAATACACTTTGTAAATCCGTCATATCTGCCTGAATGTTCAGACTTATGGTGTCCCCTAAGTGTTTCGACAACATGGCTGATAACAAAATCAATTGTTATCAACACGATTAATAACAAATCCAATTGTTTAACAACATGGCTGATAACAAATCCAATTGTTTAACATCATGGCTGATAACAAAATCAATTGTTACCAACATAACTGATAACAAAATGAATTATAATAACTAATAAAAACAATCAATTGTTAATAACATTGTTAAAGCGACACTACATCGGTGAAAACGCAATTTTATACAGAATGTAATTTCCTATTATATGGTATCATTTGTTTCCAAATATTTGCCACATAATCTGAGTAGTTCAACTAGTAAACAAACGTCGTATACGCGATTTGTTGACATAACAAAATAATGTAAATAGGGTCGACATACATGCGTAATACACCGCGCGTTTCTTTAATAACACGATTTATGTTAGAGATTTGCCGTTATATATCACATGTGTGCCTATGAATATTTATTTGTAGGCTAATCCTAGATAAATGTTCTATAAACGACAGTATCACGTGTTAAGTATTGATTCCAATGACAAACACACGTTAATTCATGAGCATAGCATGGATGACCGTTATATGAAATACTACTTTAACCTTTGAAAATGTGTAGACAACTAAAACACTGTTTATCGATTCAATGTTAGTGTTCGAATGTATTCGGAAGAATGTGTAGTAGCAATGTATTTATACATGCGAAAATGCATTTCTTTGCTGTTTGCGATGTAATGTCGCTTTAATAACAAAATCAGTTAATAATAAATCAATATCTACGTTGTTAATACAAGACTTGTAATTATATATGTCTATCTTTATTATACTTTAATATCACATATAATCATTTGTTAACTTACCATTAAGTTTCTACTATTCAACTACATACGCAGTTTATCGTATACGTACAAATAAAATGTTAATTACTTGCAGTTTATTGCGGTCGATCTCACGACGTGCACGTCGTGCCGACATCAGAGCGTAGATTCTGATACTGTCGTCGATCTTGCAAAGGGACACTCGCCAGCATGTCGATCCACGGCTATGGCACATCAGGACAGATCCGCCGTCTCTTCTAGCTTCGCTGGATTTTTCGATCTTTCTCGTTCAGCGGATGGACGAGACGGCTGACCTGAGGGAGCGGCAACGGTCGTGGCATCCATGCTGGCATGAGTAACTATTGATTCGTTTGCGACAATCGACGACCAGATGTCTAACTGTCAGATCCGTATAAATGCTGCTGCGGGTTGACCAACAGTGAGGAGGGTGGCCCTACAAAGGACCCATTCGAAAGATGCAGCAGGACTTGTCACCCTGCGAATAACGAAGATGCCTTCACAGCTGTCAACATAAACATCTTAGAGACATCAACATAAACACCGTAGAGAAACCAGTCGCCCAAATGCATTTATGCGGTGGCGACTATAAATAAACTTACATCATCATCAGTATATTATTATTTTCTTAAGTTGTGAAAACAACTATCCCAAAACTCTTGTTGACAGATTTAGCTTCATCGCGTGTGACCTTGCTGCTCAAAACAGCTGTCGCAACGGTGTCGGTTAGTACCCGTTTATATGGGGAACTCAACACTTCAGGGCACCTATGCACGGCGTACTTGTTATTTTTTATTTATTCACCATAATTTGTTTGATCAGAAATGGTATAGAAACTATTTATCGGGTTAGGTGTACATTTTTTAAATTCAGATAGCTACATGAATTGCTCATACACCGTATCAGTTTCGGTGGAAATATTATACCAATGATTTGTTTGTTTATATTCGTCTGCTGGACCAGTCACGTGACATCTGCTATTGAACCATGCTTCAGCTCTGCCAGCGAAATTAGCCTATAACTATATAAATATTTTAAATACGGATGTAAATGGACAAATACGCCGAGCATAAGAATACGCCGAGCATAGGTTCCACCACTCTATGGACATAATTTAAGCTGCATTACGTACTCAGTATTATTGTACATCATAATATGTTAAGAACAGTGTGTGTATATAAAAATGTTTTTATTTTACCTCAGTTTCATTTACGATGCTAAACTTCCAATGGCCTAGCGTGTAATAATTAAACCTGTCAAGACTTATTTCATATTTTTGACACGTGACCGTTTGGTAATTAATGTTACATGGTCATGATTGATTACGGACGGATGTGTAGTCCAGTTGTTAACACGTTGGACTGGTAATCAGGTTCGATCCCCCGTCTGACCATAATAAA
>CM026400.1:40127784-40193232 GCA_014843695.1 Archivesica marissinica
CCCTCAAAGAAGCATCTCTTGATAGCATTACCAATACGACATACATTGACAATGTAGTATCCAAACCAATGTTCATAATAAAGGCCAGAATCTCATGTAGTCCCAGTAATATCTATGGAGGTGAGATAGATACGGTGACTACTTATCCACTGCATGATAGCTAAATGGCTGCCGTTTGTATGGAGATATAGTAGTATATTAACCTACATCTCTATGTAGTCTCAGTACTATCTATGGAGGTGGGATAGACATGGCCACTACTTATCCACTGCATGATAGCTAAATGGCTGTTGTTTGTATGGAGATATAATAGTATATTAACCTAAATCTCTATGTAGACCCAGTAATATCTATGGAGGTGGGATAGATATGGTGACTCTTATCCACGCATGGTAGCTAAATGACTGCCTTTGTATGGAATATACTAGTATATAAACCTAAATCCTATGAAGTCCCATATATCTATGGAGGTGGAATAGATAAGGCGACTACTTATCCCTGCATGATAAGCTAATGACATGCCGTGTTGTATGGAGATATAATAGTATATTCACCTAATCTCTATGTAGCCCAGTAATATCTATGGAGGTGGGATAGATATGGCGACTACTTATCCACTGCATGATAGCTAAATGACTGCCGTGTGTATGGAGATATAATAGTATATCAACCTAAATCTCTATGTAGACCCAGTAATATCTATGGAGGTGGGATAGATATGGCGACTACTTATCCACTGCATGATAGCTAAATGACTGCCGTTTGTATGGAGATATAATAGTATATCAACCTAAATCTCTATGAAGGAAAGGGTTAAAGATCATTGTGCTATTGTTATATTGTTACGTGAGCTACCTTCGAAATTAATGACTTAATATTCTATTATACAACCCAAAGACCACATAAAGAGGGCACCAGTAATATATAGCTATCCTTCCAAATGATGGCTCCAAATAGCCTGGGAACCGGCGTTGATATATTTTGCCTGGTCAGTTATATAAATATATTCATATATTAACAGAAATCTCTATGAAAGAAACGATTAAACAAAACACTGCTTACTGGCTGAAAATAATTATTCAAATTATAATGGACAAGTGTGTAGAGCATTGCTACTTGTACGGACAATTTCATATTTTATAATATTTTTATTGCATACGATATAGAGGATATTACCTCCACTCGCGGAAATACAAATTTCGGTGTTCACTCGATGAAATAAAACCCTATATTACACTAATAAACACAAATCTTCTTTTTCTTTTATGATTACCAATGACTATGGCTAATATAATATTCGTTTTCAAATTTTATTCATTTTAACTGCCCTGTCTGGAGCCTCATTGCACTACGAGACACAACCGCACAACCACTTCTGTGCCTGTATAATTTTCAAGTTAGTTTCTGTTTGCTGCTGTCAAAATTAAAAACAAAACAAAATGCTGCTGTCATAATTAAAGACAAAACAAAATCATTAGAAAATATGACTTAATAATTAACTGTTCATGATAGTCAGAAAATAGCTAAAACACAAAACCATGCGGGAATACGAAACGTAACCAGTGGATGAGAAAATGCCATCATTCACTGTTTCAAAGCGATGTAAGATGCAGTTTTCTTTCACTGAGAAAACTTTTATCATTCATTGGGGGAAAGCATACGATATGGAGTCACTTTAAGCTGTTCCAACATATTCACATAGCACGTTCTTAGCTCAGATCAATGTGGAATGAACTCTTTGATATCGTGTTGTACGTTTGTTAGAACTAGAAAACTGAAGAATGAAATACAATGAAAGCTTCGACATCCTGATGTACGTTTGTTTAGAGAACTTTGAACACCGCAGGAAGGTGATCTGGTACCCGTCTACACCATGGCAGATTCAATAGATTTGCACATACATAATTATGTTTGTGAACTGTATACTCGGATTTGTGCATATTTCTGTAGAACAAATCAGATATTGAAGATTCAGCATTATGATATACTGTACTAGATCCTGCACTATGATATACTGTGTACTAGATCCTGCACTATGATACGCTGTACTAGATCCTGCGCTATGATACACTGTACTAGATCCTGCACTATGATATGCTGTACTAGATCCTGCTCTATGATACACTGAACTATATCCAGCACTATGATACCCTATACTAGATCCAGCACTATGATATACTGTACTAGATCCAGCACTATGATACCATGTACTAGATCCAGCACTATGATACCATGTACTAGATCCAGCACTATGATACCATGTACTAGATCCAGCACTATGATACCCTATACTAGATTCAGCACTATGATACCATGTACTAGATCCAGCACTATGATATACTGTACTAGATCCTGCGTTATGATACACTGTACTAGATCCTGCATTATGATACACTGTACTAGATCCTGCGTTATGATACACTGTACTAGATCCAGCACTATGATACCATGTACTAGATCCAGCACTATGATACCATATACTAGAACCAGCACTATGATACCCTATACTAGCTCCAGCACTATGATACACTGTACTAGATCCAGCACTATGATACCATGTACTAGAACCAGCACTATGATACCCTATACTAGATCCAGCACTATGATACACTGTACTAGATCCAGCACTATGATACCATGTACTAGACCAGCACTATGATACCATATACTAGATCCAGCACTATGATACCTATACTAGATCCAGCACTATGCTACACTGTACTAGATCCAGCACTAGCTACACTGTACTAGACACCACTATGATACCCTATACTAGATCCAGCACTATGATACCATGTACTAGATCCAGCAATATGATACCCTATACTAGATCCAGCACTATGATACCATGTACTAGATCCATCACTATGATACCATGTACTAGATCAAGCACTATGATACCATGTACTAGATCCAGCACTATGATACCATGTACTAGATCTAGCACTATGATACCCTATACTATATCCAGCACTATGATACCCTATACTAGATCCAGCACTATGATAACATATACTAGAACCAGCACTATGATACCCTATACTAGATCCAGCACTATGATACACTGTACTAGATCCAGCACTATGATACCATGTACTAGATCCAGCACTATGATACCATATACTAGATCCAGCACTATGATACCCTATACTAGATCCAGCACTATGCTACACTGTACTAGATCCAGCACTATGCTACACTGTACTAGATCCAGCACTATGATACCCTATACTAGATCCAGCACTATGATACCATGTACTAGATCCAGCAATATGATACCCTATACTAGATCCAGCACTATGATACCATGTACTAGATCCAGCACTATGATACCATGTACTAGATCCATCACTATGATACCATGTACTAGATCAAGCACTATGATACCATGTACTAGATCCAGCACTATGATACCATGTACTAGATCCAGCACTATGATACCATGTACTAGATCAAGCACTATGATACCATGTACTAGATCCAGCACTATGATACCATGTACTAGATCCATCACTATGATACCATGTACTAGATCAAGCACTATGATACCATGTACTAGATCCAGCACTATGATACCATGTACTAGATTCAGCACTATGATACCATGTACTAGATCCAGCACTATGATACCATGTACTAGATCTAGCACTATGATACCCTATACTATATCCAGCACTATGATACCCTATACTAGACCCTGCAATATGATACCCTATACTAGATCCAGCACTATGATACACTGTACTATATCCAGCACTATGATACCATGTACTAGATCCAGCACTATGATACCATGTACTAGATCCAGCACTATGATACCCTATACTAGACTCTGCAATATGATACCCTATACTAGATCCAGCACTATGATACCCTATACTAGATCCAGCACTATGATACAATGTACTAGATCCAGCACTATGATACACTGTACTAGATCCAGCACTATGATACCATGTACTAGACCCTGCACTATGATACCCTATACTAGACCCTGCACTATGATACCATGTACTAGACCCTGCACTATGATACCATGTACTAGACCCTGCACTATGATATACTGTACTAGATCCAGCACTATGATACCATGTACTAGACCCTGCACTATGATACACTGTACTAGATCCAACACTATGATACACTGTACTAGATCCAGCACTATGATACCATGTACTGGTCTTGGTGTTGATACTGCTTACACAATTTCTTGTTTACTTTTAATGAACTTTAAGTGCCATAAAAAATATGTCCTTATCCTCAAATGGATTGTCAAAGTGCAGGATTTCAAATCTGCCTTGTGCTGTCACACTTTCTCTGGCAGTATTAGCATCTCCAGATGAGAGTTTGCTACAGTAAAATAATAGTTTTACCCCGTGCGATTCTGACAATCCTTGCAATATAGTGCATAGTGTCTCCTGTGACAATATAATTGGATTTGAGTTGCGATCTGGGGGGTAATTTACATATTCACCAAGTGCAAACTGCTTTGCGAGTTCATCAAATAGGAATCCATCGGCACGAAAGATAACCTGCTTCAAACACAAGCTGCTCTTCAGTAATCGTAGTGAAACAGCAATGTCAGTCTCTTGTATATTGCTACTTCGAAATATCTGTAAACTCCTAGTATCACCGATATGAGACAATGCTTGGCTTCCTTCATCGATCATACACTCTGTCATGTGTGATACACATATTGCCATATTCCCAGTGCGTATTTCTAACGAAGATTGTTCATCACCTACTTGGTCACTAGTAGATGTCACACATCCACACTCACTGTCTGCCTTGCAGTGTACATCATTCAGTGTAACCTCCCTGATATGAGGAGAGTCAGTGAGGAGATGTGTTATCTGTGTGTGGGTAAGCTCTATATATGACAGATCCAGTACTTGTAGTTCAGGGTAACTATGGATATGGTTAAACATTCCACTTCCTCCATGGATCATACACCCTGCCATGTGTGATACACATATTGCCATATTCCGAGTGCGTATTTCTAACGAAGATTGTTCACCACCTACTTGGTCACTAGTAGATGTCACACATCCACACTCACTGTCTGCCTCACAGTGTACACCATTCAGTTTAACCTTCCTGATATCAGGAGATTCAGTGAGGAGATGTGTTATCTGTGTGTGGGTAAGCTCTATACCGGACAGTTTCAGTACTTGTATTTCAGGGTAACTATGGATATGGTTAAATATTCCACTTCCTCTATTGATACTACACTCTGTCATGTGTGATACACATATTGCCATATTCCCAGTGCTATTTTCTAACGAATATTGGTCACTAGTAGATGTCACACATCCACACTCACTGTCTGCCTTACAGTGTACATCCTTCAGTTTAACCTTCCTGATATGAGGAGTGTCAGTGAGGAGATGTGTTATCTGTGTGTGGGTAAGCTCTATACGTGACAGATCCAGTACTTGTAGTTCAGGGTAACTATGGATATGGTTAAACATTCCACTTCCTCCTTTGATCGTACACTGTGTCATGTGTGATACACATATTGCCATATTCCCAGTGCGTGTTTCTAATGAAGATTGTTCACCACCTACTTGGTCACTAGTAGATGTCACACATCCACACTCACTGTCTGCCTTACAGTATAAACCCTCCAATGCAACCTTCCTGATATGAGGAGAGTCAGTGAGGAGATGTGTTATCTGTGTGTGGGTAAGCTCTATATATGACAGATCCAGTACTTGTAGTTCAGGGTAACTATGGATATGGTTAAATATTCCACTTCCTCCATAGATCCTACACTCTGCCATGTGTGATACACATATTGCCATATTCCCAGTGCGTGTTTCTAACGAAGATTGTTCACCACCTACTTGGTCACTAGTAGATGTCACACATCCACACTCACTGTCTGCCTTACAGTCTACACCCTCCAATGTAACCTCCCTGATATGAGGAGAGTCAGTGAGGAGATGTGTTATCTGTGTGTGGGTAAGCTCTATACCTGACAGATACAGTACTTGTAGTTCAGGGTAACTATGGAAATGGTTAAATATTCCACTTCCTCTATTGATACTACACTCTGTCATGTGTGATACACATATTGCCATATTCCCAGTGCTATTTTCTAACGAATATTGGTCACTAGTAGATGTCACACATCCACACTCACTGTCTGCCTTACAGTCTACATCATTCAGTGTAACCTTCCTGATATGAGGAGAGTCAGTGAGGAGATGTGTTATATGTGTGTGGGTAAGCTCTATACCTGACAGATCCAGTACTTGTAGTTCAGGGTAACTATGGATATGGTTAAATATTCCACTTCCTTTTAGTTCAGTGTAACTATGGAAATAGTTAAATATTCCACCTCCTCCATAGATTGTACACTCTGTCATGTGTGATACACATATTGCCATATTCCCAGTGCTATTTTCTAACGGAGATTGTTCACCACCTACTTGGTCACTAGTAGATGTCACACATCCACACTCACTGTCTGCCTCACAGTCTACATGATTCAGTGTAACCTTCCTGATATGAGGCGAGTCAGTGAGGAGATGTGTTATCTGTGTGTGGGTAAGCCCTATACGTGACAGATCCAGTACTTGTAGTTCAGGGTAACTATGGATATGGTTAAACATTCCACTTCCTTCTAGTTCAGGGTAACTATGGAAATGGTTAAATATTCCACTTCCTCCATAGATTGTACACTCTGTCATGTGTGATACACATATTGCCATATTCCCAGTGCGTATTTCTAACGAAGATTGTTCATCACCTACTTGGTCACTAGTAGCTGTCACACATCCACACTCACTGTCTGCCTTACAGTGTACATCCTTCAGTTTAACCTTCCTGATGTGTACATCCTTCAGTGTAACCTTCCTGATATGAGGAGTGTCAGTGAGGAGATGTGTTATCTGTGTGTGGGTAGGCTTGACACTATCAAGCAAAATGTCTCTAATGTAGTCCAAGCATATATAGTCCATGCATTTTAAATAGATCATCGTGGAGATGACTAGACATCTTATCTTTATTGTAAAATCAGTGTGATTACAGCTCAGGCTTTCTACGGCACTTTTCAATATCATATCTGATATTAAACGCTTAGTTAACTCGTATCCAAACATTAACTCTTCAATCGGTAACACTCCAATCGGTAACTCTCCAATCGGTAACTCTCCAATCTGCTCGTGTACTTTTGTCATGCATTGTGGATTCATTCCACCGAGAAACTGAAAAACATTTGACAGCTGTAACATGGAAACGCAATCTGTGCATTTGTCCTTGATCTGTGCCAAACATTCTTCCGACATATGTGAAATATACAGAGCTGCATAAAACTCTTGGAAAGACTTGTGGAGAAATGCGATTGTTCTTTCACGATATATCAGGGAGTTCCCCAGATTGGGTCTCTGTGACAGAATTCCCAATTTTGAACAGAGTTCAAAGTCAAGGTCGTACTTTTTCAAATCCTGGTCGCGAAATATCAATTTTGCCTTGTTCGTGTCAGAAAATAGTGTATGAAATGATAGTCTTCCCACATTGAGCAATATGGCAGAATAACTATTCAATTGTTCTGGCAAACAGCTGGGCAATTGATTCGATTTGACAGTTTGGTTGAGTAATGATGTTATTTCATCCATCCATTTAGCATCATCTTCATTTCTTATCCGGGCATGTTTGATCATCAGCTCTATGACATCACCATATAACTGACATGTGGATGGTTTGAGAGATTTATTCTCTAACCAATGGCACAGCAGTAGTTTCAGGACAAGAGGTATCATAGAAAGGTCAATGAGGTCGTTGCTTTCAATTTCACTTATGAACTTCTGTCTAAGGGTCTCAACAGAATCAGAATATCGTGAGTGCATTAGAAACAACTCTACCAGTTTTGTACAATCTTTACTTTGTACACCAGTTATTTTGATTTCCCTGCGATTGCTAGCATATGCCTGTGGAATTTCAACCAACTTCCATGGACGAGTTGTATATAGACTATTAAATACTCGTGTACGATTTGTTCTCGGCAAGCCTTTTAGATCTCTTGGTTTATATTGTATGTTTGTAGGTGGGGACCACTCATCTAACCCATCCAAAACTACAAGACATTTGTACTGTGCTGAACCCAAAATATGATCGACTGAATCTTTGTCAATATTCAGCTGATTTATAATCATGTCTTCGATAAAGGCTTCGTCAGATGTATGCCTGAGCGAGACAAAAAACAGGAAGTCAAACAATTTCATTGTATTTACATTCTCTTCATCAATATCCTCGCCACATTTCTCACCAGTAGTATCAGTGTCACAATCACTTTCATTTTTTTGTTTACCAGTATGTGCCCTACACCAAACAGATAAAAGTCTCCTACAAAAAGTAGTCTTACCTACACCAGGATCGCCACTTAGGAATACAGTGCTAAGTAGACCGTCATTATCATAGAATATATCCCGAAATGTTTTTACCTCCTTTTTCTCCTCCTTTTTCTCCTCATTTTTATCATCTTGTTTTGTGTTTTGTTTTGCTACTATTTCCATTTTGTGCGGTACATACATTTTGTCAACATGGAATTGTTCTTCAGGCATCAATGGTGACAGTTCAGTCTTCACATAGTACTTTGAGTAATCTTCAATCAGATTGTCTCTCTCACCTAAAACTGTAAAATATATATGCAGTCAAGTCACATTCAGGGTTCATTCTAGGTCAGAATTTTTGGGAGAAGTGAGAAAGCGCGTGATCGCTTCCTTAAGTGGTGTTCTTTAACATACTTCTGCAAAATAGGGTTAAATTAAAATTCACAGTACAACCATTAAATACAACAATTGAATAGGAGTGCTTTATAATGGGCCAGTGTGCCAGCTGGAGCCTGCCCAGGAAAGGTGTTGTCAGGTAAACTGCCCGCCGGCGATATAGACCGAAATGGTGCTGATGCAGGCGTAAAACCCGAAATATAACATATAACCCTGGCATGCACACCAACACCGAGGATAACACAAAAAGAGAACTCTTATTTCCATTGTGGTCCTCTGTGCTGGCATTTAAAAGTTAAATTACTTCAATGAATTAAGATTTTAACAATGATTGCATAGAACATAATATGTTATATTTATATTTCGGGTTTTACGCCTGCATCAGCACCATTTTGGGCTATATCGCCGGCGGGCAGTTTACCTAACAACACCTTTCCTGGGCAGGCTCCAGCGGTTAACCAGTACTTTGGTGCACCAACCTCCGTAAGAAACTGCCAACTTTTTCATATAAATGAGACACGGCCTGAGCGGGGCTCGAACCCGTGACCATCAGTGATGATAGGCTACAGTGGCATACAAGTCAGCAACCTTAACCACTCGACCACGGAGGCGGACTCATAGAACATAATAAAAATTTAGTTTTGCACCCAAGTATCTTAACACATTAAAATTATAATTCTATTAACAGGGATCATTCTAGAGGGCGATGTGGGCGAAATTGTCGCCCTAGGGACCCTGACTTCGCCCTCTGGGGGCCCCACTTCTCCCTAAAAAAATAAATATTTTTTGGTTTTTATGATTTTCAAACAAAATTGTGTCCCAAAAATTCTGACATAGAATGAACACTTCAATTTTTACTTATGGGTAGCAATGCTGCTACACATTCTTATATTATAATTTGTATAATTATGTTCAATTAGTAAACAGTATGTTTTTGCGATAAAACAAAGTCGAAACCGAAAGTAGGACATTCCGAGTCGGTCGGTCACGCACTTGTTTACAATCGGAACGCATCGTCCGCACTTGTTTACATTCGGAATGCATCCTCCTTTGTCCCACATTGTCTATTGTAATTGAATTACTTCAGATGTTGATTCATACCTCTGTTATCTAAGTCTTTTAAGGACATGTCTACATCCCCACGAGGGATTCGACATTAGAGGAAGATAGATAGATAGTATTACATGTTCAAAATATGTTGACATTCCAACGTGCGTTTCTACATCTGCTGTTGTTTCACGCATGCGCGATGTGCATGTTTACATTTCGTGTGTTGATAAACACATTTCGTTTGTTGATAAACACATTTCGTTTGTTGATAAACAATTCGCGCATACGACGGTGTACTGTATATTTATTGGATTTTTATCGTTTCTGAACGACTATTTCGATTTTTGTTAACACACATACATTAGTATTTATATTTTACCAAAAAACATCATTTATTACGATATAGTGCAGTGCTGCTTTTAGTTGTATAGATATATAACTTTTCTCCGGTTCCAAATTGTTCCCTTCTATTTTCATTGTAATAAAAACCCCTCTAATCTGGAACCCCCTCTTTAGCAATAACTTGTGTATTTTCAACACAAAATCACCCATCTAATCCAGACATGCCAATTATGAAAGGTAACTCTTTGCCCATGCATTATAACTGAATGTAGCCATTTATCTAATTACTAGGGATGTATGCTGCTATACATAGGATGTATGCTGCTATACATGGGATGTATGCTGCTATACATGTATATACTGTATACATGGGATGTATGCTGCTGTACATGTATATACATGGGATGTATGCTGCTGTACATGTATATACATGGGATGTATGCTGCTATACATGTATATACATGGGATGTATGCTGCTGTACATGTATATACACGGGATGTATGCTGCTGTACATGTATATACATGGGATGTATGCTGTTATACATGTATATACATGGGATGTATGCTGCTATACATGTATATACATGGGATGTATGCTGCTGTACATGTATATACATGGGATGTATGCTGCTGTACATGTATATACATGGGATGTATGCTGCTGTACATGTATATACATGGGATGTATGCTGCTATACATGTATATACATGGGATGTATGCTGCTATACATGGGATGTATGCTGCTGTACATGTATATACATGGGATGTATGCTGCTATACATGTATATACATGGGATGTATGCTGCTGTACATGTATATACATGGGATGTATGCTGCTATACATGTATATACATGGGATGTATGCTGCTGTACATGTATATACATGGGATGTATGCTGCTGTACATGTATTATACATGGGATGTATGCTGCTATACATGTATATACATGGGATGTATGCTGCTATACATGTATATACATGGGATGTATGCTGCTGTACATGTATATACATGGGATGATCTCTATACATGGGATGTATGCTGCTGTACATGTATATACATGGGATGTATGCTGCTGTACATGTATATACATGGGATGTATGCTGCTATACATGTATATACATGGGATGTATGCTGCTGTACATGTATATACATGGGATGTATGCTGCTATACATGTATATACATGGGATGTATGCTGCTGTACATGTATATACATGGGATGTATGCTGCTATACATGTATATACATGGGATGTATGCTGCTATACATGTATATACATGGGATGTATGCTGCTGTACATGTATATACATGGGATGTATGCTGCTGTACATGTATATACATGGGATGTATGCTGCTATACATGTATATACATGGGATGTATGCTGCTGTACATGTATATACATGGGATGTATGCTGCTATACATGTATATACATGGGATGTATGCTGCTGTACATGTATATACATGGGATGTATGCTGCTGTACATGTATATACATGGGATGTATGCTGCTATACATGTATATACATGGGATGTATGCTGCTGTACATGTATATACATGGGATGTATGCTGCTATACATGGGATGTATGCTGCTATACATGTATATACATGGGATGTATGCTGCTATACATGTATATACATGGATGTATGCTGCTGTACATGTATATACATGGGATGTATGCTGCTGTACATGGATGTACCTATACATGGGATGTATGCTGCTATACATGTATATACATGGGATGTATGCTGCTTACATGTATATACATGGGATGTATGCTGCTATACATGTATATACATGGGATGTATGCTGCTATACATGTATATACATGGGATGTATGCTGCTATACATGTATATACATGGGATGTATGCTGCTATACATGGGATGTATGCTGCTATACATGTATATACATGGGATGTATGCTGCTGTACATGTATATACATGGGATGTATGCTGCTATACATGTATATACATGGGATGTATGCTGCTGTACATGTATATACATGGGATGTATGCTGCTGTACATGTATATACATGGGATGTATGCTGCTATACATGTATATACATGGGATGTATGCTGCTATACATGTATATACATGGGATGTATGCTGCTATACATGTATATACATGGGATGTATGCTGCTATACATGGGATGTATGCTGCTATACATGTATATACATGGGATGTATGCTGCTGTACATGTATATACATGGGATGTATGCTGCTATACATGTATATACATGGGATGTATGCTGCTATACATGTATATACATGGGATGTATGCTGCTATACATGTATATACATGGGATGTATGCTGCTATACATGTATATACATGGGATGTATGCTGCTATACATGGGGTGTATGCTGCTATACATGTATATACATGGGATGTATGCTGCTGTACATGTATATACATGGGATGTATGCTGCTATACATGTATATACATGGGATGTATGCTGCTATACATGTATATACATGGGATGTATGCTGCTATACATGTATATACATGGGATGTATGCTGCTGTACATGTATATACATGGGATGTATGCTGCTGTACATGTATATACATGGGATGTATGCTGCTGTACATGTATATACATGGGATGTATGCTGCTGTACATGTATATACATGGGATGTATGCTGCTGTACATGTATATACATGGGATGTATGCTGCTGTACATGTATATACATGGGATGTATGCTGCTATACATGTATATACATGGGATGTATGCTGCTGTACATGTATATACATGGGATGTATGCTGCTGTACATGTATATACATGGGATGTATGCTGCTGTACATGTATATACATGGGATGTATGCTGCTGTACATGTATATACATGGGATGTATGCTGCTGTACATGTATATACATGGGATGTATGCTGCTATACATGTATATACATGGGATGTATGCTGCTGTACATGTATATACATGGGATGTATGCTGCTGTACATGTATATACATGGGATGTATGCTGCTGTACATGTATATACATGGGGTGTATGCTGCTGTACATGTATATACATGGGATGTATGCTACTATACATGTATATACATGGGATGTATGCTACTATACATGTATATACATGGGATGCATGCTGATGTACATGTATATACATGATACACAAGGACAACATGGCGCACAATGTACTATCTTGTCTTGTCTTTCAATTTGTACTGGTTGTTTCATACCTTTCAACTGTATTGGCAGACATAATGTAGTTTTCAACTCTTTCACTATGTCTTCTGTATCTTCCTTCTTTTCAATGCGTTCTAAGTACTGTACGAGTAATTTCTGTCCTGTACTCGTTAGGGCATCTTTGAATATGTTATAACTGGTTTCGTCCCTCGATTGGATCTGGAGTAGTTTTCGGTTTTTATCGGATGTAAACTGTAGTTCCTAAATGATTTAAATTGGCGTTAATTAAGTTTTCAAATGGAAGAGAGTCTGACAGGGTTCCCTCTGTCTGAATGTTTGTCTGCGCCATTTCTGTCGCCAATTGAAAAACACTGTTGGCTGCAAGATTTTTTAAATGGCTCCAAAGAGCCATATAGTTCACAAATAAATATTTGAAGCCATGTATTTGACAAAACATGTGCCAAAAAAATAATATTGCACCAAATATTTCCCCCAATTTACAAAATTTAGTGTCAATATTTAGATATATATAGAACCCTGAACTGTCACTTACTGACAAAGAATAAGACACTGAATAAAATTTGTATTATGACATATGGAGAAATTTGCAATTGATGTTGATTTACATTACGAGATAAGCAAATCGCAATTTCTTTAAACTACCCGCCCCCACCACCTGCATGTCTTAAACTTCTCCCTCATATACCATAAACTTCTCCCTCACATACTTCAAGCTTATCCATCGAATATGTTAAATGTCTCCCTCATTTACATTAAGGGTCTCCTTCACATACATTAAACTTCTCCCTCATATATTTTTGTATACCTAAACTTCTCCCTTGCATCTCCCTTGTGTACCATTAACTCCTCTGTTGCATACCTAAATCTTAGCCCGCATATACATGTACCTTAAACTTTTCCTTTGAACACCTTAAAATTCCCACTCATATAAATTAAACGTCTCCCTCATTTATTTTAAGATTCTACCTCATATACATTTAATTTCTCACTTGTATAACTTAAAATTCTCCCTCAATAGACCCTATTCTCCCATGTATACATTAAACTTCTCCCTCTCGTTTACCTTAAACATCTACCTAAAATACCTTAATATTCTGCCTTGTACACCTTAAACTTCTCCCATGTACACTACTGGTGTCATTGATGGGGGTGGGGTGTATCGATATATTGACAAGAGACTCTGCCATGTAATTGGTTATGTTATATGTTATATTTCGGGTTTTACGCCTGCATCAGCACCATTTTGGGCTATATCGCCGGCGGGCAGTTTACCTAACAACACCTTTCCTGGGCAGGCTCCAGCGGTTAACCAGTACTTGTGTGCACCAACCTCCGTAAGAAACTGCCAACTTTTTCATATAAATGAGACACGGCCTGAACGGGGCTCGAACCCGTGACCATCAGTGATGATAGGTTACAGTGGTATACAAGTCAGCGACCTTAACCACTCGACCATGGAGGCGGACACCATGTAATTGGATAATTACAGTAGGTGCTAAGGTAGGTAATGTTTAATTATTATATCAAAACTGTTTAAGACAAGAAAATTCCTTAGAAATATTACACACACTTTGCAACAACATCAACCCCCATGTATCTTAAATTTTTAATTAACAGTGCAGAGTTAAACGATCTCCTTATTTTGAAAGTCAAACTGTAGCCCTGTACACAACATGAATGTAAAGATGTTTTACGATATAAGCATTGGTTCTGGGTCCATGTTATAGTTTATACAAATTTATTTTAGCTCGATTGCGAAACGAGTACTGTACACTTACCCTGATATCTCTACACAATATAAATGTAGGATATCGAGGATATGGGTCTGTGTAATGAACACTACCACACACTTACTTGATATCTCTACATGCAAATAGTTCATTTTGATATAGGATATCGGGGATCCGGGTCTGTGTAATAAACAGTACCGCACACCTACTTGATATCTCTACATGCAAACAGTTCATTTTGATATAGGATATCAAGGATATGGGTCTGTGTAATAAACAGTACCGCACCCTTACTTGATATCTCTACATGCAAACAGTTCATTTTGATATCGGATATAGGGATTGGTACCGTGTCCATGAAATCATTGAGTCTGTAACATTTACCGTGATGTCCCGATACTGTTTAAACATTAATGTCTTCTTTCCGCATAGGTAATCGAGGACTGGTAATGGCTCCATGTAAGTAACGAGTACGTCATACCCTCTCAACACTGTCTTACGGTGCTCAATGTTCCCGCTACATTCACTTCCTAAATAGTAAGAAAACACGTTAGTACGTCATACCCTCTCCCCAACACTGTCTTACGGTGCTCAATGTACCCACTACATTCACTTCCTAAATAGTAAGAAAACACGTTAGTACGTCCCACCCTCTCAACACTGTCTTACGGTGCTCAATGTTCCCGCTACATTCACTTCCTAAATAGTAAGAAAACACGTTAGTACGTCATACCCTCTCACACTGTCTTACGGTGCTCAATGTTCCAGCTACATTCACTTCCTAAATAGTAAGAAAAACGTTAGTACGTCATACCCTCTCCTCAACACTGTCTTACGTGCTCAATGTTCCCACTACATTCACTTCCTAAATAGAAAGAAAACACGTTAGTACGTCATACCCTCTCCTCAACACTGTCTTACGGTGCTCAATGTTCCCGCTACATTCACTTCCTAAATAGTAAGAAAACACGTTAGTACATCATACCCTCTCCTCAACACTGTCTTACGGTGCTCAATGTTCCCACTACATCACTCCAAATAGTAAGAAAAACCGTAGACGCCACCCTCTCAACACTGTCTTACGGTGCTCAATGTTCCCGCTACATTCACTTCCTAAATAGAAAGAAAACACGTTAGTACGTCCCACCCCTCAACACTGTCTTACGGTGCTCAATGTTCCCGCACATTCACTTCCTAAATAGTAAGAAAACACGTTAGTACGTCCCACCCTCTCAACACTGTCTTACGGTGCTCAATGTTCCCGCTACATTCACTTCCTAAATAGTAAGAAAACACGTTAGTACGTCATACCCTCTCAACACTGTCTTACGGTGCTCAATGTTCCCGCTACATTCACTTCCTAAATAGTAAGAAAACACGTTAGTACGTCATACCCTCTCCCCAACACTGTCTTACGGTGCTCAATGTACCCACTACATTCACTTCCTAAATAGTAAGAAAACACGTTAGTACGTCATACCCTCTCAACACTGTCTTACGGTGCTCAATGTTCCCGCTACATTCACTTCCTAAATAGTAAGAAAACACGTTAGTACGTCATACCCTCTCCCCAACACTGTCTTACGGTGCTCAATGTACCCACTACATTCACTTCCTAAATAGTAAGAAAACACGTTAGTACGTCCCACCCTCTCAACACTGTCTTACGGTGCTCAATGTTCCCGCTACATTCACTTCCTAAATAGTAAGAAAACACGTTAGTACGTCATACCCTCTCAACACTGTCTTACGGTGCTCAATGTTCCCGCTACATTCACTTCCTAAATAGAAAGAAAACACGTTAGTACGTCCCACCCTCTCAACACTGTCTTACGGTGCTCAATGTTCCCGCTACATTCACTTCCTAAATAGAAAGAAAACACGTTAGTACGTCATACCCTCTCCTCAACACTGTCTTACGGTGCTCAATGTTCCCGCTACATTCACTTCCTAAATAGAAAGAAAACACGTTAGTACCTCATACCCTCTCCTCAACACTGTCTTACGGTGCTCAATGTTCCCGCTACATTCACTTCCTAAATAGAAAGAAAACACGTTAGTACCTCACCTTCTCCAACAACCTAACCATCTCACATAGTTTACACAGTCTGAGGATCGAACCCGGGTTGCATTTGTCAGAAGCGAGCCGTCTGTTATTTGAATGACAGCAGATTGTGTCATGTGTACACAGTTTATTGAGACAGTCAAGGAAAACATGTTGCCAAACAACAGAAACATGGACGAAAACTTTAGTTTTTCATATTATTTAAAACATGCACATGAGTAAAGCAACATTACATTGCAAAAAGCAAATAAAATGCATTGTGTATAGTCATTATCCAGTGGTGTATTTGGTCACTATAAAACTTGTCAGCAATTTTTCGCTAAATGAAGCGACGTCGTTATTATTTAGACGTCACGACCGTTGTATTCTTTATTGTTTTAATTCCTGATGAAGGCGCAAGCCGAAACGTTGAATTATAATGTAATTATATAGAAGACACCTGATGAAGGCGCAAGCCGAAACGTTGAATTATAATGTAATTATATAGCAGACACCTGATGAAGGTGCAAGCCGAAACGTTGAATTATAATGTAATTATATAGAAGACACCTGATGAAGGCGCAAGCCGAAACGTTGAACTATAATGTAATTATATAGCAGACACCTGATGAAGGCGCAAGCCGAAACGTTGAATTATAATGTAATTATATAGAAGACACCTGATGAAGGCGCAAGCCGAAACGTTGAATTATAATGTAATTATATAGCAGACACCTGATGAAGGCGCAAACCGAAACGTTGAACTATAATGTAATTATATAGCAGACACCTGATGAAGGCGCAAGCCGAAACGTTGGACTATGATGTAATTATATAGAAGACACCTGATGAAGGCGCAAGCTGAAACGTTGAATTATAATGTAATTATATAGCAGACACCTGATGAAGGCTCAAGCCGAAGCGTTGAATTATAATGTAATTATATAGCAGACACCTGATGAAGGCGCAAGCCGAAATGTTGAATTATAATGTAATTATATAGAAGACACCTGATGAAGGCGCAAGCCGAAACGTTGAATTATAATGTAATTATATAGCAGACATTTGTTGTGTTTGATTTTGTCCACATTATATTGAAATAACAATCACTCAAAATATCATTACCTTCACTACTCGCTTCTACATTATTTGGTCCAGAACTCTCTGCCATACTGTCCATCTCACTGGATGTGCCAACATCAGTCTGCGGCACAACTGTTGCCGGCGCAGACGACTCCACCTTGGCCAGTTCCATAGGCGACGTTGGTCACTTGCTCTTAGTCTCCATGTTTATCTAGTAACTAAAATGTGCAGTTTTTTCTTTTTAAATAGTTAATTTAGGCTCGAATTCCAACAGAATCTACCACTAAAAAACAACACTTGGTCACAGAGGGTTTCGAACCTGGACCTCTTAGATAGAAATCACACGATCTCCATCGGGCTACCAGACCTACCACGCTACATACTGTAATACAATCGGTGACACAACAGGTGAACTGCAACCGTTGCTTCAGTCAGTTCCATTTATTTTTGTGCTCGGCCCCTTTGTATCAAGTGCACACAATAGTACATATAAAAAAATCAGAGTGCCATATTTAGATCTGACATAATTGTTGCCGGCGCAGTCGCGACCACACCAGACGATCTGACACAACTGTTGCCGGTGCAGTCGCGACCACACCAGACGATCTGACATAACTGTTGCCAGTGCAGTCGCGACCACACCAGACGATCTGACACAATTGTTGCCGGTGCAGTCGCGACCACACAAGACGATCTGACACTACTGTTGCCGGCGCAGTCGCGACCAAACCATACGATCTGACACTACTGTTGCCGGCGCAGTCGCGACCACACCAGACGATCTGACACAACTGTTGCCGGCGCAGTCGCGGCCACACCAGACGATCTGACACTACTGTTGCCGGCGCAGTCGCAACCACACCAGACGATCTGACACAACTGCTGCCGGCGCAGTCGCGACCACACCAGACGATCTGACATAACTGTTGCCGGCGCAGTCGCGACCACACCAGACGATCTGACACAACTGTTGCCGGCGCAGTCGTGACCACACAAGACGATCTGACAACTTGATTTATCTAATTAAAAGCATTTTGACGTATACACTTTGTATATTTATTTATCAATTTAAACTATTACCGGTAATGATTCTTAAATTTAGTACTTTGCCAGGTCAGCAAACACTTCCTATAAATAACTGTAAAAATCTCGTATACATGTACATAGTTTTCATGTGACGTCATCATTCCTACTGTGGCTGCCATTCAGTTTTGGCATAGTTGACTGGATTTTATATAATACTGCTGCGATTACGGCATGTATCCGGATGTCGGGAGAGATTAGCTTAATTTCCAGGCTGTCAAATGACGAAACGTATTACCACTAATTAACAATTATATCCTCAAGAAATAAGGCGAAATGGATGTCGGCCTGATGTCTATTGTATATATACAGTGACCAGCACTATGTACCATCATCCAATTCCCTTGCCTTACCCCTTGTATACATACAGTGACCTGCACTAAGTGCCATCATCCAACTCCCCTTGCCTTCCCCCATGTATATATACAGTGACCAGCACTCTATGTACCATTATCCAACTCCCCTTGCCTTCCCTCTTGTATATATACAGTGACCAGCACTATGTACCACCATCCAACTCCCCTTGCCTTCCCCCTTGTATATATACAGTGACCAGCACTATGTACCATCATCCAACTCCCCTTGCCTTCCCTCTTGTATATATACAGTGACCTGCACTAAGTACCATCATCCAACTCCCTTGCCTTCCCTCTTGTATATATACAGTGACCTGCACTAAGTACCATCATCCAACTCCCCTTGCCTTCCCTCTTGCATATATACAGTGACCAACACTATGTACCATCATCCAACTCCCCTTGCCTTCCCTCTTGTATATATACAGTGACCTGCACTATGTACCATCATCCAACTCCCCTTGCCTTCCCCCTTGTATATATACAGTGACCAGCACTAAGTACCACCATCCAACTCCCCTTGCCTTCCCCCTTGTATATATACAGTGACCAGCACTAAGTACCATCATCCAACTCCCCTTGCCTTCCCTCTTGTATACATACAGTGACCTGCACTAAGTACCATCATCCAACTCCCTTGCCTTCCCTCTTGTATATATACAGTGACCTGCACTAAGTACCATCATCCAACTCCCCTTGCCTTCCCTCTTGTATATATACAGTGACCAACACTATGTACCATCATCCAACTCCCCTTGCCTTCCCTCTTGTATATATACAGTGACCAGCACTATGTACCATCATCCAACTCCCCTTGTATATATACAGTGACCAGCACTAAGTACCATCATCCAACTCCCCTTGCCTTCCCCCTTGTATATATACAGTGACCAGCACTATGTACCATCATCCAACTCCCCTTGCCTTCCCCCTTGTATATATACAGTGACCTGCACTAAGTACCATCATCCAACTCCCCTTGCCTTCCCCCTTGTATATATACAGTGACCAGCACTAAGTACCACCATCCAACTCCCCTTGCCTTCCCTCTTGTATATATACAGTGACCAGCACTAAGTACCATCATCCAACTCCCCTTGCCTTCCCTCTTGTATATATACAGTGACCAGCACTAAGTATATATGTATGACTAAACAAGAAAAAAACTAAAACAACAACATCTCATATATATATACAATGTTTATTTTAGTTTATAATCTTCTGTACATGAAATCAGATATGGGCAAGATTCAAACTACTTCACAACCAACCTATACCATTTACATATATCAGTGTTTTAAAATATTGGTGTATTATTTATTCAACATGTTTTAATAGTATCACAAAACAAATAAACATTTATAGCACAATTATTAGAGAAGTTTAATTGTGAGAGACAGCATAGTACAACTAATTCAGCACATAATAATATAGCAAGCACATAATAAAAGTCAAGCCACACACCTGTGATTAGCACAGTTCATAGTAGTTTAGGTCAATTGCACAAATTATGTTTCAAAGCACATCAGATTATGTTATACTTCTAAGCAAGCACTAAACTATCAGTCATTTACCATGGTAACACACCTATCAGGTCGATACACTTTCCCTGCCACACTAAATAGGCGTTCAACAGGAGCTGATGAAGATGGAGTGTTTAGTTTGTCCTCAGCTAGCTTGGCTAGTATGGGGAGATTGTCCTGTTGGGCTTTCCAGTATGCCAGAGGATCACTCGCCTGATTGACACATGGATCAGCAAGGTACTTCTGCACTTCTACCTCAGCAGTGGAAGCAGAAGCTGTGGGCTCGGTCAGGTTTGCCTCAGGTTCCATAAAGCTGAACAGATAATCATCCATCTTCATGGCCTTCTTTGGGGGTTCCTGGACCTCATCATCTACCTTGTGGTCACTTGTCCCAAGCTTCACCCGAGAGGCCGCCAAAATCAGTGTTGATCTGGACACAGTAGTCTCTACACGATCCTTGCACCATCTCATCTTGAACCGTGGGTCCAATATTGCTGCCATGATGTAGGTCTCATCTTGGTCATAGTGAGAGAGTCTGCGCTTTACTGAAGCCTTCAGAGTTTCCATCATCTTGCTGTTGTAGGTGGCTGATATACGATCCAGTTTGTGTGAGAGTCCACGTGTGATGGGTATGGTCAAACTGGCCGACACATTTTTATGCTGCTGCACCAGCTTACTGGCATGCTCAAATGGGGCTAATATGTCACACAACTCCTGCAACAACTTACGCTCATAGGCTGTGAGGTGGAGAGTGTCCAACTGATCCAGTTTTTCAGGGGAGACTCTCAAGATAGATCGAATCATGATGAGCTGGGAGTTCCACCTGGTTGCATTAGCTGTTTGTAGTTTATTTTCCCCCTCTAGGATGTCTGTAGCATGCAGAGACTTTCTCACATATGCCACAATGGTTGAAGCCTTTGCTATGACATTCATAAGATGATGCCCTGCATCTTTAAGTCCATCCTTCACCACTAGCTGTAATGTGTGGGCATAACACGATCCTCGTTTTGGCAAACTGACAAAGCAATCATCATCATGTGGCACATCATCAGGTTTGGATTCAGAATCACTTGAGTCATCCTCACTATCAGAGTTTGAATCATAATCCACAGAGGCTGTGAATCCTGGAATGCTAAAGTTGAATGCCTTGGTCATGTTTGAAGCGTTGTCCGTGATTATCATGGATATCTTATGCCCTATGTCGTAGCTGGCAATCACCTCCTCGTACTCCTGACGAATGTTCTCTGCATTGTGTCTGCCCTTTAAGCTTAAATCGCTTGCATGCAATCATGATAGACGAATATTTCTTAGGTGTGGAGATATACTGAGCCATTTTTGTCTGTTCTGATGGTGTTGGTCGGGCAGATTTTGTTGTCACATCTAGGAGGACATCTCTATGTTTACACTGAAAAGACAAAAATTACAACACTATTATTAGCAAATGTATTTTAGCAGCAGTAATAAATTAACAAATTTAGTAAAATTGTGTATAAAATTTATTTACAGTCCTGTTATCACAGTAATTAGTAAGATTAATCATTTAGACTAAATTCTTACGTTCTTACATGTAAAGTTCTTAAAATAGATTGGGTCAAATACATTTATTTACTAGCATGTTAGCAACATGTTTAACTGTTTAAGGAACACAACTAAAAATAATGAACTTACTTTGAGATGCTTGAGAAAGTTTGATGTACTCTTGGCTGGACCAGAAATCAAAGTGGGACAATGCTTGCACTTCACTTTGACAGTGCCTGTAGCATCTGGTGGCATTTCAAACTGAGAAAACACAGAACTATTGGCTGGCATTTTGACAAGTGCTCAGAATTAACCATATATCCTTGTAGCTGACAAAATATAACTGATTTACTGTGTGTGTTTTTACGTTTATTTATCGTCGCTACCGGTTGCCCATATGAGCGACGCCTCCTGAAGAGATTAGTTATTTTAGATTTTGGAGGATAGTGCATGATACAGACAGAGACCCATTCCAGAATCTCCTCTGGTTCTTTTACGTGCATGGTGTAAAGCACCGACACTAGACCTAGGCTTAACGTCCCATCTGAAAGACTGTTAATTTTATTAGGGTCAGACTGATTTACTGGATGTCATTTGACCCTTATATATTGGAGTGAACTCATAATGAACTCACCTGAGCATATCCATAAATTACACCTGTATAAGCTAACAACAGCAGTAATTATTTTCTTAATTAAGGATATTGCTCTGATCTTTGAGCATATCCATAAATTACACCTGTAAAAGCTAACAACAGCAGTAATTATTTTCTTAAGGATATTGCTCTGATCTTTAGTAATTATGCTATAGAATTATTGAAGGTGTTATCATAAACCTGCTCACCTATTGACCAGGGTCACCTATGATGAACTCATGTTTTAATACCTTTTAGGAATATTAGCTGTTTGACATTTGACATTCTCACCTGCTTTTAAAATATTAACAGAATAATTATCAAGGACAATTAATTAAACAATTTATTTATAGTACTAATAAAAATATTTAGAAATTATAGATTAATTTATAGTGTCTGCTAATCTACAATAATAAAAATAGTAATTTTCTAGTGATATATACTTTTAAAATTAGACTTTGTTAATTGTCACTTTTTATTGCATAGATGACTTAATTATGATGCTTAAAAAGTAACATGCAAAAGTATTCAAAAAGTATTCAAAAAGTATTCATGAATACAGTGATATTTCAAATGTATTCGAATACAATACGAATACTTGTATTCCAAAAAAGTCATGAATACTGAATACTTACGAATACTGAAGAATCAGTATTCGAATACAGATGAATACGAATACTGAATACGAATACCCCAGCCCTGGCACTAAGTACCACCATCCAACTACCCTTGCCTTCCCCCTTGTATGTATACAGTGACCAGCACTAAGTACCATCATCCAACTCCCCTTACCTTCCCTCTTGCATATATACAGTGACCAACACTATGTACCATCATCCAACTCCCCTTGCCTTCCCTCTTGTATATATACAGTGACCTGCACTAAGTACCATCATCCAACTCCCCTTGCCTTCCCTCTTGTATATATACAGTGACCAGCACAAAGAACCATCATCCAACTCCCCTCGCCTTCCCTCTTTTATATATACAGTGACCAGCACTTTGTACCACCATCCAACTCCCCTTGCCTTCCCTCTTGTATATATACAGTGACCAACACTAAGTACCATCATCCAACTCCCTTGCCTTCCCTCTTGTATATATACAGTGACCTGCACTATGTACCATCATCCAACTCCCCTTGCCTTCCCTCTTGTGTGTATACAGTGACCAACACTAAGTACCATCATCCAACTCCCCTTGCCTTCCCTCTTGCATATATACAGTGACCAGCACTACGTACCACCATCCAACTCCCCTTGCCTTCCCCCTTGTATGCATACAGTGACCAGCACTAAGTACCATCATCCAACTCCCCTTACCTTCCCTCTTGCATATATACAGTGACCAACACTATGTACCATCATCCAACTCCCCTTGCCTTCCCTCTTGTATATATACAGTGACCTGCACTAAGTACCCCCATCCAACTCCCTTGCCTTCCCTCTTGTATGTATACAGTGACCTGCACTAAGTACCATCATCCAACTCCCTTGCCTTCCCTCTTGTATATATACAGTGACCTGCACTAAGTACCATCATCCAACTCCCCTTGCCTTCCCCCATGTATATATACATTGACCAGCACTATGTACCATCATCCAACTCCCCATGCCTTCCCGCTTGTATATATACAGTGACAAACACTAAGTACCATCATCCAACTCCCCTTGCCTTCCCTCTTGCATATATACAGTGAACAGCACTATGTATAGGCACAAATGTGAGATAGGTAGTGAATGGCAATTGGGTTCATTAAGAGACACAGTCTGACGTGGAAGATAGAGACCCCGTCTGGAACGAAAATGATTCATTCTGGGAAACGGTGCTACCAAGCATAAATGCCACACGCTCAGACCAGACGTATATAACGGTCATCCATGCTCCTAAATTGATGTTTATTTGTCATCAAAGTCAATACTAAACGCGATTTAATGACGTTTAGAGATAATTTAACTAAGATTAGTCTACAAATAAATATACATAGGCACAAATGTGAGATATGTAGTGAATGGCAATTGGGTTCATTAAGAGACACAGTCTGACGTGGAAGATAGAGACCCCGTCTGGAACTAAAATGATTCATTCTGGGAAACGGTGCTACCAAGCATAAATGCCACACGCTCAGACTACATTGCACACCAGACGTAAAATATCCTGTGAAATAGTAGCTGCTATTAGGTACCCAATAGGTAAGTTCCCTGATCCTGCAATTACTACTTTAGATATAACGGCAAATCTGTTCCATACATCGTGTTATTCATGATACACGAGTTGTATTACGCTTGGATGTCGACCATATTTACATTATAATTATTGTTATGTCAACAAACCGCATATACGGCGTTTGTTTATTAGTTGAAATGCTCAGTTTTTGAGGCAAATATTTAGCGAAAAGGAAAACCATATCCCGGCGTGAAGAGTTTTCGCCCAGAACAGGTTTTCGCCTAACTGTGGGAATAGCAAGTCGCAAGAGATCACGCAATATTTCACGCTCGAGTTACCGGAATTATAAATAAACATACCTTGTGCACTTCCAATCTATTTCTAACTGATCATAGAGATCAGACAGGTAAATAAGCGGTGAAAACTTTAAACCTACCCCATTTTTCACTAATTTCACTATATCCGTTTTATGTCGCCATATAAATATCATTTTTTAAAGATATTGGCAATTTTTTCTCCAAAATGACACATGCATCGTCTGCCACGCCAATATATTTACGAATAAAAATGTCATTATAGTCTCAGTGCTCCGTATTTATGAGTTCCGTCCGTTATTACACACAAGGGGTCCTTATGCATAACATCTATTTTCACCGTTTTTCGCCTTCAGGTCCATGTGTTGTCACAGAGGTTCTCCAACTGATATACATGGTTGTGTAAACCTAGTTATTCTCTGTTAGGCACCGTGTGATGTGTTCGATGGATGGGTCCAGTTACGGTTCTGCACCCAGTAATTAGGAGGGGTGACGACTTCTTATGCCCCGTGTGTTTGTCTAAGTTAAACTAAATTAGTGTTTTAGATACAGTATATAGACAAAATGCTGTTTTGAATGAAAATGATAAATTAAGCCTGTTATTAAAGTAAGTCTTCCTTAGTTATATTGTTTTGTTAAAAAATAACTGTTGCTTACATACTAATGCTCGCGTTGTAGGCAATTTCCACAGTTAGGCGAAAACATGTGACGTCATTCCGGATTACTGAGAATGAGGTACCGCTATTTTGTTAACTTTTCTCAAAAAGTAAACATTCGATTTTCTTCGTGTTTTTTGTGAATGAATGGTAAAATATTGTTTATTTGGTGACATAAAATTGTTTGCAGTGTATGACAATTCTAAACCTATAGGAGTCTGTTATGTACTACATCGTCGGAAACCAGTAACACCGGGATATAATAGGAAAATACATTCTGTAGAAATTTGTGTTTTCACTGATGTAGTGTCACTTTAAATAAAAATGTACTCAAATAAAATACAAATATTTCACCATCCAGGTAAATATCTGCAACAATCTTACGCGGGGTTCTACAGTGTAGCGTATTCTTCCACCACGGACCAGGGGCGATATTCTTGATAGTTTAATAATTTTGTGTCCATGGTGTAGATTCGTGAGTAATGCATATCTCCCCACGCGGAAAAAAAACTTATCCAGTGTTTTTGCATTGCGAGATCAATACGGTTACATTGTTTCATCGTGAACAGCAGGAAATGATATGTTGTCGTTTTGGCTGGGTGTTCGGTTTTTGATTTGGCGGTATGTTTTCTCGTCGTTTTACCCAGTGTAATACTCATAACATCTAAATATCACTCCTACTTCATTAAATGGAATCTTTCTCTCACGAATCATGCTGTTTGCAGCCTCGGCGTGCAGATCCAACAGAGCAATACAGGAAACAAATACAAAACAAAAGTAAAATTCAATAATTGTTCCATTTTGGATAAGATGACTGGAATGACTGACACGGATATAGGCATAATTAATCGGCTACAGCATTTCATCGTTAAAAAGATCCAGGGGTTTCCGGTATTAACACGATCAGATATTTGCGAGTCTATGCTTGGACTATATAGGTTATCATCCGAGGTAGAAAAACACAAACTGATGTTCTTGTACAAAATCCTATCCTTACCCTGTATGTCTGTTTCAAACAGTATTTTTGTTCGAAAATACCTGTTATACATAGAAGATAAGTCCTCTGTTCGTACTGGTTATATTCCAGATATATGTAACATTTTGACTAAATACGACCTTCAATATATTATAAACGACTACTTTACCTATCATATAATTCCATCAAAATACGCCTGGAAAAAGAAAGTCATTGATACAATAACTGCTAGTGAATCTGCTCTATGGAGGGGACGCTTGGAAGCCGACTCCGAGTTTGATTATTTTAAACACCTACAGACGGACATTAGAACAACTATCGTCTACAGCATTGGTAAAGGTGTTACAAACAAAATTAAAAACGAAATTATTGCAGGTATCTGGGCGAGGTCCATACACATTGAAAATGAACTATGTGATATATGTGGCAGTATCTATGGCGATTACCTATCACATGTAATATCGCATTGTTCAATTAGCGCTATAAGGCGAGACGAATACCATGCAGCTTTGTCATCGAATTTTGATATTGATTTTACAACAAGTTTAAGACTACTGAGTGAAAAAACATATACTATTAAATTGTTAGGCGGGATGTCAGATAATGACCCAAACTACAGTATCGAAAGTAACTCAAAGTTCTTAGAAATTTCGTATGACTACATTATAGACTGCTTAATCATAGTCGCTAAATAATTACACATATTATTTACTTTGAAGAGTCAAGTTGACTACACGGAGGGGGAATTCGTTACTATACAATTGAAAGTGATATAGATATATAACGTCTGTGCATTACACTTATATGTATGCTATTTATGTTATTCATAATTTATAATAATTGTTTTATATGTAATGTGTTGTAAATGTAATTGTTAATGTAATGTCAATATATATGTGAATCTCCCGAGAGGAGGAAATAAAGATTCAGTCAGTCAGGCTCTTTCTTTAATTGTAAAAAATATATTTCAAATCAAGCAACTAGGGCAATGTATAGCCTAATAAGAAATTCAAATCGACTTAACCTACCAATAGATCTACAAATATACCTATTTAATAAAACCATCAAACCGATTCTACTATATGGAGCTGAAATGTGGGGGTTTGGGAAATTAGATGTAATAGAAAGGGTTCAACTTAAATTTTTAAAACATATATTGAAATTAAAACGGTCCACCCCAAATTATTTTATTTATGGCGAAACTGGATGTATGCCGCTATCGATAGCTATTGAGGAAAAAATTATTTCGTTCTGGTCAAAACTATGTATTACGGAAGAAGGTGATATACCAAAGAAAATAGTTCAGAATTTCAGAAATTATGTAAGTTTATTATGATAATAATGTTACATACAAGAATGTAACCGGTATACTCTTTTTCCAAATTTGTGATATTTGTGTCTATAACTAAGAATACTATTGGAAATATTTATTCACCTTGACAATTGATATATTCTGTGTTGTGCTTTTGTTTTGTAGCCTCGTTTGTATGTCTTGTTTATTGTAAATACCTCATATTTGCATGTTCTGTACATGTATTGAGTGAAATAAAAGAGATGTTCTGTTCCGTTCTGACTAGATTGGTGTCTTAGATGCCTGCCACGTGCAATTAATTGGATCGTAATTTCCTTTTGATTATAATTGCAGTTATAACGATAGAGCGCATTTATTTGTAAGCAAACATTATTCAAATTTATTTTAAATTTATTTATTGTAAAACAAACACATTTAGTGAACTAAATTAAAGTGACTGCGTTTTCAAATCATCATCATGAATATACAATCCCACTTGATATTGGCCTTGATGTTACTCAAATCAATAGTATTCTAGTATTGTATTGCGCCGTTGGATAAAGGCTGACTTCTATCGTACCTCTAGTGTTACAGACATGCTACATTCCCTAAATATACGCAGACTTGATCAACGGCGTATTGACAATAGGTTATCCCTTGTGTATAAAATGCATAATGATCTTGTTGCTATTCCCATTGAAAATTACCTAGTTCCTCTCTCCCGTCCTGCTCGCCATTGCCATTCCTTAAGCTATAGGTTAATTACAGCAACTACAGACTACTACAGGTTTTCCTTCTTTCCAAGAACAATCTATCATTGGAACCACCTCCCTCCTGACATTGTCCATCTCCCTACCATAGAGCAATTCAATACGGCAGTTTGCCATATTGAACATGCCAGTCCCTAGTTGTTCTGCGTAGCTGTTTTTAAACTTTTACCACAACTTATTTTCATTACCTTCTTAAATTATACTTTTAACTACTCATACTTTTAACTTCTTTGCGGTTTTTGACGCGCAACATGTCTACGTCCCCGCGAGGGGTTCGACATTAGCGGAAGATAGATAGATAGAGCTATAACCATTAAAAGGTGTGATATACTGTATTATCAGATTGACGAAACATCCAGTCCAGGTAGTACATAACACCAGTTTGACGAAACCGTAGGTTGACGAAAGAGTAAATTCTAGTGATGTACATGTAATTGTCTAAAAATAAACATACTCTAGTTAACTTTCACAAAAACGTTCACCACTAGAGTAAACAAACATCATCATCATCTATAGTGATTGCGTCACTCTGTATACTCGCAATGTCGTTAATAGGTCAACACCTGCAACAGTCAGGGTAGGCGTTTCTCAAATTAAAAATTTCCATATTTACAAGTAGTTCTTAAAGACGGATAAAAGAATCCATGTGTGTTTAGTGGACATACCAATTGAAAAAACCCAAGGTGGTCTGGTCAATAACGTTCTGGGGTAGCTTGTTCCAGCGTACTATGGATGCAGGAAAGAAGCTGTTCTGGTATTTGTGTTTACGGGCTCTGATTTGGCAATAGTGGCCTCGGTTGGTCCTGGCTGTAACTAAAAGTTGGTTTGGATTGATGTCGAGTAGGTTGTGGAGGATCTTGTATAGCATGGTTAGACGTGTGGTTTCACTGCGTTGTTGTAAGGTGATCCATTTTAAACTACAGCTTTAGTATGTTGCCTTTCACCAGGTAAATTCGTGAATTTTGTGTTGTTGGGTCGTGTCATAGAACCAACCAATACCAAAAGGGTGGTGTTAAATTTACACCCAAACTAGCATAATTCTTTCAATTACATATTGCATTGCTCCAAATTGCACTCGATAGGTTTTCAAACATTTTAATTATACACAGATATATACCAATGGGCGTTAGAAGTTTCGTTAAGTGTATATAGCTCTCTATTATCTATATAATATGTTTACAATCCCTAAAATAACAGCAATGGTAGAACATTTCTGACTTCCAATCGGTGTAAAATAAACGCATTTAAAATAACGTAGATCTTCCACAACCTAGTTAAAATCAATCCAAACCCACCTTTAGTTACGGTCAGGACCAACTGAGACAACAACCAACACTGCTGCCAAATCAGAGCCCGTAGGCTACAAACACATACCAGAACAGTTTCTTTCCTGTATCCATAGTACTCTGGAACAAGCTACCCCAGAACACCATTGGGGACAGACCACCTTGGGGGGTTTCCAATTGATACTGGCCAATCACTATGTCCACTAAACACACATGGACTATTTTATCCGTTTTTAAAATCTACGTGTAAATATGGAACATTTTAGTTTTGAGAAACGCCTACCCTGACTGTTGCAGGTGTTGACTTTTTAACGACATTGCGAGTATACTCTATGCAGAGTGACGCAATCAAATTACTATAGATGATGATGTTCTTCCGAATATTTAGTATCCAACCTAGTATGTTCACTTCCTGCAATACCATGAAAGTCGACCACCTTTACTGTAAGTTTACTGGTCATATTGCTAAACAATATCAGTGCCATTTATTCACTATCTGTGTAAGTTTACTGGTCATATTGCTAAACAATATCAGTGACATGTATTCACTATCTATGTAAGCTAAACAATATCAGTGACATTTATTCGCTATCTGTGTAAGTTTACTGGTCATATTGCTAAACAATATCAGTGGCATTTATTCACTATCTGTGTAAGTTTACTGGTCATATTGCCAAACAATATCAGTGCCATTTATTCACTATCTGTGTAAGTTTACTGGTCATATTGCTAAACAATATCAGTGCCATTTATTCACTATCTGTGTAAGCTAAACAATATCAGTGACATTTATTCGCTATCTGTGTAAGTTTACTGGTCATATTGCTAAACAATATCAGTGGCATTTATTCACTATCTATGTAAGCTAAACAATATCAGTGACATTTATTAACTATCTGTGTAAGTTTACTGGTCATATAGCTAAACAATATCAGTGCCATTTATTCACTATCTGTGTAAGTTTACTGGTCATATTGCTAAACAATATCAGTGACATTTATTCACTATCTGTGTAAGTTTACTGGTCATATAGCTAAACAATATCAGTGCCATTTATTCACTATCTGTGTAAGTTTACTGGTCATATTGCTAAACAATATCAGTGACATTTATTCACTATCTATGTAAGCTAAACAATATCAGTGACATTTATTCACTATCTGTGTAAGTTTACTGGTCATATAGCTAAACAATATCAGTGCCATTTATTCACTATCTGTGTAAGTTTACTGGTCATATAGCTAAACAATATCAGTGGCATTTATTCACTATTTGTGTAAGTTTACTGGTCATACCACTAAACAATATCGATGCCATTTATTCACTATCTGTGTAAGTTTACTTGTCATATTGCTAAACAATATCAGTGACATTTATTCACTATCTATGTAAGCTAAACAATATCAGTGCCATTTATTCACTATCTGTGTAAGTTTACTTGTCATATTGCTAAACAATATCAGTGACATTTATTCACTATCTATGTAAGCTAAACAATATCAGTGCCATTTATTCACTATCTATGTAAGCTAAACAATATCAGTGACATTTATTCACTATCTGTGTAAGTTTACTGGTCATATTGCTAAACAATATCAGTGACATTTATTCACTATCTATGTAAGCTAAACAATATCAGTGACATTTATTCACTATCTATGTAAGCTAAACAATATCAGTGCCATTTATTCACTATCTATGTAAGCTAAACAATATCAGTGACATTTATTCACTATCTATGTAAGCTAAACAATATCAGTGACATTTATTCACTATCTATGTAAGCTAAACAATATCAGTGCCATTTATTCACTATCTATGTAAGCTAAACAATATCAGTGACATTTATTCACTATCTGTGTAAGTTTACTGGTCATATTGCTAAACAATATCAGTGACATTTATTCACTATCTGTGTAAGTTTACTGGTCATATTGCTAAACAATATCAAGTGACATTTATTCACTATCTGTGTAAGTTTACTGGTCATATAGCTAAACAATATCAGTGCCATTTATTCACTATCTGTGTAAGTTTACTGGTCATATAGCTAAACAATATCAGTGGCATTTATTCACTATTTGTGTAAGTTTACTGGTCATACCACTAAACAATATCGATGCCATTTATTCACTATCTGTGTAAGTTTACTTGTCATATTGCTAAACAATATCAGTGACATTTATTCACTATCTATGTAAGCTAAACAATATCAGTGCCATTTATTCACTATCTGTGTAAGTTTACTGGTCATATAGCTAAACAACATCAGTGGCATTTATTCACTATCTGTGCAAGTTTACTGGTCATATAGCTAAACAACATCAGTGGCATTTATTCACTATCTGTGCAAGTTTACTGGTCATATAGCTAAACAATATCAGTGCCATTTATTCACTATCTGTGTAAGTTTACTGGTCATATAGCTAAACAATATCAGTGGCATTTATTCACTATTTGTGTAAGTTTACTGGTCATACCACTAAACAATATCGATGCCATTTATTCACTATCTGTGTAAGTTTACTGGTCATATAGCTAAACAATATCAGTGGCATTTATTCACTATCTGTGTAAGTTTACTTGTCATATTGCTAAACAATATCAGTGACATTTATTCACTATCTGTGCAAGTTTACTGGTCATATAGCTAAACAATATCAGTGCCATTTATTCACTATCTGTGTAAGTTTACTGGTCACATTGCTAAACAATATCAGTGCCATTTATTCACTATCTGTGTAAGTTTACTGGTCATATTGCTAAACAATATCAGTGCCATTTATTCACTATCTGTGTAAGTTTACTGGTCATATTGCTAAACAATATCAGTGACATTTATTCACTATCTATGTAAGCTAAACAATATCAGTGACATTTATTCGCTATCTGTGTAAGTTTACTGGTCACATAGCTAAACAATATCAGTGACATTTATTCACTATCTGTGTAAGTTTACTGGTCATATAGCTAAACAATATCAGTGCCATTTATTCACTATCTGTGTAAGTTTACTGGTCATATAGCTAAACAATATCAGTGGCATTTATTCACTATTTGTGTAAGTTTACTGGTCATACCACTAAACAATATCAATGCCATTTATTCACTATCTGTGTAAGTTTACTGGTCATATTGCTAAACAATATCAGTGACATTTATTCACTATCTATGTAAGCTAAACAATATCAGTGCCATTTATTCACTATCTGTGTAAGTTTACTTGTCATATTGCTAAACAATATCAGTGACATTTATTCACTATCTATGTAAGCTAAACAATATCAGTGCCATTTATTCACTATCTATGTAAGCTAAACAATATCAGTGACATTTATTCACTATCTGTGTAAGTTTACTGGTCATATAGCTAAACAATATCAGTGCCATTTATTCACTATCTGTGTAAGTTTACTGGTCATACCACTAAACAATATCAGTGCCATTTATTCACTATCTGTGTAAGTTTACTTGTCATATTGCTAAACAATATCAGTGACATTTATTCACTATCTATGTAAGCTAAACAATATCAGTGCCATTTATTCACTATCTGTGTAAGTTTACTGGTCATATTGCTAAACAATATCAGTGCATTTATTCACTATCTGTGTAAGTTTACTGGTCATATGCTAAACAATATCAGTGCCATTTATTCACTATCTATGTAAGCTAAACAATATCAGTGACATTTATTCACTATCTAGTAAGCTAAACAATATCAGTGACATTTATTCACTATCTATGTAAGCTAAACAATATCGTGCCATATTCACATCTATGTAAGCTAAACAATATCAGTGACATTTATTCACTATCTGTGTAAGTTTACTGGTCATATTGCTAAACAATATCAGTGACATTTATTCACTATCTGTGTAAGTTTACTGGTCATATTGCTAAACAATATCAGTGACATTTATTCACTATCTGTGTAAGTTTACTGGTCATATAGCTAAACAATATCAGTGCCATTTATTCACTATCTGTGTAAGTTTACTGGTCATATAGCTAAACAATATCAGTGGCATTTATTCACTATTTGTGTAAGTTTACTGGTCATACCACTAAACAATATCGATGCCATTTATTCACTATCTGTGTAAGTTTACTTGTCATATTGCTAAACAATATCAGTGACATTTATTCACTATCTATGTAAGCTAAACAATATCAGTGCCATTTATTCACTATCTGTGTAAGTTTACTGGTCATATAGCTAAACAACATCAGTGGCATTTATTCACTATCTGTGCAAGTTTACTGGTCATATAGCTAAACAATATCAGTGCCATTTATTCACTATCTGTGTAAGTTTACTGGTCATATAGCTAAACAATATCAGTGGCATTTATTCACTATTTGTGTAAGTTTACTGGTCATACCACTAAACAATATCGATGCCATTTATTCACTATCTGTGTAAGTTTACTGGTCATATTGCTAAACAATATCAGTGACATTTATTCACTATCTGTGCAAGTTTACTGGTCATATAGCTAAACAATATCAGTGCCATTTATTCACTATCTGTGTAAGTTTACTGGTCACATTGCTAAACAATATCAGTGCCATTTATTCACTATCTGTGTAAGTTTACTGGTCATATTGCTAAACAATATCAGTGCCATTTATTCACTATCTGTGTAAGTTTACTGGTCATATTGCTAAACAATATCAGTGACATTTATTCACTATCTATGTAAGCTAAACAATATCAGTGACATTTATTCGCTATCTGTGTAAGTTTACTGGTCACATAGCTAAACAATATCAGTGACATTTATTCACTATCTGTGTAAGTTTACTGGTCACATAGCTAAACAATATCAGTGACATTTATTCACTATCTGTGTAAGTTTACTGGTCACATTGCTAAACAATATCAGTGACATTTATTCACTATCTGTGTAAGTTTACTGGTCACATAGCTAAACAATATCAGTGACATTTATTCACTATCTGTGTAAGTTTACTGGTCACATAGCTAAACAATATCAGTGACATTTATTCACTATCTGTGTAAGTTTACTGGTCACATTGCTAAACAATATCAGTGACATTTATTCACTATCTGTGTAAGTTTACTGGTCACATAGCTAAACAATATCAGTGACATTTATTCACTATATGTGTAAGTTTACTGGTCACATTGCTAAACACTATCAGTGACATTTATTCACTATCTGTGTAAGTTTACTGGTCACATAGCTAAACAATATCAGTGACATGTATTCACTATCTGTGTAAGTTTACTGGTCACATAGCTAAACAATATCAGTGACATTTATTCACTATCTGTGTAAGTTTACTGGTCACATAGCTAAACAATATCAGTGACATTTATTCACTATCTGTGTAAGTTTACTGGTCACATAGCTAAACAATATCAGTGACATTTATTCACTATCTATGTAAGTTTACTGGTCATATTGCTAAACAATATCAGTGACATTTATTCACTATCTGTGTAAGTTTACTGGTCATATTGCTAAACAATATCAGTGCCATTTATTCACTATCTATATAAGCTAAACAATATCAGTGACATTTATTCACTATCTGTGCAAGTTTACTGGTCATATTGCTAAACAATATCAGTGACATTTATTCACTATCTGTGTAAGTTTACTGGTCACATAGCTAAACAATATCAGTGACATTTATTCACTATCTGTGTAAGTTTACTGGTCACATTGCTAAACAATATCAGTGACATTTATTCACTATTTGTGTAAGTTTACTGGTCACATAGCTAAACAATATCAGTGACATTCATTCACTATCTGTGTAAGTTTACTGGTCACATAGCTAAACAATATCAGTGACATTTATTCACTATCTGTGTAAGTTTACTGGTCACGTTGCTAAACAATATCAGTGACATTTATTCACTATCGGTGTAAGTCGCGATAGCGCAGTGGATGAGCGTTCGCTTCAGGTGCGAAAGGTCCGGAGTTCGAGCCCCACTGGAGCCGTTACGATTGTGCCCTTAGGCAAGGTATTTAAATTCCACATTGCCTCTTCTCTCTCCCTCGTGGCGATGGATTCCATCAGGAATGAGGTCTCGAGAGTGATTTATATAAGTTGAAATAACTTGTTTCGCAATCGAGCTAAAATAAATTTGTATAAACTATCGGTGTAAGTTTACTGGTCACATAGCTAAACAATATCAGTGGCATTCATTCACTATCTGTGTAAGTTTACTGGTCACATAGCTAAACAATATCAGTGACATTCATTCACTATCTGTGTAAGTTTACTGGTCACATAGCTAAACAATATCAGTGACATTTATTCACTATCTGTGTAAGTTTACTGGTCACGTTGCTAAACAATATCAGTGACATTTATTCACTATCGGTGTAAGTCGCGATAGCGCAGTGGATGAGCGTTCGCTTCAGGTGCGAAAGGTCCGGAGTTCGAGCCCCACTGGAGCCGTTACGATTGTGCCCTTAGGCAAGGTATTTAAATTCCACATTGCCTCTTCTCTCTCCCTCGTGGCGATGGATTCCATCAGGAATGAGGTCTCGAGAGTGATTTATATAAGTTGAAATAACTTGTTTCGCAATCGAGCTAAAATAAATTTGTATAAACTATCGGTGTAAGTTTACTGGTCACATAGCTAAACAATATCAGTGGCATTCATTCACTATCTGTGTAAGTTTACTGGTCACATAGCTAAACAATATCAGTGACATTTATTCACTATCTGTGTAAGTTTACTGGTCACATAGCTAAACAATATCAGTGACATTCATTCACTATCTGTGTAAGTTTACTGGTCACATAGCTAAACAATATCAGTGACATTTATTCACTATCAGTGTAAGTTTACTGGTCACATAGCTAAACAATATCAGTGACATTCATTCACTATCTGTGTAAGTTTACTGGTCACATAGCTAAACAATATCAGTGACATTTATTCACTATCTGTGTAAGTTTACTGGTCACATAGCTAAACAATATCAGTGACAAAAAGACTTATCACTGGTGGTGTTTTTCCACTATGAGACCAATCTACACCCCACCCACCCAATCCGCGCGACCTGTACTGTACGTGTCTGATCCAGTTCAACAACCCGGAAGTAAACACAAACTGTTTCTATGAGCCATTGGTTTTGTTATTTTGGCAGTTGAAAGCTTCTCTATGAGATGTTATAACTATTTTAATTTAGAGTAAGTCAAGCTGCCGGAGACAACATACCATAGGTCGTATGATTTATATGTATACCTTTCCTACAAGCAGACTCGTGTACGCAGCAGATCTGTCGGCCATTTTCAATTTATTGACTGGTTTAGAACGAGTTCAGTTGACATACTAGAGTAAACCTCTAGTGATGTAATTGTCTAAAAATAAACATACTCTAGTTAACCTTTACAAAAACGTTCGTCACTAGAGTAAACAAACATCATCATCATATATAGTGATTGCGTCACTGCATAGAGTGTACTCGCAATGTCGTTAACAAGTCAACACCTGCAACAGTCAGGGTAGTCGTTTCTCAAAATGAAAATGTTCCATATTTACAAGTAGTTCTTAAAAATGGATACGAATCCTTGTGTGTTTAGTGTATATAGCGATTGGCCAGTACCAATTGGAACCGCCCCCCCCCCATGTGGTCTGATCAATAGCGTTCTGGGGGTAGCTTGTTCCAGAATAAGTGTGGATGCAGGAAAGAAGCTGTTCTGGTATATGTTTGTACGGGCTCTGATTTGGCAGTATCGGTGGTTGTGTCCTCGGGTGGTCCTGCCGTAACTAAAGGTGTGCTTGGATTGATGTCGACTAGGTTGTGGAGGGTCTTTTATAGCCTGGTTAGACATGTGGTTTCGCGGCATTGTTCTAAGGTGGTCCATGCCAGGTCGTGCATCACGTTTGTTACACTGCTGGTTGTGGAGTAGTCGTTCTTGACAAACCTAGCAGCTCTCCGCTGGACCATTTCCAGTTGCTTGAGGATATTTTCTGAGCAGGGCGACCAGACAGAAGAAGCATACTCCACACACGGACGGACATAGGTATTGGTGTTCATAAATACCTGGTTACACCTGCCCTGTTTATTTGTTTGTGATGTTCATAAATACCTGGTTACACCTGCCCTGTTTATTTGTTCCTGGTGTTCATAAATACCTGGTTACACCTGTCCTGTTTATTTGTTCGTGATGTTCATAAATACCTGGTTACACCTGCCCTGTTTATTTGTTCGTGATGTTCATAAATACCTGGTTACACCTGCCCTGTTTATTTGTTCGTGATGTTCATAAATACCTGGTTACACCTGCCCTGTTTATTTGTTCGTGATGTTCATAAATACCTGGTTACACCTGCCCTGTTTATTTGTTCGTGATGTTCATAGATACCTGGTTACACCTGCCCTGTTTATTTGTTCGTGATGTTCATAAATACCTGGTTACACCTGCCCTGTTTATTTGTTCGTGATGTTCATAAATACCTGGTTACACCTGCCCTGTTGAGTTGTTCATTATGATCATAAATACCTGGTTACACCCGCCCTGTTGATTTGTTCGTTAATTTGTTCATGATGTTCATAAATACCTGGTTACACATGTCCTGTTTATTTGTTCATGATGTTCATAAATACCTGGTTACACCTGTCCTGTTTATTTGTTCATTATGTTCATAAATACCTGGTTACACCCGCCCTGTTGAGTTGTTCATTATGTTCATAAATACCTGGTTACACCCGCCCAGTTTATTTGTTCATTATGTTCAGAAATACCTGGTTACACCCGCCCTGTTGATTTGTTCGTTGATTTGTTCATGATGTTCATAAATACCTGGTTACACCTGTCCTGTTTATTTGTTCATGATGTTCATAAATACCTGGTTACACCTGTCCTGTTTATTTGTTCATTATGTTCATAAATACCTGGTTACACCCGCCCTGTTGAGTTGTTCATTATGTTCATAAATACCTGGTTACACCCGCCCAGTTTATTTGTTCATTATGTTCAGAAATACCTGGTTACACCCGCCCTGTTGATTTGTTCGTTGATTTGTTCATGATGTTCATAAATACCTGGTTACACCTGTCCTGTTTATTTGTTCATGATGTTCATAAATACCTGGTTACACCTGTCCTGTTTATTTGTTCATGATGTTCATAAATACCTGGTTACACCTGTCCTGTTTATTTGTTCATGATGTTCATAAATACCTGGTTACACATGTCCTGTTTATTTGTTCATGATGTTCATAAATACCTGGTTACACCCGCCCTGTTGAGTTGTTCATTATGTTCATAAATACCTGGTTACACCCGCCCAGTTTATTTGTTCATTATGTTCATAAATACCTGGTTACACCCGCCCTGTTGATTTGTTCGTTGATTTGTTCATGATGTTCATAAATACCTGGTTACACCTGTCCTGTTTATTTGTTCGTGATGTTCATAAATACCTGGTTACACCTGTCCTGTTTATTTGTTCGTGATGTTCATAAATACCTGGTTACACCTGTCCTGTTTATTTGTTCATTATGTTCAAAAATACCTGGTTACACCCGCCCTGTTGATTTGTTCGTTGATTTGTTCATGATGTTCATAAATACCTGGTTACACATGTCCTGTTTATTTGTTCATTATGTTCATAAATACCCGGTTACACCTGTCCTGTTTATTTGTTCATTATGTTCATAAATACCTGGTTACACATGTCCTGTTAATTTATTCATAAATACCTGGTTACACCTGTCCTGTTTATTTGTTCATGATGTTCATAAATACCTGGTTACACCTGTCCTGTTTATTTGTTCATTATGTTCATAAATACCTGGTTACACCTGTCCTGTTTATTTGTTCATTATGTTCATACATACCTGGTTACACCTGTCCTGTTTATTTGTTCATGATGTTCATAAATACCTGGTTACATCCACCCTGTTTATTTGTTCATGATGTTCATAAATACCTGGTTACACCCGCCCTGTATCCATGTTTCTAATATCAGTATGGTATCCAGGTATCTAGTATCAGTATGGTATCCAGTATCAGTATGGTATCCAGGTATCTAGTATCAGTATGGTATCCAGGTATCTAGTATCAGTATGGTATCCAGGTATCTAGTATCATTATGGTATACATGTATCTAGTATTAGTATGGTATCCAGGTATCTAGTATCAGTATGGTATCCATGTATCTAGTATCAGTATGGTATATAGGTATCTAGTATCAGTATGGTATCCAGGTATCTAGTATCAGTATGGTATACATGTATCTAGTATCAGTATGGTATCCAAGTATCTAGTATCAGTATTGTATACATGTATCTAGTATCAGTATGGTATCCATGTATCTAGTATCAGTATGGTATCTAGTATCAGTATGGTATCCAGGTATCTAGTATCAGTATGGTATCCAGGTATCTAGTATCAGTATGGTATGCATGTATCTAGAAATCAGTATGGTATTCAGGTATCTAGTACCAGTATGGTATCCATGTATCTAGTATCAGTATGGTATCTATGTATCTAGTATCAGTATGGTATCCAGGTATCTAGTATAAGTATGGTATCCATGTATCTAGTATCAGTATGGTATCCATGTATCTAGTATCAGTATGGTATCTATGTATCTAGTATCAGTATTGTATCTATGTATCTAGTATCAGTATGGTATCCAGTATCAGTATGGTATACATGTATCCAGTATCAGTATGGTATCCAGGTATCTAGTATCAGTATGGTATCCAGGTATCTAGTATCAGTATGGTATCCATGTATATAGTATCAGTATGGTATCCATGTATATAGTATCAGTATGGTATCCAGGTTTCTAGTATCAGTATGGTATCCAGCTATCTAGTATCAGTACGGTATCCATGTATCTAGTATCAGTATAGTATACATGTATCTAGTATCAGTATGGTATCTAGTATCAGTATGGTATCCATCTATCTAGTATCAGTATGGTATACAGGTATCTAGTATCAGTATGGTATACAGGTATCTAGTAGCAGTATGATATCCAGGTATCTAGTACCAGTATGGTATCCATGTATCTAGTATCAGTATGGTATACAGGTATCTAGTATCAGTATGGCATACATGTATCTAGTATCAGTATGGTATACAGGTATCTAGTATCAGTATGGTATCCATGTATCTAGTATCAGTGTGGTATCTATGTATCTAGTATCAGTATGGTATACAGGTATCTAGTATCAGTATGGTATCCATGTATCTAGTATCAGTATGGTATACAGGTATCTAGTATCAGTATGGTATCCATGTATCTAGTATCAGTATGGTATACATGTATCTAGTATCAGTATGGTATCCAAGTATTCAGTATCAGTATGGTATCTAGTATCAGTATGGTATACAGGTATGGTATCCAGTATCAGTATGGTATCTAGTATCAGTATGGTATACAGGTATCTAGTATCAGTATGGTATACAGGTATGGTATCCAGTATCAGTATGGTATCTAGTATCAGTATGGTATACAGGTATCTAGTATCAGTATGGTATACAGGTATGGTATCCAGTATCAGTATGGTATCTAGTATCAGTATGGTATACAGGTATCTAGTATCAGTATGGTATACAGGTATGGTATCCAGTATCAGTATGGTATCTAGTATCAGTATGGTATACAGGTATCTAGTATCAGTATGGTATACAGGTATGGTATCCAGTATCAGTATGGTATCTAGTATCAGTATGGTATACAGGTATCTAGTATCAGTATGGTATACAGGTATGGTATCCAGTATCAGTATGGTATACAGGTATCCAGTATCAGTATGGTATACATGTATCTAGTATCAGTATAGTATACATGTATCTAGTATCAGTATGGTATCCATGTATCCAGTATCAGTATGGTATACAGTATCAGTATGGTATCTAGTATCGGTATGGTATCTAGTATCAGTATGGTATCTAGTATCAGTATGGTATACAGGTATGGTATCCAGTATCAGTATGGTATCTAGTATCAGTATGGTATACAGGTATGGTATCCAGTATCAGTATGGTATCTAGTATCAGTATGGTATACAGGTATCTTGTATCAGTATGGTATACAGGTATGGTATCCAGTATAAGTATGGTATACAGTATGGTATCCAGTATCAGTATGGTATACAGGTATGGTATCCAGTATAAGTATGGTATACAGGTATCCAGTATAAGTATGGTATACAGGTATGGTATCCAGTATCAGTATGGTATACAGGTATCTAGTATCAGTATGGTATCCAGTATCAGTATGGTATACAGGTATCTAGTATCAGTATGGTATTCAGGTATCTAGTATCAGTATGGTATCCAGGTATGGTATCCAGGTAGCTACTATCAGTATGGTATCCATGTATGGTATCCAGGTATCTAGTATCAGTATGTTATCCATGTATCTAGTATCAGTATGGTATCCAGGTATCTAGTATCAGTATGGTATCTAGTATCAGTATGGTATACAGGTATCTAGTATCAGTATGGTATACAGGTATGGAATCCAGGTATCTAGTATCAGTATGGTATACAGGTATGGTATCCAGTATCAGCATGGTATCTAGTATCAGTATGGAATACAGGTATCTACTATCAGTATGGTATCCAGGTATCTAGTATCAGTATGGTATCCATGTATCTAGTATCAGTATGGTATACAGGTATCTAGTATCAGTATGATATACATGTATCTAGTATCAGTATGGTATCCATGTATCTAGTATCAGTATGGTATCCATGTATCTAGTAAAAGTATGGTATCCATGTATCTAGTATCAGTATGGCATCTAGTATCAGTATGGTATACAGGTATCTAGTATCAGTATGGTATACAGGTATCTAGTATCAATATGGTATACATGTATCTAGTATCAGTATTGTATCCATGTATCTAGTAACAGTATGGTATCCATGTATCTAGTATCAGTATGGCATCTAGTATCAGTATGGTATACAGGTATCTAGTATCAGTATGGTATACAGGTATCTAGTATCAATATGGTATACATGTATCTAGTATCAATATGGTATCCAGGTATCTAGTATCAGTATGGTATACAGGTATCTAGTATCAATATGGTATCCAGGTATCTAGTATCAGTATGGTATACAGGTATCTAGTATCAGTATGGTATACAGGTATGGTATCCAGTATCAGTATGGTATCTAGTATCAGTATGGTATACAGGTATCTAGTATCAGTATGGTATACAGGTATGGTATCCAGTATCAGTATGGTATCTAGTATCAGTATGGTATACAGGTATCTAGTATCAGTATGGTATACAGGTATCTAGTATCAATATGGTATACCTGTATCTAGTATCAGTATGGTATCCAGGTATCTAGTATCAGTATGGTATACAGGTATCTAGTATCAATATGGTATCCAGGTATCTAGTATCAGTATGGTATACAGGTATGGTATCCAGTATCAGTATGGTATCTAGTATCAGTATGGTATACAGGTATCTAGTATCAGTATGGTATACAGGTATGGAATCCAGGTATCTAGTATCAGTATGGTATACAGGTATGGTATCCAGTATCAGCATGGTATCTAGTATCAGTATGGAATACAGGTATCTACTATCAGTATGGTATCCAGGTATCTAGTATCAGTATGGTATCCATGTATCTAGTATCAGTATGGTATACAGGTATCTAGTATCAGTATGATATACATGTATCTAGTATCAGTATGGTATCCATGTATCTAGTATCAGTATGGTATCCATGTATCTAGTAACAGTATGGTATCCATGTATCTAGTATCAGTATGGCATCTAGTATCAGTATGGTATACAGGTATCTAGTATCAGTATGGTATACAGGTATCTAGTATCAATATGGTATACATGTATCTAGTATCAGTATGGTATCCATGTATCTAGTAACAGTATGGTATCCATGTATCTAGTATCAGTATGGCATCTAGTATCAGTATGGTATACAGGTATCTAGTATCAGTATGGTATACAGGTATCTAGTATCAATATGGTATACATGTATCTAGTATCAATATGGTATCTAGTATCAGTATGGTATACAGGTATCTAGTATCAATATGGTATCCAGGTATCTAGTATCAGTATGGTATACAGGTATGGTATCCAGTATCAGTATGGTATCAGTATGGTATACAGGTATCTAGTATCAGTATGGTATACAGGTATGGTATCCAGTATCAGTATGGTATACAGGTATCCAGTATCAGTATGGTATACATGTATCTAGTATCAGTATAGTATACATGTATCTAGTATCAGTATGGTATCCATGTATCCAGTATCAGTATGGTATACAGTATCAGTATGGTATCTAGTATCGGTATGGTATCTAGTATCAGTATGGTATCTAGTATCAGTATGGTATACAGGTATGGTATCCAGTATCAGTATGGTATCTAGTATCAGTATGGTATACAGGTATCTTGTATCAGTATGGTATACAGGTATGGTATCCAGTATAAGTATGGTATACAGTATGGTATCCAGTATCAGTATGGTATACAGGTATCTAGTATCAGTATGGTATCCAGTATCAGTATGGTATACAGGTATCTAGTATCAGTATGGTATTCAGGTATCTAGTATCAGTATGGTATCCAGGTATGGTATCCAGGTAGCTACTATCAGTATGGTATCCATGTATGGTATCCAGGTATCTAGTATCAGTATGTTATCCATGTATCTAGTATCAGTATGGTATACAGGTATCTAGTATCAGTATGGTATACAGGTATGGTATCCAGTATCAGTATGGTATCTAGTATCAGTATGGTATACAGGTATCTAGTATCAGTATGGTATACAGGTATGGTATCCAGTATCAGTATGGTATCTAGTATCAGTATGGTATACAGGTATCTAGTATCAGTATGGTATACAGGTATGGTATCCAGTATCAGTATGGTATACAGGTATCCAGTATCAGTATGGTATACATGTATCTGGTATCAGTATAGTATACATGTATCTAGTATCAGTATGGTATCCATGTATCCAGTATCAGTATGGTATACAGTATCAGTATGGTATCTAGTATCGGTATGGTATCTAGTATCAGTATGGTATCTAGTATCAGTATGGTATACAGGTATCTTGTATCAGTATGGTATACAGGTATGGTATCCAGTATAAGTATGGTATACAGGTATAGTATCCAGTATCAGTATGATATACAGGTATCTAGTATCAGTATGGTATCCAGTATCAGTATGGTATACAGGTATCTAGTATCAGTATGGTATTCAGGTATCTAGTAGCAGTATGGTATCCAGGTATGGTATCCAGGTAGCTACTATCAGTATGGTATCCATGTATGGTATCCAGGCATCTAGTATCAGTATGTTATCCATGTATCTAGTATCAGTATGGTATCCAGGTATCTAGTATCAGTATGGTATCTAGTATCAGTATGGTATACATGTATCTAGTATCAGTATGGTATACAGGTATGGAATCCAGGTATCTAGTATCAGTATGGTATACAGGTATGATATCCAGTATCAGCATGGTATCTAGTATCAGTATGGAATACAGGTATCTACTATCAGTATGGTATCCAGGTATCTAGTATCGGTATGGTATCCATGTTTCTAGTATCAGTATGGTATACAGGTATCTAGTATCAGTATGATATACATGTATCTAGTATCAGTATGGTATCCATGTATCTAGTATCAGTATGGTATCCATGTATCTAGTAACAGTATGGTATCCATGTATCTAGTATCAGTATGGCATCTAGTATCAGTATGGTATACAGGTATCTAGTATCAGTATGGTATACAGGTATCTAGTATCAATATGGTATACATGTATCTAGTATCAGTATGGTATCCATGTATCTAGTAACAGTATGGTATCCATGTATCTAGTATCAGTATGGCATCTAGTATCAGTATGGTATACAGGTATCTAGTATCAGTATGGTATACAGGTATCTAGTATCAATATGGTATACATGTATCTAGTATCAATATGGTATCCAGGTATCTAGTATCAGTATGGTATACAGGTATCTAGTATCAATATGGTATCCAGGTATCTAGTCTCAGTATGGTATACAGGTATGGTATCCATGTATTTAGTATCAGTATGGTATACAGGTATCTAGTATCAGTATGGTATTCAGGTATCTAGTATCAGTATGGTATCCAGGTATGGTATCAAGGTATCTAGTAGCAGTATGGTATCCAGATATGGTAACCAGGTATCTACTATCAGTATGGTATCCAGGTATGGTATTCAGGTATCTAGTATCATTATAGTATCCATGTATCTAGTATCAGTATGGTATACATGTATCTAGTATCAGTATGGTATCCAGGTATCCAGTATCAGTATGGTATACAGGTATCTAGTATCAGTATGGTATACAGGTATGGTATCCAGTATCAGTATGGTATCTAGTATCAGTATGGTATACAGGTATCCAGTATCAGTATGGCAAACAGGTATGGTATCCAGGTACCTACTATCAGTATGGTATACAGGTATCTAGTATCAGTATGGTATACATGTATCTTGTATCTGTATAGTATACATGTATCTAGTATCAGTATGGTATCCATGTATCCAGTATCAGTATGGTATACAGGTATCTATTATCAGTATGGTATACAGGTATCTAGTATCAGTATGGTATCCATGTATCCAGTATCAGTATGGTATACAGGTATCTATTATAAGTATGGTATACAGGTATCTAGTATCAGTATGGTATACTGGTATGGTATCCAGTATCAGTATGGTATCTAGTATCGGTATGGTATACAGGTATCTAGTATCGGTATGGTATACAAGTATCTAGCATCAGTATGGTATACAGGTATCTAGTATCAGTATGGTATCCAGGTATCTAGTATCGGTATGGTATACAGGTATCTAGTATCAGTATAGTATCTAGTATCAGTATGGTATACAGGTATGGTATCCAGTATCAGTATGGTATCTAGTATCAGTATGGTATACAGGTATCTAGTATCAGTATGGTATTCAGGTATCTAGTATCAGTATGGTATCCAGTATCAGTATGGTATACAGGTATCTAGTATCAGTATGGTATTCAGGTATCTAGTATCAGTATGGTATCCAGTATCAGGATGGTATACAGGTATCTAGTATCAGTATGGTATACAGGTATCCAGTATCAGTATGGTATCCATGTATATAGTATCAGTATGGTATACAGGTATCTAGTATCAGTATGGTATACATGTATCTAGTATCAGTATGGTATCCAGGTATCTAGTATCAGTATGGTATACATGTATGGTATCCAGTATCAGCATGGTATCTAGTATCAGTATGGAATACAGGTATCTACTATCAGTATGGTATCCAGGTATCTAGTATCAGTATGGTATCCGGGTATCTAGTATCAGTATGGTATACAGGTATCTAGTATCAATATGGTATACATGTATGGTATCCAGGTATCTAGTATCAGTATGGTATACAGGTATGGTATCCATGTATTTAGTATCAGTATGGTATCCCGGTATCCAGTATCAGTATGGTATCCATTTATCTAGTATCAGTATGGTATACATGTATCTAGTATCAGTATGGTATCCAGGTATCCAGTATCAGTATGGTATACAGGTATCTAGTATCAGTATGGTATACAGGTATGGTATCCATTATCAGTATGGTATCTAGTATCAGTATGGTATACAGGTATCTAGTATCAGTATGGTATACAGGTATGGTATCCAGTATCAGTATGGTATCTAGTATCAGTATGGTATACAGGTATCTAGTATTAGTATGGTATACAGGTATGGTATCCAGTATCCGTATGGTATCTAGTATCAGTATGGTATACAGGTATCTAGTATCAGTATGGTATACAGGTATGGTATCCAGTATCAGTATGGTATCTAGTATCAGTATGGTATACAGGTATGGTATCCAGTATCAGTATGGTATACAGGTATCCATTATCAGTATGGTATACATGTATCTGGTATCAGTATAGTATACATGTATCTAGTATCAGTATGGTATCCATGTATCCAGTATCAGTATGGTATACAGTATCAGTATGGTATCTAGTATCGGTATGGTATCTAGTATCAGTATGGTATCTAGTATCAGTATGGTATACAGGTATGGTATCCAGTATCAGTATGGTATCTAGTATCAGTATGGTATACAGGTATCTTGTATCAGTATGGTATACAGGTATGGTATCCAGTATAAGTATGGTATACAGGTATGGTATCCAGTATCAGTATGGTATACAGGTATCTAGTATCAGTATGGTATCCAGTATCAGTATGGTATACAGGTATCTAGTATCAGTATGGTATCCAGTATCAGTATGGTATACAGGTATCTAGTATCAGTATGGTATTCAGGTATCTAGTATCAGTATGGTATCCAGGTATGGTATCCAGGTAGCTACTATTAGTATGGTATCCATGTATGGTATCCAGGTATCTATTATCAGTATGTTATCCATGTATCTAGTATCAGTATGGTATCCAGGTATCTAGTATCAGTATGGTATCTAGTATCAGTATGGTATACAGGTATCTAGTATCAGTATGGTATACAGGTATGGAATCCAGGTATCTAGTATCAGTATGGTATACAGGTATGGTATCCAGTATCAGCATGGTATCTAGTATCAGTATGGAATACAGGTATCTACTATCAGTATGGTATCCAAGTATCTAGTATCAGTATGGTATCCATGTATCTAGTATCAGTATGGTATACAGGTATCTAGTATCAGTATGATATACATGTATCTAGTATCAGTATGGTATCCATGTATCTAGTATCAGTATGGTATTCATGTATCTAGTAACAGTATGGTATCCATGTATCTAGTATCAGTATGGCATCTAGTATCAGTATGGTATACAGGTATCTAGTATCAGTATGGTATACAGGTATCTAGTATCAATATGGTATACATGTATCTAGTATCAGTATGGTATCCATGTATCTAGTAACAGTATGGTATCCATGTATCTAGTATCAGTATGGCATCTAGTATCAGTATGGTATACAGGTATCTAGTATCAGTATGGTATACAGGTATCTAGTATCAATATGGTATACATGTATCTAGTATCAATATGGTATCCAGGTATCTAGTATCAGTATGGTATCTAGTATCAATATGGTATCCAGGTATCTAGTATCAGTATGGTATACAGGTATGGTATCCATGTATTTAGTATCAGTATGGTATACAGGTATCTAGTATCAGTATGGTATTCAGGTATCTAGTATCAGTATGGTATCCAGGTATGGTATCAAGGTATCTAGTACAGTAGGTATCCAGTATGGTATCCAGGTATCTATATCAGTAGTATCAGTATGGTATCCAGGTATCTAGTATCAGTATGGTATCCATGTATCTAGTATCAGTATGGTATACATGTATCTAGTATCAGTATGGTATCCAGGTATCCAGTATCAGTATGGTATACAGGTATCTAGTATCAGTATGGTATACAGGTATGGTATCCAGTATCAGTATGGTATCTAGTATCAGTATGGTATACAGGTATCTAGTATCAGTATGGCAAACAGGTATGGTATCCAGGTACCTACTATCAGTATGGTATACAGGTATCTAGTATCAGTATGGTATACATGTATCTGGTATCGTATAGTATACATGTATCTAGTATCAGTATGGTATCCATGTATCCAGTATCAGTATGGTATACAGGTATCTATTATCAGTATGGTATACAGGTATCTAGTATCAGTATGGTATCCAGTATCAGTATGGTATACAGGTATCTATTATCAGTATGGTATACAGGTATCTAGTATCAGTATGGTATTCAGGTATCTAGTATCAGTATGGTATCCAGGTATGGTATCAAGGTATCTAGTAGCAGTATGGTATCCAGGTATGGTATCCAGGTATCTACTATCAGTATGGTATCCAGGTATGGTATCCAGGTATCTAGTATCATTATGGTATCCATGTATCTAGTATCAGTATGGTATACATGTATCTAGTATCAGTATGGTATCCAGGTATCCAGTATCAGTATGGTATACAGGTATCTAGTATCAGTATGGTATACAGGTATGGTATCCAGTATCAGTATGGTATCTAGTATCAGTATGGTATACAGGTATCCAGTATCAGTATGGCAAACAGGTATGGTATCCAGGTACCCACTATCAGTATGGTATACAGGTATCTAGTATCAGTATGGTATACATGTATCTGGTATCTGTATAGTATACATGTATCTAGTATCAGTATGGTATCCATGTATCCAGTATCAGTATGGTATACAGGTATCTATTATCAGTATGGTATACAGGTATCTAGTATCAGTATGGTATCCATGTATCCAGTATCAGTATGGTATACAGGTATCTATTATCAGTATGGTATACAGGTATCTAGTATCAGTATGGTATACTGGTATGGTATCCAGTATCAGTATAGTATCTAGTATCGGTATGGTATACAGGTATCTAGTATCGGTATGGTATACAAGTATCTAGCATCAGTATGGTATACAGGTATCTAGTATCAGTATGGTATCCAGGTATCTAGTATCGGTATGGTATACAGGTATGTAGTATCAGTATAGTATCTAGTATCAGTATGGTATACAGGTATGGTATCCAGTATCAGTATGGTATCTAGTATCAGTATGGTATACAGGTATCTAGTATCAGTATGGTATCTAGTATCAGTATGGTATCCATGTATCTAGTATCAGTATGGCATCTAGTATCAGTATGGTATACAGGTATCTAGTATCAGTATGGTATCCAGGTATCTAGTATCAGTATGGTATCTAGTATCAGTATGGTATCCATGTATCTAGTATCAGTATGGTATACAAGTATCTAGTATCAGTATGGTATACAAGTATCTAGTATCAGTATGGTATCCAGGCATCTAGTATCAGTATGGTATACAAGTATCTAGCATCAGTATAGTATACAGGTATCTAGTATAAGTATGGTATCCATGTATCTAGTATCAGTATGGTATACAGGTATCTAGTATCAGAATGGTATCCATGTATCTAGTATCAGTATGGTATACATGTATCTAGTATCAGTATGGTATACAGGTATCTAGTATCAGTATGGTATCCATGTATCTAGTATCAGTATGGTATCCATGTATCTAGTATCAGTATGGTATCTAGGTATCTAGTATCAGTATGGTATCTAGGAATCTAGTATCTGTATGGTATACAGGTATCTAGTATCAGTATGGTATCCATGTATCTAGTATCAGTATGGTATCTAGGTATCTAGTATCAGTATGGTATACAGGTATCTAGTATCAGTATGGAATAGCGGTATCCAGTATCAGTATGGTATCCAGGTATCTAGTATCAGTATGGTATCTAGAATCAGTATGGTATCTAGTATCAGTATGATATCTAGTATCAGTATGGTATCCAGGTATCCAGTATCAGTATGATATCCAGGTATCTAGTATCAGTATGGTATACAGGTATCCAGTATCAGTATGGTATCCAGTATCAGTATGATATCCAGGTATCTAGTATCAGTATGGCATCTAGTATCAGTATGGTATACAGGTATCTAGTATCAGTATGGTATCCAGTATCAGTATGATATCCAGGTATCTAGTATCAGTATGGTATACAGGTATCCAGTATCAGTATGGTATCTAGTATCAGTATGGTATCTAGTATCAGTATGGTATCCAGGTATCTAATATCAGTATGGTATCCATGTATTTAGTATCAGTATGGTATCCAGGTATCTAGTATCAGTATGGTATACAGGTATCTAGTATCAGTATGGTATCTAGTATTAGTATGGTATCCATGTATCTAGTATCAGTATGGTATCCAGGTATCTAGTATATGTATGGTATCCAGGTATCTAGTATCAGTATGGTATCCATGTATCTAGTATCAGTATTGTATCCAGGTATCTAGTATCAGTATGGTATCTAGTATCAGTATGGTATCCATGTATCTAGTATCAGTATGGTATCTATGTATCTAGTATCAGTATGGTATCCATGTATCTAGTATCAGTATGGTATACATGTATCTAGTATCAGTATGGTATACATGTATCTAGTATCGGTATGGTATACAGGTATGGTATCCAGTATCAGTATGGTATCTAGTATCAGTATGGTATACAGGTATCTAGTATCAGTATGGTATCTAGTATCAGTATGGTATCCATGTATCTAGTATCAGTATGGCATCTAGTATAAGTATGGTATACAGGTATCTAGTATCAGTATGGTATACAGGTATATAGTATCAGTATGGTATCTAGTATCAGTATGGTATCCATGTATCTAATATCAGTATGGTATACAAGTATCTAGTATCAGTATGGTATACAAGTATCTAGTATCAGTATGGTATCCAGGCATCTAGTATCAGTATGGTATACAAGTATCTAGCATCAGTATAGTATACAAGTATCTAGTATAAGTATGGTATCCATGTATCTAGTATCAGTATGGTATACAGGTATCTAGTATCAGAATGGTATCCATGTATCTAGTATCAGTATGGTATACATGTATCTAGTATCAGTATGGTATACAGGTATCTAGTATCAGTATGGTATCCATGTATCTAGTATCAGTATGGTATCCATGTATCTAGTATCAGTATGGTATCTAGGTATCTAGTATCAGTATGGTATCTAGGTATCTAGTATCAGTATGGTATACAGGTATCTAGTATCAGTATGGTATCCATGTATCTAGTATCAGTATGGTATCTAGGTATCTAGTATCAGTATGGTATACAGGTATCTAGTATCAGTATGGTATACAGGTATCCAGTATCAGTATGGTATCCAGGTATCTAGTATCAGTATGGTATCTAGAATCAGTATGGTATCTAGTATCAGTATGATATCTAGTATCAGTATGGTATCCAGGTATCCAGTATCAGTATGATATCCAGGTATCTAGTATCAGTATGGTATACAGGTATCCAGTATCAGTATGGTATCCAGTATCAGTATGATATCCAGGTATCTAGTATCAGTATGGCATCTAGTATCAGTATGGTATACAGGTATCTAGTATCAGTATGGTATCCAGGTATCCAGTATCAGTATGATATCCAGGTATCTAGTATCAGTATGGTATACAGGTATCCAGTATCAGTATGTATCAGTATCAGTATGGTATCTAGTATCAGTATGGTATCTAGTATCAGTATGGTATCCAGGTATCTAATATCAGTATGGTATCCATGTATTTAGTATCAGTATGGTATCCAGGTATCTAGTATCAGTATGGTATACAGGTATCTAGTATCAGTATGGTATCTAGTATTAGTATGGTATCCATGTATCTAGTATCAGTATGGTATCCAGGTATCTAGTATCTGTATGGTATCCAGGTATCTAGTATCAGTATGGTATCCATGTATCTAGTATCAGTATTGTATCCATGTATCTAGTATCAGTATGGTATCTAGTATCAGTATGGTATCCATGTATCTAGTATCAGTATGGTATCTATGTATCTAGTATCAGTATGGTGTCCATGTATCTAGTATCAGTATGGTATACATGTATCTAGTATCAGTATGGTATACATGTATCTAGTATCAGTATGGTATACAGGTAGCTAGTATCAGTATGGTATACATATATCTAGTATCAGTATGGTATCCATGTTTCTAGTATCAGTATGGTATCCAGGTATCTAGTATCAGATTGGTATACATGTATCTAGTATCAGTATGGTATAGAGGTATCTAGTATCAGTATGGTATCTAGTATCAGTATGGTATCGAGGTATCTAGTATCAGTATGGTATACAGGTATCTAGTATCAGTATGGTATCCATGTATCTAGTATCAGTATGGTATCCATGTATCTAATATCAGTGTGGTATCTAGTATCAGTATGGTATACAGGTATCTAGTATCAGTATGGTATCCATGTATCTAGTATCAGTATGGTATCTAGTATCAGTATGGTATCCATGTATCTAGTATCAGTATGGTATCCATGTATCTAATATCAGTGTGGTATCTAGTATCAGTATGGTATACAAGTATCTAGTATCAGTATGGTATACAAGTATCTAGTATCAGTATGGTATCCAGGCATCTAGTATCAGTATGGTATACAAGTATCTAGCATCAGTATGGTATACAGGTATCTAGTATCAGTATGGTATACATGTATCTAGTATCAGTATGGTATACAGGTATCTAGTATCAGAATGGTATCCATGTATCTAGTATCAGTATGGTATACATGTATCTAGTATCAGTATGGTATACAGGTATCTAGTATCAGTATGGTATCTAGTATTAGTATGGTATCCATGTATCTAGTATCAGTATGGTATCCAGGTATCTAGTATCTGTATGGTATCCAGGTATCTAGTATCAGTATGGTATCCATGTATCTAGTATCAGTATTGTATCCATGTATCTAGTATCAGTATGGTATCTAGTATCAGTATGGTATCCATGTATCTAGTATCAGTATGGTATCTATGTATCTAGTATCAGTATGGTATCCATGTATCTAGTATCAGTATGGTATACATGTATCTAGTATCAGTATGGTATACATGTATCTAGTATCAGTATGGTATACAGGTAGCTAGTATCAGTATGGTATACATATATCTAGTATCAGTATGGTATCCATGTTTCTAGTATCAGTATGGTATCCAGGTATCTAGTATCAGTATGGTATACATGTATCTAGTATCAGTATGGTATAGAGGTATCTAGTATCAGTATGGTATCTAGTATCAGTATGGTATCGAGGTATCTAGTATCAGTATGGTATACAGGTATCTAGTATCAGTATGGTATGCATGTATCTAGTATCAGTATGGTACCATGTATCTAATATCAGTGTGGTATCTAATATCAGTATGGTATACAGGTATCTAGTATCAGTATGGTATCCATGTATCTAATATCAGTGTGGTATCTAGTATCAGTATGATATACAGGTATCTAGTATCAGTATGGTATCTAGTATCAGTATGGTATCCATGTATCTAGTATCAGTATGGTATCCATGTTTCTAGTATCAATATAGTATCTAGTATCAGTATGGTATACATGTATCTAGTATCAGTATGGTATCCATGTATCTAGTATCAGTATGGTATCCATGTATCTAGTATCAGTATGGTATCTATGTATCTAGTATCAGTATGGTATCCATGTATCTAGTATCAGTATGGTATCCATGTATCTAGTATCGGTATGGTATACAGGTATGTAGTATCAGTATAGTATCTAGTATCAGTATGGTATCCAGGCATCCAGTATCAGTATGGCAAACAGGTATGGTATCCAGGTACCCACTATCAGTATGGTATACAGGTATCTAGTATCAGTATGGTATACATGTATCTGGTATCTGTATAGTATACATGTATCTAGTATCAGTATGGTATCCATGTATCCAGTATCAGTATGGTATACAGGTATCTATTATCAGTATGGTATACAGGTATCTAGTATCAGTATGGTATCCATGTATCCAGTATCAGTATGGTATACAGGTATCTATTATCAGTATGGTATACAGGTATCTAGTATCAGTATGGTATACTGGTATGGTATCCAGTATCAGTATAGTATCTAGTATCGGTATGGTATACAGGTATCTAGTATCGGTATGGTATACAAGTATCTAGCATCAGTATGGTATACAGGTATCTAGTATCAGTATGGTATCCAGGTATCTAGTATCGGTATGGTATACAGGTATGTAGTATCAGTATAGTATCTAGTATCAGTATGGTATACAGGTATGGTATCCAGTATCAGTATGGTATCTAGTATCAGTATGGTATACAGGTATCTAGTATCAGTATGGTATCTAGTATCAGTATGGTATCCATGTATCTAGTATCAGTATGGCATCTAGTATCAGTATGGTATACAGGTATCTAGTATCAGTATGGTATCCAGGTATCTAGTATCAGTATGGTATCTAGTATCAGTATGGTATCCATGTATCTAGTATCAGTATGGTATACAAGTATCTAGTATCAGTATGGTATACAAGTATCTAGTATCAGTATGGTATCCAGGCATCTAGTATCAGTATGGTATACAAGTATCTAGCATCAGTATAGTATACAGGTATCTAGTATAAGTATGGTATCCATGTATCTAGTATCAGTATGGTATACAGGTATCTAGTATCAGAATGGTATCCATGTATCTAGTATCAGTATGGTATACATGTATCTAGTATCAGTATGGTATACAGGTATCTAGTATCAGTATGGTATCCATGTATCTAGTATCAGTATGGTATCCATGTATCTAGTATCAGTATGGTATCTAGGTATCTAGTATCAGTATGGTATCTAGGAATCTAGTATCAGTATGGTATACAGGTATCTAGTATCAGTATGGTATCCATGTATCTAGTATCAGTATGGTATCTAGGTATCTAGTATCAGTATGGTATACAGGTATCTAGTATCAGTATGGAATAGCGGTATCCAGTATCAGTATGGTATCCAGGTATCTAGTATCAGTATGGTATCTAGAATCAGTATGGTATCTAGTATCAGTATGATATCTAGTATCAGTATGGTATCCAGGTATCCAGTATCAGTATGATATCCAGGTATCTAGTATCAGTATGGTATACAGGTATCCAGTATCAGTATGGTATCCAGTATCAGTATGATATCCAGGTATCTAGTATCAGTATGGCATCTAGTATCAGTATGGTATACAGGTATCTAGTATCAGTATGGTATCCAGTATCAGTATGATATCCAGGTATCTAGTATCAGTATGGTATACAGGTATCCAGTATCAGTATGGTATCTAGTATCAGTATGGTATCTAGTATCAGTATGGTATCCAGGTATCTAATATCAGTATGGTATCCATGTATTTAGTATCAGTATGGTATCCAGGTATCTAGTATCAGTATGGTATACAGGTATCTAGTATCAGTATGGTATCTAGTATTAGTATGGTATCCATGTATCTAGTATCAGTATGGTATCCAGGTATCTAGTATATGTATGGTATCCAGGTATCTAGTATCAGTATGGTATCCATGTATCTAGTATCAGTATTGTATCCAGGTATCTAGTATCAGTATGGTATCTAGTATCAGTATGGTATCCATGTATCTAGTATCAGTATGGTATCTATGTATCTAGTATCAGTATGGTATCCATGTATCTAGTATCAGTATGGTATACATGTATCTAGTATCAGTATGGTATACATGTATCTAGTATCGGTATGGTATACAGGTATGGTATCCAGTATCAGTATGGTATCTAGTATCAGTATGGTATACAGGTATCTAGTATCAGTATGGTATCTAGTATCAGTATGGTATCCATGTATCTAGTATCAGTATGGCATCTAGTATAAGTATGGTATACAGGTATCTAGTATCAGTATGGTATACAGGTATATAGTATCAGTATGGTATCTAGTATCAGTATGGTATCCATGTATCTAATATCAGTATGGTATACAAGTATCTAGTATCAGTATGGTATACAAGTATCTAGTATTAGTATGGTATCCAGGCATCTAGTATCAGTATGGTATACAAGTATCTAGCATCAGTATAGTATACAAGTATCTAGTATAAGTATGGTATCCATGTATCTAGTATCAGTATGGTATACAGGTATCTAGTATCAGAATGGTATCCATGTATCTAGTATCAGTATGGTATACATGTATTTAGTATCAGTATGGTATACAGGTATCTAGTATCAGTATGGTATCCATGTATCTAGTATCAGTATGGTATCCATGTATCTAGTATCAGTATGGTATCTAGGTATCTAGTATCAGTATGGTATCTAGGAATCTAGTATCAGTATGGTATACAGGTATCTAGTATCAGTATGGTATCCATGTATCTAGTATCAGTATGGTATCTAGGTATCTAGTATCAGTATGGTATACAGGTATCTAGTATCAGTATGGAATAGCGGTATCCAGTATCAGTATGGTATCCAGGTATCTAGTATCAGTATGGTATCTAGAATCAGTATGGTATCTAGTATCAGTATGATATCTAGTATCAGTATGGTATCCAGGTATCCAGTATCAGTATGATATCCAGGTATCTAGTATCAGTATGGTATACAGGTATCCAGTATCAGTATGGTATCCAGTATCAGTATGATATCCAGGTATCTAGTATCAGTATGGCATCTAGTATCAGTATGGTATACAGGTATCTAGTATCAGTATGGTATCCAGGTATCCAGTATCAGTATGATATCCAGGTATCTAGTATCAGTATGGTATACAGGTATCCAGTATCAGTATGTATCTAGTATCAGTATGGTATCTAGTATCAGTATGGTATCTAGTATCAGTATGGTATCCAGGTATCTAATATCAGTATGGTATCCATGTATTTAGTATCAGTATGGTATCCAGGTATCTAGTATCAGTATGGTATACAGGTATCTAGTATCAGTATGGTATCTAGTATTAGTATGGTATCCATGTATCTAGTATCAGTATGGTATCCAGGTATCTAGTATCTGTATGGTATCCAGGTATCTAGTATCAGTATGGTATCCATGTATCTAGTATCAGTATTGTATCCATGTATCTAGTATCAGTATGGTATCTAGTATCAGTATGGTATCCATGTATCTAGTATCAGTATGGTATCTATGTATCTAGTATCAGTATGGTGTCCATGTATCTAGTATCAGTATGGTATACATGTATCTAGTATCAGTATGGTATACATGTATCTAGTATCAGTATGGTATACAGGTAGCTAGTATCAGTATGGTATACATATATCTAGTATCAGTATGGTATCCATGTTTCTAGTATCAGTATGGTATCCAGGTATCTAGTATCAGATTGGTATACATGTATCTAGTATCAGTATGGTATAGAGGTATCTAGTATCAGTATGGTATCTAGTATCAGTATGGTATCGAGGTATCTAGTATCAGTATGGTATACAGGTATCTAGTATCAGTATGGTATCCATGTATCTAGTATCAGTATGGTATCCATGTATCTAATATCAGTGTGGTATCTAGTATCAGTATGGTATACAGGTATCTAGTATCAGTATGGTATCCATGTATCTAGTATCAGTATGGTATCTAGTATCAGTATGGTATCCATGTATCTAGTATCAGTATGGTATCCATGTATCTAATATCAGTGTGGTATCTAGTATCAGTATGGTATACAAGTATCTAGTATCAGTATGGTATACAAGTATCTAGTATCAGTATGGTATCCAGGCATCTAGTATCAGTATGGTATACAAGTATCTAGCATCAGTATGGTATACAGGTATCTAGTATCAGTATGGTATACATGTATCTAGTATCAGTATGGTATACAGGTATCTAGTATCAGAATGGTATCCATGTATCTAGTATCAGTATGGTATACATGTATCTAGTATCAGTATGGTATACAGGTATCTAGTATCAGTATGGTATCTAGTATTAGTATGGTATCCATGTATCTAGTATCAGTATGGTATCCAGGTATCTAGTATCAGTATGGTATCCAGGTATCTAGTATCAGTATGGTATCCATGTATCTAGTATCAGTATGGTATCCATGTATCTAGTATCAGTATGGTATCTAGTATCAGTATGGTATCCATGTATCTAGTATCAGTATGGTATCTATGTATCTAGTATCAGTATGGTATCCATGTATCTAGTATCAGTATGGTATACATGTATCTAGTATCAGTATGGTATACATGTATCTAGTATCAGTATGGTATACAGGTATCTAGTATCAGTATGGTATACATGTATCTAGTATCAGTATGGTATCCATGTATCTAGTATCAGTATGGTATCCAGGTATCTAGTATCAGTATGGTATACATGTATCTAGTATCAGTATGGTATAGAGGTATCTAGTATCAGTATGGTATCTAGTATCAGTATGGTATCGAGGTATCTAGTATCAGTATGGTATACAGGTATCTAGTATCAGTATGGTATGCATGTATCTAGTATCAGTATGGTATCCATGTATCTAATATCAGTGTGGTATCTAATATCAGTATGGTATACAGGTATCTAGTATCAGTATGGTATCCATGTATCTAATATCAGTGTGGTATCTAGTATCAGTATGGTATACAGGTATCTAGTATCAGTATGGTATCTAGTATCAGTATGGTATCCATGTATCTAGTATCAGTATGGTATCCATGTTTCTAGTATCAATATAGTATCTAGTATCAGTATGGTATACATGTATCTAGTATCAGTATGGTATCCATGTATCTAGTATCAGTATGGTATCCATGTATCTAGTATCAGTATGGTATCTATGTATCTAGTATCAGTATGGTATACATGTATCTAGTATCAGTATGGTATCCATGTATCTAGTATCGGTATGGTATACAGGTATGTAGTATCAGTATAGTATCTAGTATCAGTATGGTATCCAGGCATCTAGTATCAGTATGGTATACAAGTATCTAGTATCAGTATGGTATACAGGTATCTAGTATCAGTATGGTATACATGTATCTAGTATCAGTATGGTATACAGGTATCTAGTATCAGTATGGTATCCATGTATCTAGTATCAGTATGGTATACATGTATCTAGTATCAGTATGGTATACAGGTATCTAGTATCAGTATGGTATCTAGTATCAGTATGGTATCCATGTATCTAGTATCAGTATGGTATCCAGGTATCTAGTATCAGTATGGTATCCAGTATCTAGTATCAGTATGGTATCCATGTATCTAGTATCAGTATGGTATCTATACAGTAGGTATCTAGTATCAGTATGGTATCCATGTATCTAGTATCAGTATGGTATCTAGTATCAGTATGGTATACAGGTATCTAGTATCAGTATGGTATCTAGTATCAGTATGGTATCCATGTATCTAGTATCAGTATGGTATACATGCAGACATATAGTATCTAGTATCAGTATGGTATACATGTATCTAGTATCAGTATGGTATCCATGTATCTAGTATCAGTATGGTATCCATGTATCTAGTATCAGTATGGTATCCATGTATCTAGTATCAGTATGGTATACATGTATCTAGTATCAGTATGGTATCCATGTATCTAGTATCAGTATGGTATACAGGTATGTAGTATCAGTATAGTATCTAGTATCAGTATGGTATACAGGTATGGTATCCAGTATCAGTATGGTATCTAGTATCAGTATGGTATACAGGTATCTAGTATCAGTATGGTATCTAGTATCAGTATGGTATCCATGTATCTAGTATCAGTATGGCATCTAGTATCAGTATGGTATACAGGTATCTAGTATCAGTATGGTATACAGGTATATAGTATCAGTATGGTATCTAGTATCAGTATGGTATCCATGTATCTAATATCAGTATGGTATACAAGTATCTAGTATCAGTATGGTATCCAGGCATCTAGTATCAGTATGGTATACAAGTATCTAGCATCAGTATAGTATACAGGTATCTAGTATAAGTATGGTATCCATGTATCTAGTATCAGTATGGTATACAGGTATCTAGTATCAGAATGGTATCCATGTATCTAGTATCAGTATGGTATACATGTATCTAGTATCAGTATGGTATACAGGTATCTAGTATCAGTATGGTATCCATGTATCTAGTATCAGTATGGTATCCATGTATCTAGTATCAGTATGGTATCTAGGTATCTAGTATCAGTATGGTATCTAGGAATCTAGTATCAGTATGGTATACAGGTATCTAGTATCAGTATGGTATCCATGTATCTAGTATCAGTATGGTATCTAGGTATCTAGTATCAGTATGGTATACAGGTATCTAGTATCAGTATGGAATAGCGGTATCCAGTATCAGTATGGTATCCAGGTATCTAGTATCAGTATGGTATCTAGAATCAGTATGGTATCTAGTATCAGTATGATATCTAGTATCAGTATGGTATCCAGGTATCCAGTATCAGTATGATATCCAGGTATCTAGTATCAGTATGGTATACAGGTATCCAGTATCAGTATGGTATCCAGTATCAGTATGATATCCAGGTATCTAGTATCAGTATGGCATCTAGTATCAGTATGGTATACAGGTATCTAGTATCAGTATGGTATCCAGGTATCCAGTATCAGTATGATATCCAGGTATCTAGTATCAGTATGGTATACAGGTATCCAGTATCAGTATGGTATCTAGTATCAGTATTGTATCTAGTATCAGTATGGTATCCAGGTATCTAATATCAGTATGGTATCCATGTATTTAGTATCAGTATGGTATCCAGGTATCTAGTATCAGTATGGTATACAGGTATCTAGTATCAGTATGGTATCTAGTATTAGTATGGTATCCATGTATCTAGTATCAGTATGGTATCCAGGTATCTAGTATCTGTATCGTATCCAGGTATCTAGTATCAGTATGGTATCCATGTATCTAGTATCAGTATTGTATCCAGGTATCTAGTATCAGTATGGTATCTAGTATCAGTATGGTATCCATGTATCTAGTATCAGTATGGTATCTATGTATCTAGTATCAGTATGGTATCCATGTATCTAGTATCAGTATGGTATACATGTATCTAGTATCAGTATGGTATACATGTATCTAGTATCAGTATGGTATACAGGTAGCTAGTATCAGTATGGTATACATATATCTAGTATCAGTATGGTATCCATGTTTCTAGTATCAGTATGGTATCCAGGTATCTAGTATCAGTATGGTATACATGTATCTAGTATCAGTATGGTATAGAGGTATCTAGTATCAGTATGGTATCTAGTATCAGTATGGTATCGAGGTATCTAGTATCAGTATGGTATCCATGTATCTAATATCAGTGTGGTATCTAGTATCAGTATGGTATACAAGTATCTAGTATCAGTATGGTATACAAGTATCTAGTATCAGTATGGTATCCAGGCATCTAGTATCAGTATGGTATCTAGAATCAGTATGGTATTTAGTATCAGTATGATATCTAGTATCAGTATGGTATCCAGGTATCCAGTATCAGTATGATATCCAGGTATCTAGTATCAGTATGGTATACAGGTATCCAGTATCAGTATGGTATCCAGTATCAGTATGATATCCAGGTATCTAGTATCAGTATGGCATCTAGTATCAGTATGGTATACAGGTATCTAGTATCAGTATGGTATCCAGGTATCCAGTATCAGTATGATATCCAGGTATCTAGTATCAGTATGGTATACAGGTATCCAGTATCAGTATGGTATCTAGTATCAGTATGGTATCTAGTATCAGTATGGTATCCAGGTATCTAATATCAGTATGGTATCCATGTATTTAGTATCAGTATGGTATCCAGGTATCTAGTATCAGTATGGTATACAGGTATCTAGTATCAGTATGGTATCTAGTATGGTATCCATGTATCTAGTATCAGTATGGTATCCAGGTATCTAGTATCTGTATGGTATCCAGGTATCTAGTATCAGTATGGTATCCATGTATCTAGTATCAGTATTGTATCCATGTATCTAGTATCAGTATGGTATCTAGTATCAGTATGGTATCCATGTATCTAGTATCAGTATGGTATCTATGTATCTAGTATCAGTATGGTGTCCATGTATCTAGTATCAGTATGGTATACAGGTATCCAGTATCAGTATGGTATCTAGTATCAGTATGGTATCTAGTATCAGTATGGTATCCAGGTATCTAATATCAGTATGGTATCCATGTATTTAGTATCAGTATGGTATCCAGGTATCTAGTATCAGTATGGTATACAGGTATCTAGTATCAGTATGGTATCTAGTATTAGTATGGTATCCATGTATCTAGTATCAGTATGGTATCCAGGTATCTAGTATCTGTATGGTATCCAGGTATCTAGTATCAGTATGGTATCCATGTATCTAGTATCAGTATTGTATCCATGTATCTAGTATCAGTATGGTATCTAGTATCAGTATGGTATCCATGTATCTAGTATCAGTATGGTATCTATGTATCTAGTATCAGTATGGTGTCCATGTATCTAGTATCAGTATGGTATACATGTATCTAGTATCAGTATGGTATACATGTATCTAGTATCAGTATGGTATACAGGTAGCTAGTATCAGTATGGTATACATATATCTAGTATCAGTATGGTATCCATGTTTCTAGTATCAGTATGGTATCCAGGTATCTAGTATCAGATTGGTATACATGTATCTAGTATCAGTATGGTATAGAGGTATCTAGTATCAGTATGGTATCTAGTATCAGTATGGTATCGAGGTATCTAGTATCAGTATGGTATACAGGTATCTAGTATCAGTATGGTATCCATGTATCTAGTATCAGTATGGTATCCATGTATCTAATATCAGTGTAGTATCTAGTATCAGTATGGTATCCAGGTATCTAGTATCAGTATGGTATACATGTATCTAGTATCAGTATGGTATAGAGGTATCTAGTATCAGTATGGTATCTAGTATCAGTATGGTATCGAGGTATCTAGTATCAGTATGGTATCCATGTATCTAGTATCAGTATGGTATCCATGTATCTAATATCAGTGTGGTATCTAGTATCAGTATGGTATACAAGTATCTAGTATCAGTATGGTATACAAGTATCTAGTATCAGTATGGTATCCAGGCATCTAGTATCAGTATGGTATCTAGAATCAGTATGGTATTTAGTATCAGTATGATATCTAGTATCAGTATGGTATCCAGGTATCCAGTATCAGTATGATATCCAGGTATCTAGTATCAGTATGGTATACAGGTATCCAGTATCAGTATGGT
>CM026400.1:40194232-40238429 GCA_014843695.1 Archivesica marissinica
AACTCGGCCGTACTAACATCCACACGGTGTAGCGTCAAATGGAAATATAGCATAAATATGTACCAACTCGGCCGTACTAACATCCACACGGTGTAGCCACAAATGGAGATATAACATAAATCTGTACCAACTCGGCCTTACTAACATACACACGGTGTAGCCACAAATGGAGATATAACATAAATCTGTACCAACTCGGCCGTAGTAACATCCACACGGTGTAGCCACAAATGGAGATGTAGCATAAATCTGTAACAACTCGGCGGTACTAACATCCACACGGTGTAACGACAAAGGGAGATATACCATAAATATGTACCAACGCAGCCGTACTAACATACACACGGTGTAGCAACAAATGCAGATATAACATAAATCTGTACCAACTCGGCCGTACTAACATCCACACAGTGTAGCGACAAATGCAGATTTACCATCAATCTGTATCAACCCGGTCGTACTAACATCCACACGGTGTAGCGTCAAATGTAGATATAACATAGATCTGTACCAGCTAGTCCATACTAACATCCACACAGTGTAGCGAAAAAGGGAGATATAACATAAATCTGTACCAAGTCGGCCTTACTAACATACACACGGTGTAGCCACAAATGGAGATATAGCATAAATCTGTACCAACTCGGCCGTAGTAACATCCACACGGTGTAGCCACAAATGGAGATGTAGCATAAATCTGTAACAACTCGGCGGTACTAACATCCACACGGTGTAGCGACAAAGGGAGATATACCATAAATATGTACCAACGCGGCCGTACTAACATACACACGGTGTAGCGACAAATGCAGATATAACATAAATCTGTACCAACTCGACCGTACTAACATCCACACAGTGTAGCGACAAATGCAGATATACCATCAATCTGTACCAACCCGGCCGTACTAACATCCACACGGTGTAGCGACAAATGCAGATATACCATCAATCTGTACCAACCCGGCGGTACTAACATCCACACGGTGTAGCGACAAAGGGAGATATACCATAAATATGTACCAACTCGGCCGTACTAACATCCACACGGTGTAGCGACAAATGTAGATATAACATAAATCTGTACCAAATAGTCCATACTAACATCCACACAGTGTAGCGACAAAGGGAGATATACCATAAATCTGTACTAACTCGGCCGTACTAACATCCACACAGTGTAGCGACAAATGCAGATATACCATAAATCTGTACCAACTCGGCCGTACTAACATCCACACGGTGTAGCGACAAATGGAGATGTAACATAAATCTATACCAACTCGGCCGTACTAACATCCACACGGTGTAGCGTCAAATGGAGATATAACATAAATCTGTAACAACTCGGCCGTACTAACATCCACACGGTGTAGCCACAAATGGAGATATAACATAAATCTGTACCAACTCGGCCGTACTAACATCCACACGGTGTAGCGACAAATGGAGATATAACATAAATCTGTACCAACTCGGCCGTACTAACATCCACACGGTGTAGCGACAAATGGAGATATAACATAAATCTGTACCAACTCGGCCGTACTAACATCCACACGGTGTAGCGACAAAGGGAGATATAACATAAATCTGTACCAACTCGGCCGTACTAACATCCACACGGTGTAGCGACAAATGGAGATATAACATAAATCTGTACCAACTCGGCCGTACTAACATCCACACGGTGTAGCGACAAAGGGAGATATAACATAAATCTGTACCAACTCGGCCGTACTAACATCCACACGGTGTAGCGACAAATGGAGATATAACATAAATCTGTACCAACTCGGCCGTACTAACATCCACACGGTGTAGCGTCAAATGGAAATATAGCATAAATATGTACCAACTCGGCCGTACTAACATCCACACGGTGTAGCCACAAATGGAGATATAACATAAATCTGTACCAACTCGGCCTTACTAACATACACACGGTGTAGCCACAAATGGAGATATAACATAAATCTGTACCAACTCGGCCGTAGTAACATCCACACGGTGTAGCCACAAATGGAGATGTAGCATAAATCTGTAACAACTCGGCGGTACTAACATCCACACGGTGTAGCGACAAAGGGAGATATACCATAAATATGTACCAACTCGGCCGTACTAACATCCACACGGTGTAGCGACAAATGAGATATAACATAAATCTGTACCAACTCGGCCGTACTAACATCCACACAGTGTAGCGACAAATGCAGATATAACATAAATCTGTACCAACTCGGCCGTACTAACATCCACACAGTGTAGCGACAAATGCAGATATACCATAAATCTGTACAACTCGGCCGTACTAACATCCACACGGTGTAGCGACAAAGGGAGATATAACATAAATCTGTACCAACTCGGCCATACTAACATCCACACAGTGTAGCGACAAATGCAGATATACCATACATCTGTACCAAATCGGCCGTACTAACATCCACACAGTGTAGCGACAAATGCAGATATACCATAAATCTGTAACACTCGGCCGTACTAACATCCACACGGTGTAGCGACAAATGGAGATATACCATAAATCTGTACCAACTCGGCCGTACTAACATCCACACAGTGTAGCGACAAATGCAGATATACCATAAATCTGTAACAACTCGGCCGTACTAACATCCACACGGTGTAGCGACAAATGGAGATATAACATAAATCTATACCAACTCGGCCGTACTAACATCCACACGGTGTAGCGACAAATGGAGATATAACATAAATCTGTACCAACTCGGCCGTACTAACATCCACACGGTGTAGCGACAAATGGAGATATAACATAAATCTGTACCAACCGGCCGTACTAACATCCACACGGTGTAGCGACAAATGGAGATATAACATAAATCTGTACCAACTCGGCCGTACTAACATCCACACGGTGTAGCGACAAATGGAGATATAACATAAATCTGTACCAACTCGGCCGTACTAACATCCACACGGTGTAGCGACAAATGGAGATATAACATAAATCTGTACCAACTCGGCCGTACTAACATCCACACGGTGTAGCGACAAATGGAGATATAACATAAATCTGTACCAACTCGGCCGTACTAACATCCACACGGTGTAGCGACAAATGGAGATATAACATAAATCTGTACCAACTCGGCCGTACTAACATCCACACGGTGTAGCCACAAATGGAGATATAACATAAATCTGTACCAACTCGGCCGTACTAACATCCACACGGTGTAGCGACAAATGGAGATATAACATAAATCTGTACCAACTCGGCCGTACTAACATCCACACGGTGTAGCCACAAATGGAGATATAACATAAATCTGTACCAACTCGGCCGTACTAACATCCACACGGTGTAGCGACAAATGGAATATACATAAATCTGTACCAACTCGGCCGTACTAACATACACACGTGTAGCGACAAATGCAGATATAACATAAATCTGTACCAACTCGACCGTACTAACATCCACACTGTGTAGCCACAAATGGAGATATAACATAAATCTGTACCAACTCGGCCGTACTAACATCCACACGTGTAGACAAATGCAGATATACCATAAATCTGTACCAACTCGGCCGTACTAACATCCACACGGTGTAGCGACAAAGGGAGATATACCATAAATCTGTACCAACTCGGCCGTACTAACATCCACACGGTGTAGCGACAAATGGAGATATAACATAAATCTGTACCAACTCGGCCGTACTAACATCCACACGGTGTAGCGACAAATGGAGATATAACATAAATCTGTACCAACTCGGCCGTACTAACATCCACACGGTGTAGCGACAAATGGAGATATAACATAAATCTGTACCAACTCGGCCGTACTAACATCCACACGGTGTAGCGACAAATGGAGATATAACATAAATCTGTACCAACTCGGCCGTACTAACATCCACACGGTGTAGCGACAAATGGAGATATAACATAAATCTGTACCAACTCGGCCGTACTAACATCCACACGGTGTAGCGACAAATGGAGATATAACATAAATCTGTACCAACTCGGCCGTACTAACATCCACACGGTGTAGCGACAAATGGAGATATACATAAATCTGTACCAACTCGGCCGTACTAACATCCACACGGTGTAGCGACAAATGGAGATATAACATAAATCTGTACCAACTCGGCCGTCCTACATCCACACGGTGTAGCACAAATGCAGATGTAGCATAAATCTGTACCAACTCGACAGTAGTAACATCCACACGGTGATGCACAAATGCAGATGTCGCATACATCTGTACCAACTCGGCCGTAGTAACATCCACACGGTGTAGCACAAATGCAGATGTAGCATAAATCTGTACCAACTCGACCGTAGTAACATCCACACGGTGTAGCACAAATGCAGTTGTAGCATAAATCTGTACCAACTCGGCCGTACTAACATCCACGCGGTGTAGCGACAAATTGAGATATAACATAAATCTGTACCAACTCGGCCGTACTAACATCCACACGGTGTACCGTCAAATGCAGATATAGCATAAATCTGTACCAACTCGGCCGTACTAAAAACCACACAGTGTAGCGACAAATGGAGATATAGCATAAATATGTACCAACTCGGCCGTACTAACATCCACACGGTGTAGCGATAACTGCAGATATAGCATAAATCTGTACCAACTCGACCGTAGTAACATCCACACGGTGTAGCACAAATGCAGATGTAGCATAAATCTGTACCAACTCGGCCGTACTAACATCCACACGGTGTTGCAACAAATGGAGATATAACATAAATCTGTACCAACTCGGCCGTATTAACATCCACACGGTGTAGCGTCAAATGCAGATATAGCATAAATCTGTACCAACTCGGTCGTACTAACATCCACACGGTGTAGCGTCAAATGCAGATATAGCATAAATATGTACCAACTCGGCCGTACTAACATCCACACGGTGTAGCGTCAAATGGAGATATAGCATAAATCTGTACCAACTCGGCCGTACTAACATCCACACGGTGTAGCGACAAATGCAGATATAGCATAAATCTGTACCAACTCGGCCGTACTAACATCCACACATTATAGCGACAAATGGAGATATAACATAAATCTGTAGCAACTCGGCCGTACTAACAACCACATGGTGTAGCGACAAATGGAGATATAGCATAAATCTGTACCAACTCGGCCGTACTAACATCCACAATGTGTAGCGTCAAATGGAGATATAGCATAAATCTGTACCAACTCGGCCGTACCAACATCCACACTGTGTAGCGTCAAATGGCGATATAGCATAAATCTGTACCAACTCGGCCGTACTAACATCCACACGGTGTAGCGACAAATGCAGATATAACATAAATCTGTACCAACTCGGAAGTACTAACATCCACACGGTGTAGCGACAAATGGATATATAACATAAATCTGTACCAACTCGGCCGTACTAACATCCACAATGTGTAGCGTCAAATGGAGATATAGCATAAATCTGTACCAACTCGGCCGTACCAACATCCACACGGTGTAGCGTCAAATGGCGATATAGCATAAATCTGTACCAACTCGGCCGTACTAACATCCACACGGTGTAGCGACAGCGACAAATGGATATATAACATAAATCTGTACCAACTCGGCCGTACTAACAACCACATGGTGTAGCGACACATGGAGATATAGCATAAATCTGTACCAACTCGGCCGTACTAACATCCACACGGTGTAGCGTCAAATGGAGATATAGCATAAATCTGTACCAACTCGGCCGTACTAACATCCACACGGTGTAGCGTCAAATGGAGATATGACATAAATCTGTACCAACTCGGCCGTACTAACATCCACACGGTGTAGCGACAAATGCAGATATAACATAAATATGTACCAACTCGGCAGTACTAACATCCACACGGTGTAGCGACAAATGGAGATATAACATAAATCTGTACCAACTCGGCCGTACTAACATCCACACGGTGTAGCGACAAATGGAGATATAACATAAATCTGTACCAACTCGGCCGTACTAACATCCACACGGTGTAGCGACAAATGGAGATATAACATAAATCTGTACCAACTCGGCCGTACTAACATCCACACGGTGTAGCGACAAATGGAGATATAACATAAATCTGTACCAACTCGGCCGTACTAACATCCACACGGTGTAGCGACAAATGGAGATATAACATAAATCTGTACCAACTCGGCCGTACTAACATCCACACGGTGTAGCGACAAATGGAGATATAACATAAATCTGTACCAACTCGGCCGTACTAACATCCACACGGTGTAGCGACAAATGGAGATATAACATAAATCTGTACCAACTCGGCCGTACTAACATCCACACGGTGTAGCGACAAATGGAGATATAACATAAATCTGTACCAACTCGGCCGTACTAACATCCACACGGTGTAGCCACAAATGGAGATATAACATAAATCTGTACCAACTCGGCCGTACTAACATCCACACGGTGTAGCCACAAATGGAGATATAACATAAATCTGTACCAACTCGGCCGTACTAACATCCACACGGTGTAGCGACAAATGGAGATATACCATAAATATGTACCAACTCGGCCGTACTAACATACACACGGTGTAGCGACAAATGCAGATATAACATAAATCTGTACCAACTCGGCCGTACTAACATCCACACAGTGTAGCGACAAATGCAGATATAACATAAATCTGTACCAACTCGGCCGTACTAACATCCACACATTGTAGCGACAAATGCAGATATACCATAAATCTGTACCAACTCGGCTGTACTAACATCCACACGGTGTAGCGACAAAGGGAGATATACCATGAATCTGTACCAAATCGACCGTACTAACATCCACACAGTGTAGCGACAAATGCAGATATACCATAAATCTGTACCAACTCGGCCGTATTAACATCCACACGGTGTAGCGACAAATGGAGATGTAACATAAATCTATATTAACTCGGCCGTACTAACATCCACACGGTGTAGCGTCAAATGGAGATATAACATAAATCTGTACCAACTCGGCTGTACTAACATCCACACGGTGTAGCGACAAATGGAGATATAACATAAATCTGTACCAACTCGGCCGTACTAACATCCACACGGTGTAGCGACAAATGGAGATATAACATAAATCTGTACCAACTCGGCCGTACTAACATCCACACGGTGTAGCGACAAATGGAGATATAACATAAATCTGTACCAACTCGGCCGTACTAACATCCACACGGTGTAGCGACAAATGGAGATATAACATAAATCTGTACCAACTCGGCCGTACTAACATCCACACGGTGTAGCGACAAATGGAGATATAACATAAATCTGTACCAACTCGGCCGTACTAACATCCACACGGTGTAGCGACAAATGGAGATATAACATAAATCTGTACCAACTCGGCCGTACTAACATCCACACGGTGTAGCGACAAATGGAGATATAACATAAATCTGTACCAACTCGGCCGTACTAACATCCACACGGTGTAGCGACAAATGGAGATATAACATAAATCTGTACCAACTCGGCCGTACTAACATCCACACGGTGTAGCGACAAATGGAGATATAACATAAATCTGTACCAACTCGGCCGTACTAACATCCACACGGTGTAGCGACAAATGGAATATAGCATAAATGTACCAACTCGGCCGTACTAACATCCACACGGTGTAGCCACAAATGAGATATAACATAAATCTGTACCAACTCGGCCGTACTAACATCCACACGGTGTAGCCACAAATGGAGATATAACATAAATCTGTACCAACTCGGCCGTACTAACATCCACACGGTGTAGCACAAATGGAGATATAGCATAAATCTGTAACAACTCGCTACTAACATCCACACGTGTAGCACAAGGAGATATACATAAATTGTACCAACTCGGCCGTACTAACATCCACACGGTGTAGACAAATGAGATATACATAAATCTGTACCAACTCGCCGTACTAACATCCACACGGTGTAGCGACAAAGGGAGATATACCATAAATCTGTACCAACTCGGCCGTACTAACATCCACACGGTGTAGCGACAAATGGAGATATAACATAAATCTGTACCAACTCGGCCGTACTAACATCCACACGGTGTAGCGACAAATGGAGATATAACATAAATCTGTACCAACTCGGCCGTACTAACATCCACACGGTGTAGCGACAAATGGAGATATAACATAAATCTGTACCAACTCGGCCGTACTAACATCCACACGGTGTAGCGACAAAGGGAGATATAACATAAATCTGTACCAACTCGGCCGTACTAACATCCACACGGTGTAGCGACAAATGGAGATATACATAAATCTGTACCAACTCGGCCGTACTAACATCCACACGGTGTAGCGACAAATGGAGATACATAAATCTGTACCAACTCGGCCGTACTAACATACACACGGTGTAGCACAAATGGAGATAAACATAAATCTGTACAACTCGGCCGTACTAACATCCACACGGTGTAGCACAAATGGAGATATAACATAAATCTGTAACAACTCGGCGGTACTAACATCCACACGGTGTAGCGACAAAGGGAGATATACCATAAATCTGTACCAACTCGGCCGTACTAACATACACACGGTGTAGCGACAAATGCAGATATAACATAAATCTGTACCAACTCGGCCGTACTAACATCCACACAGTGTAGCGACAAATGGAGATATAACATAAATCTGTACCAACTCGGCCGTACTAACATCCACACAGTGTAGCGACAAATGCAGATATACCATAAATCTGTACCAACTCGGCCGTACTAACATCCACACGGTGTAGCGACAAATGGAGATATAACATAAATCTGTACCAACTCGGCCGTACTAACATCCACACGGTGTAGCGACAAATGGAGATATAACATAAATCTGTACCAACTCGGCCGTACTAACATCCACACGGTGTAGCCACAAATGGAGATATAACATAAATCTGTACCAACTCGGCCGTACTAACATCCACACGGTGTAGCGACAAAGGGAGATATAACATAAATCTGTACCAACTCGGCCGTACTAACATCCACACGGTGTAGCGACAAATGGAGATATAACATAAATCTGTACCAACTCGGCCGTACTAACATCCACACGGTGTAGCGCAAAGGAATATACAAAATTTACCAACTCGGCCGTACTAACATCCACACGGTGTAGCACAAAGGAGATATAACATAAATCTGTACAACTCGGCCTACTAACATCACACGGTGTAGCACAAATGGAGATAAACATAAATCTGTACCAACTCGGCCGTATAACATCCACACGGTGTAGCCACAAATGGAGATTACATAAATCTGTACAACTCGGCGTACTAACATCCAAACTGTAGCACAAATGAATATACATAAATCTGTACCAACTCGGCCGTACTAACATCCACACGTGTAGCACAAAAAAGGAGATATAACATAAATCTGTACCAACTCGGCCTTACTAACATACACACGGTGTAGCCACAAATGGAGATATAACATAAATCTGTACCAACTCGGCCGTAGTAACATCCACACGGTGTAGCCACAAATGGAGATTACATAAATCTGTACAACTCGGCGTACTAACATCCACACGGTGTAGCACAAAGGAGATATACATAAATTGTACCAACCGGCCGTACTAACATCACACGGTGTAGCACAAATGAGATATAACATAGATCTGTACCAACTAGTCCATACTAAGATCCACACAGTGTAGCGACAAATGCAGATATACCACAAATCTGTACTAACTCGGCCTTACTAACATCCACACGGTGTAGCGTCAAATGGAGATATAGCATAAATCTGTAACAACTCGGCCGTACTAACATCCACACGGTGTAGCCACAAATGGAGATATAACATAAATCTGTACCAACTCGGCCGTAGTAACATCCACACGGTGTAACCACAAATGGAGATGTAGCATAAATCTGTAACAACTCGTCGGTACTAACATCCACACGGTGTAGCGACAAAGGGAGATATACCATAAATGTGTACCAACGCGGCCGTACTAACATACACACGGTGTAGCGACAAATGCAGATATAACATAAATCTGTACCAACTCGGCCGTACTAACATCCACACAGTGTAGCGACAAAGGGAGATATACCATCAATCTGTACCAACTCGGCCGTACTAACATCCACACAGTGTAGCGACAAATGCAGATATACCATAAATCTGTAACAACTCGGCCGTACTAACATCCACACGGTGTAGCCACAAATGGAGATATAACATAAATCTGTACCAACTCGGCCGTACTAACATCCACACGGTGTAGCGACGAATGGAGATATAACATAAATCTGTACCAACTCGGCCGTACTAACATCCACACGGTGTAGCGACAAATGGAAATATAGCATAAATATGTACCAACTCGGCCGTACTAACATCCACACAGTGTAGCCACAAATGGAGATATAACATAATTCTGTACCAACTCGGCCTTACTAACATACACACGGTGTAGCCACAAATGGAGATATAACATAAATCTGTACCAACTCGGCTGTAGTAACATCCACACGGTGTAGCCACAAATGGAGATGTAGCATAAATATGTAATAACTCGGCGGTACTAACATCCACACGGTGTAGCGACAAAGGGAGATATACCATAAATATGTACCAACGCGGCCGTACTAACATACACACGGTGTAGCGACAAGTGCAGATATAACATAAATCTGTACCAACTCGGCCGTACTAACATCCACACAGTGTAGCGACAAATGCAGATATACCATAAATCTGTAACAACTCGGCCGTACTAACATCCAGACGGTGTAGCGACAAATGGAGATTAACATAAATCTTAAACTCGGCCGTACTAACATCCACACGGTGTAGCGCAAATGGAGATATAACATAAATCTGTACCAACTCGGCGTACTAACATCCACACGGTGTAGCGACAAATGGAGATATAACATAAATCTGTACCAACTCGGCCGTACTAACATCCACACGGTGTAGCGACAAATGGAGATATAACATAAATCTGTACCAACTCGGCCGTACTAACATCCACACGGTGTAGCGACAAAGGGAGATATAACATAAATCTGTACCAACTCGGCCGTACTAACATCCACACGGTGTAGCGACAAATGAGATATAACATAAATCTGTACCAACTCGGCCGTACTAACATCCACACGTGTAGCGACAAATGCAGATATACATAAATCTGTACCAACTCGGCCGTACTAACATCCACACGGTGTAGCACAAATGAGATGTAACATAAATCTATATTAACTCGGCCGTACTAACATCCACACGGTGTAGCGTCAAATGGAGATATAACATAAATCTGTACCAACTCGGCTGTACTAACATCCACACGGTGTAGCGACAAATGGAGATATAACATAAATCTGTACCAACTCGGCCGTACTATCATCCACACGGTGTAGCGACAAATGGAGATATAACATAAATCTGTACCAACTCGGCCGTACTAACATCCACACGGTGTAGCGACAAAGGGAGATATAACATAAATCTGTACCAACTCGGCCGTACTAACATCCACACGGTGTAGCGACAAAGGGAGATATAACATAAATCTGTACCAACGCGGCCGTACTAACATCCACACGGTGTAGCGACAAATGGAGATATAACATAAATCTGTACCAACTCGGCCGTACTAACATCCACACGGTGTAGCGTCAAATGGAAATATAGCATAAATATGTACCAACTCGGCCGTACTAACATCCACACGGTGTAGCCACAAATGGAGATATAACATAAATCTGTACCAACTCGGCCTTACTAACATACACACGGTGTAGCCACAAATGGAGATATAACATAAATCTGTACAAACTCGGCCGTAGTAACATCCACACGGTGTAGCCACAAATGGAGATGTAGCATAAATCTGTAACAACTCGGCGGTACTACCATCCACACGGTGTAGCGACAAAGGGAGATATACCATAAATATGTACCAACGCGGCCGTACTAACATACACACGGTGTAGCGACAAATGCAGATATAACATAAATCTGTACCAACTCGGCCGTACTAACATCCACACAGTGTAGCGACAAATGCAGATATAACATAAATCTGTACCAACTCGGCCGTACTAACATCCACACATTGTAGCGACAAATGCAGATATACCATAAATCTGTACCAACTCGGCTGTACTAACATCCACACGGTGTAGCGACAAATGGAGATATAACATAAATCTGTACCAACTCGGCCGTACTAACATCCACATGGTGTAGCGACAAAGGGAGATATAACATAAATCTGTACCAACTCGGCCGTACTAACATCCACACGGTGTAGCGACAAAGGTAGATATAACATAAATCTGTACCAACTCGGCCGTACTAACATCCACACGGTATAGCGACAAATGGAGATATAGCATAAATCTGTACCAACTCGGCCGTACTAACATCCACACGGTGTAGCGACAAATGGAGATATAACATAAATCTGTACCAACTCGGTCGTACTAACATCCACACGGTGTAGTGACAAATGGAGATATAACATAAATCTGTACCAACTCGGCCGTACTAACATCCACACGGTGTAGCGTCAAATGGAGATATAACATAAATCTGTAACAACTCGGCCGTACTAACATCCACACGGTGTAGCCACAAAGGGAGATATAACATAAATCTATACCAACTCGGCCGTACTAACATACACACGGTGTAGCCACAAATGGAGATATAGCATAAATCTGTACCAACTCGGCCGTACTAACATCCATACGGTGTAGCAACAAATGTAGATATAACATAAATCTGTACCAACTCGGCCGTACTAACAAACACACGGTGTAGCGACAAATGGAGATATAACATAAATCTGTACCAACTCGGCCGTACTAACATCCACACGGTGTAGCGACAAAGGGAGATATAACATAAATCTGTACCAACTCGGCCGTACTAACATCCACACGGTGTAGCGACAAAGGGAGATATAACATAAATCTGTACCAAGGCGGCCGTACTAACATCCACACGGTGTAGCGACAAATGGAGATATAACATAAATCTGTACCAACTCGGCCGTACTAACATCCACACGGTGTAGCGTCAAATGGAAATATAGCATAAATATGTACCAACTCGGCCGTACTAACATCCACACGGTGTAGCCACAAATGGAGATATAACATAAATCTGTACCAACTCGGCCTTACTAACATACACACGGTGTAGCCACAAATGGAGATATAACATAAATCTGTACCAACTCGGTCGTACTAACATCCACACGGTGTAGTGACAAATGGAGATATAACATAAATCTGTAACAACTCGGCCGTACTAACATCCACACGGTGTAGCCACAAAGGGAGATATAACATAAATCTATACTAACTCGGCCGTACTAACATACACACGGTGTAGCCACAAATGGAGATATAGCATAAATCTGTACCAACTCGGCCGTACTAACATCCATACGGTGTAGCAACAAATGTAGATATAACATAAATCTGTACCAACTCGGCCGTACTAACATACACACGGTGTAGCGACAAATGGAGATATACCATAAATATGTACCAACGCGGCCGTACTAACGACTTGAAAATTATTTTGTTGGATAACGATATGAACTCAATCTTTGCATAACAATTAACAGTGTAGTGATGAATTCAGATACAATATAAATTCCTGCGATACTCACCTGAATATGGCGTAGCGACGAAATGACCTGCTCCAATAAAGAACAACATCAATCCATATGAATTAGCTATTGTCTCCTTACCACACATGTCCGCAAGAACCACTTGCTGTAATGTTATAAATCCACCTGAAAAAATGCATGCCAACATACAATGTGATGATACAGTCTACATCCGTTATGTCAAAGTCGGTTATGTCGAATTATCCGGTTATCTCGAAGTCGGATCAAAGTCCGTTTCAGACACTATCATTTTACATATAACTGGCTCCGTCAAAGTCAAACTTCGGTTATGTCGAACTATTTTGTTCGGTCCAACGGAATTCGACATATATGGATTATATATATTATATGTCCGAAATTTAGAGATCTTAGACAGAAATATTTAAAACATTATTACTCTATACATGGCCAACTATTAATAAATTCATTAATTTAATGTCACAAAAATCGAAAACTATTCGTAGAAATTTAGCAAAATACATATATTTTGCAAATGTATATAGAAACTAAAATTAGTATAAGAGGAGAGTATATTAACATCTTGCTCTTTTGTAAATCCATGTCGTTACCTACAGGTATACATGTACTTGCTATAGACATTGTATGAATGTTTAATGCAATAAAGGTATTTTTGTTGTTGTTGTTGTTGTTGTTGATTTATATAAATGTAAAACAATGTGATGATACAGTCTAGATCCGGTATGTCAAAGTCAGATATGGCGAATTATCCGGTTATCTCGAAGTCGGATCAAAGTCCCGTTTCAGACATTATCATTTTACATATAACTGGCTCCGTTTATATCGAATTTCGTTACGTCAAACTTCGGATATATCGAAGTATTTTGTTCGGTCCGACGGAATTCGACATAACGGATGTAGTCTTATATGGATTCTATAAATGCTAATAAGTACAATAGCCAATACAACTATTAATGACTTTGATTGAAAGTTTAGTATATGTCTTGTGCTCATTTCATTGTCATCTTGGTGTGTCATTTTATTTTTTTATTATATCTATGTTTATACTTGTTGCATACTAGAGAACAAAGAAAACGCACACTTCATAGTATCTATATTATTTATAATTTTTCACATGGGCCTATGGCTTACTGAATTTTGAAATAAAGTATATATCTATATCTAGCTGACAGAAATGCATGGTAAACATAATATATGATGATATAATGTCGCTTTAACCTTCTTAGCAGTGATTAAAATTTGTCAAAAGATTGTATTCATACTATTTTTACCATTTTACCAAAACATTGTTGAATAAAATTATAATCTGATGTGTCCAGATTCCTAGCTATCAAACACATAGTCTTAGCCACGAAGATCATGCCTCTATCACATTTAGATTAGACGTTATTGGCGTTTTAATTTTATGTTGGCGGCCATTTTGTTTTTTGTAAAATTTCATGCAAAGACATCATATATCAGCATGATTAAAACAAATATTCGCTTTAGCATGTCCAAGTACATTAGATAAAACTATTTACCAACTTTTCCTCAATAATTGTCCGTGTCTATACATTGTAAATTATAATAACGAATCCTTCGATCACATACCAATAGCAACTCCATATAAGCATGTATATATGAGTTTAGTTACAAACGTAGTGAGCAGAATTGACACCCCTGTTGACGTAGCGGCTAGAAGCAACATCATTTCCATCAAAACAAATCTACTGACTTTCGGATGGTCCCCAATCCAACCTATACAGATCCGGCTAATTGTGTTCGTGATTCCTGAAATAAATAACCTCAACTAAATATAGACTGAATCGTATTTACATCACTTAAGTCTGTTCTGTAAATGTGGCATAAATGTGCGTATGTACAGTCTGTATCCGTTATGTCAAAGTCAGTCATGTCGAATTCTCCGGTTATCTCGAAGTCAGGTCAAAGTCCCGTTTCAGACACTATCAGTTTACATATAACTGGTTCCGTTTATATCGAATTTCGAATTTTTCGTTATATCAAATTTAATTTTTTGATCCCTTCAGTATAAATATACAGTATTTCACACTCGTTATGTTAAAGTGCCACTTTGTCACCAAATTGCGACTTTAAACAGTGCGACTTACCTATTCAAAGACGGACCGCCGTGCCTGTGCAAACAATCAATACATATTGTTGAATGAGTTCACCGTGACAGTATGTTCACACTTCGACAGGTACAAACCTATATTGCCAAGTTTATGGTGTATCAAAATGTTCTTTTTTTAAACTTGCTTGGAGTGGCCTAAAAAGTGTATGTTTTTTACTTTTTTGGTTATGAATCAGAAACCATTTGTCCAGGCCCCCAACGGTGATATATTCAAGGCATGTAGTAGTACAATGACCTATTTCACGTCGATACCCTGCAGGCTTGGAACAGCACATCTCTCAATCGGCGAGAGGACAAACACTACGATTGGAGAAGTACATTTACCAATCGGCGAGAGGACAAACACTACGCTTGGAGAAGTACATTTACCAATCGGCGAGAGGACAAACACTTGGCTTGGAGAAGTACATTTACCAATCGGCGAGAGGACAAACACTTCGCTTGGAGAAGTACATGTACCAATCGGCGAGAGGACAAACACTACGATTGGAGTTGTACATGTTTCTATATACGGGATAAACACGAGACGTGTTGTATGATATTTACCTATCGTCGATGTTAACCACGCGGCTTCGTACTTTGTCATGCCTGATTGCACAGCCTGGTCTGGAATAAAACTGAATGGAACGATTAGTGCTAGATTTATCACAAATCCTGAAAGCAGATACATTGCAACTTTCAACTCGCTTAGAAGCTCAACATGGAAAATAGACTGACAGTATTGTCGTATAGAATGACTATCAGGCAATGGGTTGATACTGTCGGATATAATTAGTTCAATGTGTTGTGGATGTGCTATTGTGGCTATCCTAGTATTTGAAACCTTAGATATTTGCGTACAAGAAGTTAATTTCACTTCATCCATAGCAAGTACATTAATTAATGTAGTCCCATCTACAAATCTAATTTCGCCTGAATATGAACCAGTTCCAGTAATTGCTATAATGTTACCATTACGGCACGTTTCACTAGATATGTCTAGGGCGGTATTAGACAGTCCGTTTGCAAGTGTTGTGTTCCTGCTCGGGGCAGGTAGTAAAAATATTCCCAATATAGCACCATTCAAGACAATTCCTGCCTCCAGCAAAAGTGTTCCTCTCCATCCGTACTGCTGTATTAGGTAGTGTGCAATTTGATTGAAAGCAACTGTTCCGAGACCTGAGATGTAGTACAATTTGTGCATATTAGTATGTATACTAGAGGACATAGCAAACGCACATTTCGGGTAAGTGTGTTTTTACATGAAAAACAATAACTATATAAATACATAGTTTTAAACATTTTGGAATATTGTTAGTTGCTCAGTTTATGTTTTGTAATAAAGCTGTGATATATCTTTGATGGAATCCTTCGTATTTCGTGTTCATGTAATAATAATCATATAATGTCGGTGTGCGTGTTCTATGTCCTCTAGTACATTAGTTGTTAATTATTACATAATGACATTAAGTACAAATGAAGATTCTATCACAAATAGGACCTGACCGAAAATAGGACGGTAGTGTATCTATCTGCATGTAATGCCAAACCCCTCACGGGGTAGTGTAGGATAATATAGCCACATGTTTTCATACGACACTGTACATAGATATTGATTTCCTTAATTGATATATTATTGAGTTTTAACTGTCCCCTGTCGCTGTCCCCATTACCTCTCCAATCTCATTCCAGAACAAGCTGACCAATTATATAACCTTCGACACGTACCCGCCGTTCAACCTATAACTGCACATACTCAATCCCATGCTTCTACATTTCTTCCATCAACTATTCTAATATGGAACTCGCTGCCAAACGAGACACGGAACGCCGATACAGTAGCAACCTTCAAATACATGTTAAGTAAAAACAGGAAAAGACAATCCCCGTTATACAATGTTGGATCAAGAAGGAATCAGATACTCCACACCCGACTACGACTAGGGTGTAGTTCTTTGTGCTACGACCTTCACAGGAAAAATATCATCGATTCTCCCTTGTGCGCATGCGGGTCTATCGAATCAGTCACTCATTTCCTTCTGCATTGCCCAAGGTATAATCATCGACGTCTACAACACCTATCTAACCTTCCATGTGCTGCCACACTCAACAATCTCTTGTTTGGCGATGAGCATCTCACTACACACTGTAACACAACACTTTACCTGAATGTCCAGAGCTATATTGCAGCAACAAAACGTTTCGATACCTAGGTGAACGTGGGGGTTCTCTCCGTTTTGGTCCCGGCCCGTCGTGTGACAATACCAGATTGTTTTTTGATATTTTACATATTTGGATATAACGTTTCCGTATTGCTACACAAAAATTACAATAACGATGCTGTAAATATATGCGGACGTTTAGTAAAATCAAGTCCAAATATTTGCCACTGCTGTTAAATATTCAATAGTTTCTCTACAATTTATATAATATATACTGAACACATAAACTCGCCATTACTATTCGCCAAGCATTTTGTACCATTTAAACGTACTCCAACATGGGAAGGGATTCATATAAGCTTTAAGCTTGTTTCTCGACCCATATCGGTTCCAATGTATAAACATTGTGTTTATATATGTATATATGTATTTGATCCGAATAAAAAAATATGTTTAAACTAACTGTCTGTTATTACAGTTCACTGTATGTATTGATTTGCACTGGGTGACTCGGAGGACTAAATGCTCGCCAATGTAGTTAGTACTAAATATACATGTTTTGTACTTTAAATATATTTATGAGAGAGGTTTACCAACACATTTATAGTGCAATCCCCACTATATTGACATTATACAATACTGTTGTTGATGATAAGAAGAAGAAGAAGACATTTCTAATAGACACAAAACCGTTTTATTTTTTTTATCATAATTATATATAATGAAATTATTAACAATCACTTGAAGTCCATATAGTATATAAATATATAAAGAAATCAAATGATGATGATGATGATCACTCACTTCTTTTAATTATATACACATAACGGCAACGGTAGCGACGATAAATAAACGTAAGCCACACACACACGTGATTCTTATGCGATATGTTGTGTTGCAATATGTCTCTTATAATTCTATTCAGAATGGCTATGTACTTTCAATATGGTTGTTCACGTTTGTCCTTGAATTAGTTGTACGTGCACAGATGTGACTTAGCATAAAGATGAAAACTGTAAAAGTACGATTGCACTTACATTTTAATAGTTGTATCGGATTTCTATGTGAAGGATACGAACCCATCTGCATAATTACTAGACATATTTCACAACACGTCACATGTTATCACGCAGCTGATAGATGTCTGCTTTTTATATAATTCTAATTAAACTGTATTTATTTTACAAGGATTGCGAAGCTAGTTTTAACAACTTATATTAATCACTCTCATTGGCGCGAATGAAAGCGTATAATTATGTGGTCATTCGTGTGGGAGGAAACAGGAATACCCGGAGAAAACCCACCTGTACGATCTTGCGACAACCGTACCATCTCACATACTTCCAGGTCCGAGTATCGAACCCGGGTTGCATTGGTGAGAAGAGAGCGCGCTAACCACTGCGCTAATCGGACAGCCATTAGTTTCAGAGGGCTTATCAATCAACAACGTTTATTCAAATAAACAAATATTGTTTAAACTAACAATTTAAATTCAAGATTCAAGTTCATTTGGAATTATCAGCACTATAGTGCGATTGGCCATTTATACAAGCATAAACTATGGCAAAAGACATACATCAATACATACATACACATTTTAAGAAACAGTGATATTATCTAGGGTATTTTCTTAGCAACATAGATTCCTTTATATATTTCGATATACTAAACAATTCCATTTTATTCTTAGATATATATTTCGATATACTAAGCAATTCCATTTTATTCTTAGATTTATATTTATATAATTATACTGAACAATTCCATTTTATTCTTAGATTTATATTTATATAATTATACTAAGCAATTCCATTTTATTCTTAGATTTATATTTATATAATTATACTAAGCAATTCCATTTTATTCTTAGATTTATATTTATATAATTATACTAAGCAATTCCATTTTATTCTTAGATTGATATTTATATAATTATACTAAGCAATTCCATTTTATTCTTAGATTTATATTTATATAATTATACTAAGCAATTCCATTTTATTCTTAGATGGTATGCTATTATTCAATTGCTGTACACAAGGCCATGATATGTTACCAATGGCATGATAAATTGATTAACTAATTTACGGTATTGTTCTTGAAACGGGGAACACACTAGTTCACTGTCTTTGTAATTGCAAAGAGCGGCCTTGCTTGTTAATATCGAGACACCATATTTAGTGTTTGGTTAAAATGTCGCAGGCCCTCTGTATTCCAAACTGAATAGATAATTAAAGGTTTTATTATTTCATAGTACAATCCGGCTAAGGAGTTTCGGTTAATAGCTTCTAGTCTGTCCATTTTACCGTAAGTGAAATAATAGAACTAAGTAACGTGGTCATTCTTGCATGTAATGTAATTGTCTAAACTGGAATTGCAGAACATATGTCTAAAATAAAGTACACGTTTAATCGCTTGTGATTTCAGATGGCGTCGAAAACGACCGATTTATGAACATACATGTAACGGAAATGTTGGTTACAGTTAGTTCCAGAAAGCTAATTGACATTGTGTATAGTAATAATTGTTACTTGCAACTGAGGAGTTTAACACCAGCAACTTATGATTACTCTACAATATGAGGTTAGCTGTGAACTGGAGAGAAATGTTGTTTGGTAAACTAACTGCCCGTCGCTTATACGACCGGTATCGATTATAAATAATTGTTTTAAAAAAGTTAACATAAATATTATGTAAAATGTTACTAACATAACATGACAACACAGTCTGTGAAACATCTGATAAGATATTATCTTGACCGCCATCTTGTATGGCAAGTTTTATAAACAGCAAGTTCAGGATTGTCCTACTAATCGTGTATTATAAAGAATGTTACAGAAACTATTTTGAATTTATACAATTAAATGACGATGGATATATATGGTTTACATAGCACAAGGAGTATTCACAATCCATATCTGATGCATATTTTGTGTATGCTATATACCCCCTGAGAGTTCTGTCATGTATAGGAATGTACATTCCACTTTATTTGAGTTTGATTGTTTCGAAACTCCTAACACTGATATACGAAACTATAATGACCTTGGTGATGTATATTTATCTGGTGACCTAAATTCTCGCACAAGCGACCAGCTAGATTACGTACTTGATCTACATTTAGACTGTTGTGTTGATCTTCCACAGCCTAGTGCGCATGCACTTAGCTTACCAGTGCACCGAAATCAAGATAAGTATGTGAACAATTTTGGGGGGAAATTATTAACACTTTGCAAAGAAAATCAACTCTGTATTGGTTGGATCAAGGAAAATGTACTTTCCATGCAACTTATAGAAATAGACCGGTTTCTAGCTTAGTTGATTATGTGATTACTAGTTACGAATGTTATAACAGTATAAATGGTATGCATGTGTTTGATTTAACCGAATATTCGGACCACTGTCCTATTATTTTTACTATGAAATGCAACATAGATTTACCACAAGATAGTCGCATTGAATAAGTATTGTGTGTGTGTTGTGTGTGTGCGTATGTTGTATGTGTGTTCTGTGTGTAGTGTGTGTGTGTTGTGTGTGTGTTGTGTGTGTATTGTGTGTGTGTGTGTATTGTGTGTGTGTAGTGTGTGTGTATTGTGTGTGTGTTGTGTGTGTATTGTGTATGTATGTGTGTATTGTGTGTGTGCATTGTGTGTGTGTAGTGTGTGTATTGTGCACCGAAATCAGGATAAGTATGTGAACAATTTTGGGGGGAAATTATTAACACTTTGCAAAGAAAATCAACTCTGTATTGGTTGGATGAAGGAAAATGTACTTTCCATGCAACTTATAGAAATATACCGGTTTCTAGCTTAGTTGATTATGTGATTACTAGTTACGAATGTTATAACAGTATAAATGGTATGCATGTGTTTGATTTAACCGAATATTCGGACCACTGTCCTATTACTTTTACTATGAAATGCAACATAGATTTACCACAAGATAGTCGCATTGAATAAGTATTGTGTGTGTGTTGTGTGTGTACGTGTGTTGTATGTGTGTTCTGTGTGTAGTGTGTGTGTGTTGTGTGTGTGTATTGTGTGTGTATATTGTGTGTGTATTATGTGTGTATTGTGTTGTGTGTGTGTGTATTGTGTGTGTATTGTGTGTGTGGATTGTGTGTGTGTATTGTGTGTGTATTGTGTGTGTGTATTGTGTATGTGTGTGTGTATTGTGTGTGTATTGTGTGAATTGTGTGTGTATTGTGTGTGTATTGTGTGTGTGTATTGTGTGTGTATTTTATGTGTGTGTATTGTATGTGTGTGTATTGTGTGTATGTATTGTGTGTGTGTATTGTGTGTGTATTGTGTGTGTATTATGTGTGTGTATTGTGTATGTGTGTATTGTGTGTGTGTATTGTGTGTGTATTGTGTGTATTTTTGTGTATTGTGTGTGTATTGTGTTGTGTGTGTGTATTGTGTGTGTATTGTGTGTGTGGATTGTGTGTGTGTATTGTGTGTGTATTGTGTGTGTGTATTGTGTATGTGTGTGTGTATTGTGTGTGTATTGTGTGAATTGTGTGTGTATTGTGTGTGTATTGTGTGTGTGTATTGTGTGTGTATTTTATGTGTGTGTATTGTATGTGTGTGTATTGTGTGTATGTATTGTGTGTGTGTATTGTGTGTGTATTGTGTGTGTATTATGTGTGTGTATTGTGTATGTGTGTATTGTGTGTGTGTATTGTGTGTGTAGTGTGTGTATTTTTGTGTATTGTGTGTGTATTGTGTATTGTATGTGTATTGTGTGTGTATTATGTGTGTGTATTATGTCTGTTGTGTTTGTGTGTATTGTGTGTGTATGTATGGTGTGTGTGTATTGTGTGTGTATTATGTGTGTGTGTGTATTGTGTGTGTGTATTGTGTGTGTATCGTGTGTGTGTGTGTATTGTGTGTATGTGTGTTTGTGTATTGTGTGTGTATTGTGTGTGTATTATGTGTGTGTATTGTATCTGTTGTGTGTGTGTGTGTATTTTGTGTGTGTATTGTGTGTGTATGTATTGTGTGTGTGTAATGTGTGTGTGTATTGTGTGTGTGTGTGTGTGTGTGTGGGTGTGTGTGTGTGTGTGTGTGTGTGTGTGTGTGTGTGTGTGTGTGTGGTGTGTGTGTGTGTGTGTGTGTGTGTATCGTGTGTGTGTGTATTGTGTGTGTGTGTATTGTGTGTATGTGTGTGCGTGCGTGCGTGCGTGCGTGCGTGTGTGCGTGCGTGCGTGCGCGCTTGTGTGTGTGTGTGTGTGTGCGTGCGTGCGTGCGTGCGTGCGTGCATGTATATATATGTCTTTGTCATAGTTTATACTTATGTAAATGGCCAAAGACAAGATATCGCTGAATGCAATAAATGCTAATAAAGTTGAAACTTGAAACTAAGTTTTAATTGCAATAACATAATTAATTTGTGTTTGTTATTATTGAAATACACTTTTTAAATATTAATTATTTTTCTTGACAATGGTGTATGCATTAGAATTTATAAGAAAGTGCAACTATTGTTGAATGTCTATGTTCACAGTTGTCCGATTAGCGCAATGGTTAACCAATGGAGATAATTAACCAATGCAACCCAGCTTGGATGGTACGGTGGTCGCCAGATCGGACAGGCGCGTTTTCTCCCACACGCCTTCATCCGCGCCAACGAGAGTGATTAATATAAGTTGTTAAAACTTGCTTCGCAATCGTTGTAAAATAAATAAAGTTACAGTGGTCATTGATACTAGTAAACAGATTAAGTGATATGAATTTTTTGGGGAAATAATACACAAAATATGTTAATTTTAAGCTTTTCAGCAAGCATACCTAGTTGATTGACAAGTGTTTCTACATGCTTTTATGCAAATTCGTAATATTATTGTTTTTATTGAAAGACAAAGCGTGTATATTATGCTACACCAACGGAGAAATAAAAGTCACCTATTTATCTATACGGAATCCATGTTATCTACGGCAGAGAAAACTCGCTAGTCATGTGGTATACATATCGCGTATCAAATCCCTATCTATCTATGTTCCTGCATCAAGGTTCCATTGTCATGGAATGGAAACTAAATATGTTCTGAATAAAACTAGATTTAGCTATGTACTCGCATGAACGTTTATATTGTGTATTTTAGCATCATCGTTTATATTGTGTATTTTAGCATCATCGTTTATATTCTGTATTTTAGCATCATCGTTGATATTGTGTATTTTAGCATCATCGTTTATCGTGTGTATTTTAGCATCATCATTTATATTGTGTATTTTAGAATCATGTTTATATTGTGTATTTTAGCATCATCGTTTATATTGTGTATTTTAGCATCATCGTTTATAATCTGTATTTTAGCATCATCGTTTATATTCTGTATTTTAGCATCAATGTTTATCGTGTGTATTTTAGCATCATCGTTTATATTGTGTATTTTAGCATCATCGTTTATAATCTGTATTTTAGCATCATCGTTTATATTCTGTATTTTAGCATCAATGTTTATCGTGTGTATTTTAGCATCATCGTTTATATTGTGTATTTTAGCATCATCGTTTATAATCTGTATTTTAGCATCATCGTTTATATTCTGTATTTTAGCATCAATGTTTATCGTGTGTATTTTAGCATCATCGTTTATATTGTGTATTTTAGCATCATCGTTTATAATCTGTATTTTAGCATCATCGTTTATATTCTGTATTTTAGCATCAATGTTTATCGTGTGTATTTTAGCATCATCGTTTATATTGTGTATTTTAGCATCATCGTTTATAATCTGTATTTTAGCATCATCGTTTATATTCTGTATTTTAGCATCAATGTTTATCGTGTGTATTTTAGCATCATCGTTTATATTGTGTATTTTAGCATCATCGTTTATATTGTATATTTTAGCATCATCGTTTATATTGTATATTTTAGAATCATCGTTTATATTGTATATTTTAGCATCAATGTTTATATTGTGTAGTTTAGCATCATCGTTTATATTGTATATTTCAGCATCATCGTTTATATTGTGTAGTTCAGCATCATCGTGTAGATTCTGTATTTTAGCATCATCGTTTATATTCTGTATTTTAGCATCATCGTTTATATTCTGTATTTTAGCATAATCGTTTACATTCTGTATTTTAGCTAGCCTGGTATCCAATCTTTCGATTTTTCACTTTTTAACTTCTGGCAAAATGGCATTATCAGAAGTTCAATACGGCCCAATTAATGGTATCGGTGTTAACATATATTTATTTGACTGATCAGGCAAAATATATCGACGCCTGTTGCCAAGGCTATGTTTTAACATCATCGTTTATATTGTGTATTTTAGCATCAGTGTGTATATTGTGTATTTTAGCATCATCGTTTATAGTGTGTATTTTAACATCATCGTTTATCGTGTGTATTTTAGCATCATCATTTATATTGTGTATTTTAAAATTAATGTTTATATTCTGTATTTTAGCATCATCGTTTATATTGTGTATTTTAGCATCATCGTTTATATTGTGTATTTTAGCATCATCGTTTATATTGTGTATTTTAGCATCATCGATGATATTGTGCATTTTAGAATCAATGTTTATAAATTATAGTGTATTTTAGCATTATCGTTTATATTGTGTATTTTAGCATCATCGTTGATATTCTGTATTTTAGCATCATCGTTTATATTGTGTATTTTAGCATTATCGTTTATATTCTGTATTTTAGCATCATCGTTTATATTGTGTATTTTAGCATCATCGTTTATATTGTGTATTCTAGCATCATCATTTATATTGTGTATTTTAGCATCATCGTTTATATTCTGTATTCTAGCATCATCGTTTATATTGTGTATTTTAGCATCATCATTTATATTGTGTATTTTAGCATCATCGTTTATATTCTGTATTCTAGCATCATCGTTTATACTGTGTATTTTAGCATCATCGTTTATATTCTGTATTTTAGCATCATCGTTTATATTGTGTATTTTAGCATCATCGTTTATAGTGTGTATTTTAGCATCATCGTTTATATTATGTATTTTAGATTCATCGTTTATATTCTGTATTTTAGCATCATCGTTGATATTGTGTATTTTAGCATCATCGTTGATATTGTGTATTTTAGCATCAATGTTTATAGTGTGTATCTTAGCATCATCGTTTATATTGTGTATTTTAGCATTATCGTTTTTATTCTGTACTTTAGCATCATCGTTTATCGTGTGTATTTTAGCATCATCGTTTATATTCTGTATTTTAGCATCATCGTTTATATTCTGTATTTTAGCATCATCGTTTATATTGTGTATTTTAGAATCATCGTTTATAGTGTGTATTTTAGCATCATCGTTTATATTCTGTATTTTAGCATCATCGTTTATCGTGTGTATTTTAGCATCATCGTTTATATTCTGTATTTTAGCATCATCGCTGATATTGTGTATTTTAGCATCATCGTTGATATTGTGTATTTTAACATCATCGTTTATCGTGTGTATTTTAGCATCATCATTTATATTGTGTATTTTAGAATTAATGTTTATATTCTGTATTTTAGCATCATCGTTTATATTGTGTATTTTAGCATCATCGTTTATATTGTGTATTTTAGCATCATCGTTTATATTGTGTATTTTAGCATCATCGATGATATTGTGCATTTTAGAATCAATGTTTATAAATTATAGTGTATTTTAGCATTATCGTTTATATTGTGTATTTTAGCATCATCGTTTATATTGTATATTTTAGCATCATCGTTTATATTGTGTATTTTAGCATCATCGTTTATATTCTGTATTTTAGCATCATCGTTTATATTGTATATTTTAGCATCATCGTTTATATTCTGTATTTTAGCATCATCGTTTATATTGTATATTTTAGAATCATCGTTTATATTCTGTATTTTAGCATTATCGTTTATATTGTGTAGTTTAGCATCATCGTTTATATTGTATATTTTAGAATCATCGTTTATATTGTATATTTTAGAATCATCGTTTATATTCTGTATTTTAGCATCATCGTTGATATTGTGTAGTTTAGCATCATCGTTTATATTGTGTATTTTACCATCATCGTTTATATTGTGTATTTTACCATCATCGTTTATATTGTGTATTTTACCATCATCGTTTATATTGTGTATTTTACCATCATCGTTTATATTGTATATTTAAGCATCATCGTTTATATTGTATATTTCAGCATCATCGTTTATATTGTTTAGTTTAGAATCATCGTTTATATTGTGTATTTTACCATCATCGTTTATATTGTATATTTCAGCATCATCGTTTATATTGTGTAGTTTAGCATCATCGTTTATATTGTATATTTTACCATCATCGTTTATATTGTGTATTTTACCATCATCGTTTATATTGTGTATTTTACCATCATCGTTTATATTGTATATTTCAGCATCATCGTTTATATTGTGTATTTTAGCATCATCGTTTATATTGTATATTTTACCATCATCGTTTATATTGTGTATTTTAGCATCATCGTTTATATTGTGTATTTTACCATCATCGTTTATATTGTGTATTTTAGCATCATCGTTTATATTGTATATTTCAGCATCATCGTTTATATTGTATATTTTACCATCATCGTTTATATTGTGTATTTTACCATCATCGTTTATATTGTGTATTTTACCATCCTCGTTTATATTGTATATTTCAGCATCATCGTTTATATTGTGTATTTTAGCATCATCGTTTATATTGTGTATTTTACCATCATCGTTGATATTGTGTATTTTAGCATCATCGTTTATATTGTATATTTCAGCATCATCGTTTATATTGTGTATTTTAGCATCATCGTTTATATTGTTTAGTTTAGAATCATCGTTTATATGGTATATTTCAACATCATCGTTTATATTGTATATTTCAGCATCATCGTTTATGTTGTGTATTTTAGCATCATCATTTATATTCTGTATTTTAGAATCAATGTTTATATTCTGTATTTTAGCATCATCGTTTATATTGTATATTTTAGCATCATCGTTTATATTGTGTAGTTTAGCATCATAGTTTTTATTCTGTATTTTGGCATCATCGTTTCTATTGTGTATTTTAGAATCAATGTTTATATTGTGTAGTTTAGCATCATCGTTTATATTGTGTATTTTGGCATCATCGTTTCTATTGTGTATTTGTCTGCGTATACTGGTAATAATATGTACTTATATTAATTCCATTACGTACCCGACCCACACAGCGCTATACCGTTAGCTAGGGCGATATGCTTGTTAGCGGTCTTAATCACCGACACGCCTGCTGGTAGATACATTAATCCAACGCCAAAACCTGTAATGATTAAAATAAAGTGTAATTGTTGATTGCGTGTTGCCTGGAAACTACAAATCCCAACGATGGAACAGTAATACTATGATTCGACGATAGTCATCTGCATAGCATCGGTATGGTAACATCTGATTTACGACGCAGGAGTTAGTAGACCGAGAAAACGCCGTCATAACCAGTATGCAATGGTATGGAATATGTATGTACACGTTGCCTATGGTAATGATATGGAATATGTATGTATATGTTGCCTATGGTAATGGTATGGAATATCTATGTACACGTTGCCTATGGTAGGGGTATGGAATATCTCTGTACACGTTGCCTATGGTAGGGGTATGGAATATGTATGTACAAGTTGTCCATTGCAGTGGTATGGACTATGTATGCACAAGTTGCCTATTGCAGTGGTATCGAATATGTATGTACACGTTGCCTATTGCAGTGGTATGGAATATGTATGTACAAGTTGCCTATTGCAGTGGTATCGAATATGTATGTACAAGTTGCCTATTGCAGTGGTATCGAATATGAATGTACACGTTGCATATTGCACTGGTATGTAATATGTATGTACACGTTGCCTATTGCAGTGGTATGGAATATGTATGTACAAGTTGCATATTGCAGTGGTATGGAATATGTATGTACAAGTTGCCTATTGCAGTGGTATGGAATATGTATGTACAAGTTGCCTATTGCAGTGGTATGGAATATGTATGTACAAGTTGCCTATTGCAGTGGTATCGAATATGTATGTACAAGTTGCCAATTGCAGTGGTATCGAATATGTATGTACACGTTGCATATTGCACTGGTATGTAATATGTATGTACACGTTGCCTATTGCAGTGGTATGGAATATGTATGTACAAGTTGCATATTGCAGTGGTATGGAATATGTATGTACAAGTTGCCTATTGCAGTGGTATGGAATATGTATGTACAAGTTGCCTATTGCAGTGGTATGGAATATGTATGTACAAGTTGCCTATTGCAGTGGTATGGAATATGTATGTACAAGTTGCCTATTGCAGTGGTATGGAATATGTATGTATGAGTTGCCTATTGCAGTGGTATGGAATATGTATGTATGAGTTGCCTATTGCAGTTGTATGGAATATGTATGTAAAAGATGGTCATTGCAGTGGTTTGGTGACCTGTACTATAATGGCCAGTGATTAAGTGCGATGTATGTGTGATGGAGGAGTTTTCATGTTTCATTTTAAAAAAGTCGTTACTCCATCCTATATTCAATACACTATATTATAAAATCAACCAGTCCACCGTAGGACGTACCACACCAACTGTTATACCGTAGTACGTACCACACCAACTGTTCTACCTTAGGACGTACCACACCAACTGTTCTACCGTAGGGCGTACCACACCAACTGTTATACCGTAGTACGTACCACACCAACTGTTATACCGTAGTACGTACCACACCAACGGTTCTACCGTAGGACGTACCACACCAACTGTTCTACCGTAGGACGTACCACACCAACTGTTCTATCGTAGTACGTACCACACCAACTGTTCTACCGTAGGACGTACAACACCAACTGTTCTATCGTAGTACGTACCACACCAACTGTTCTACCGTAGGACGTACCACACCAACTGTTCTATCGTAGTACGTACCACACCAACTGTTCTACCTTGGTACGTAACATACCAACTGTTCAACCGTAGTACGTACCACACCAACTGTTCAACCGTAGTACGTACCACACCAACTGTTCAACCGTAGGACGTACCACACCAACTGTTCTACCGTAGTACGTACCACACCAACTGTTCTACCGTAGGACGTACCACACCAACCAGTCTTACCGTAGTACGTACCACACCAGCTGTTCAACCGTAGTACGTACCACACCAACTGTTATACCGTAGGATGTACCACACCAACTGTTCTACCGTAGTACGTACCACACCAACCAGTCCTACCGTATGACGTACCACACCAACGGTTCTACCGTAGGACGTACCACACCAACTGTTCTACCGTGGTACGTAACACACCAACTGTTCTACCGTAGGACGTACCACACCAACGGTTCTACCGTAGTACGTACCACACCAACTGTTCTACCATAGGACGTAACACACCAACTGTTCTACCGTAGGACGTAACATACCAACGGTTCTACCGTAGTACGTACCACACCAACTGTTCTACCGTAGGACGTACCACACCAACGGTTCTACCGTAGTACGTACCACACCAACTGTTCAACCGTAGTACGTACCACACCAACGGTTCTACCGTAGTACGTACCACACCAGCTGTTCAACCGTAGTACGTACCACACAGTTGTTCAACCATAGTACGTACCACACCAACTGTTCTACCGTAGTACGTACCACACCAACCAGTCTTACCGTAGTACGTACCACACCAACTGTTCTACCGTAGTACGTACCACACCAACTGTTCTACCGTAGGACGTACCACACCAACCAGTCTTACCGTAGTACGTACCACACCAACTGTTCTACCGTAGTACGTACCACACCAACTGTTCTACCGTAGTACGTACCACACCAACTGTTCTACCGTAGGACGTACCACACCAACCAGTCTTACCGTAGTACGTACCACACCAGCTGTTCAACCGTAGTACGTACCACACCAACTGTTCTACCGTAGTACGTACCACACCAACCAGTCTTACCGTAGTACGTACCACACCAGCTGTTCAACCGTAGTACGTACCACACTGCTGTTCAACCGTAGTACGTAACACACCAACTGTTCTACCGTAGTACGTACCACACCAACCAGTCTTACCGTAGTACGTACCACACCAACTGTTCTACCGTAGGACGTACCACACCAACCAGTCTTACCGTAGTACGTACCACACCAACTGTTCTACCGTAGTACGTACCACACCAACTGTTCAACCGTAGTACGTACCACACCAACTGTTCTACCGTAGTACGTACCACACCAACTGTTCTACCGTAGTACGTACCACACCAACTGTTCAACCGTAGTACGTACCACACCAACTGTTCTACCGTAGTACGTACCACACCAACTGTTCTACCGTAGTACGTACCACACCAACTGTTCTACCGTAGTACGTACCACACCAACTGTTCTACCGTAGGACGTACCACACCAACTGTTCTACCGTAGGACGTACCACACCAACTGTTCTACCGTAGGACGTACCACACCAACTGTTCTACCGTAGTACGTACCACACCAACTGTTCTACCGTAGTACGTACCACACCAACTGTTCTACCGTAGTACGTACCACACCAACTGTTCTACCGTAGTACGTACCACACCAACTGTTCTACCGTAGTACGTACCACACCAACTGTTCTACCGTAGTACGTACCACACCAACTGTTCTACCGTAGTACGTACCACACCAACTGTTCTACCGTAGTACGTACCACACCAACTGTTCTACCGTAGGACGTACCACACCAACTGTTCTACCGTAGTACGTACCACACCAACTGTTCTACCGTAGTACGTACCACACCAACTGTTCTACCGTAGGACGTACCACACCAACTGTTCTACCGTAGTACGTACCACACCAACTGTTCAACCGTAGTACGTACCACACCAACTGTTCTACCGTAGTACGTACCACACCAACTGTTCTACCGTAGGACGTACCACACCAACTGTTCTACCGTAGTACGTACCACACCAACTGTTCTACCGTAGGACGTCAACACCAACGTTTTACCGTAGGACGTACCACACCAACTGTTCTACCGTAGACACCACACCAACTGTTCTACCGTAGACGTACCACACAACTGTTCACCGTAGTACGTACCACACCAACGGTTATACCGTAGTACGTACCACCCCAACTGTTCTACCGTAGTACGTACCACACCAACTGTCCTACCGTAGTACGTACCACATCAACTGTTCTACCGTAGTACGTACCACACCAACTGTTCTACCGTAGTACGTACCACACCAACTGTTCAACCGTAGGACGTACCACACCAACTGTTCTACCGTAGTACGTACCACACCAACTGTTCTACCGTAGTACGTACCACACCAACTGTTCTACCGTAGTACGTACCACACCAACTGTTCTACCGTAGGACGTACCACACCAACTGTCCTACCGTAGTACGTACCACACCAACTGTTCAACCGTAGGACGTACCGCACCAACTGTTCTACCGTAGTACGTACCACACCAACTGTTCTACCGTAGGACGTACCACACCTACTGTTCTACCGTGGTACGTAACATACCAACTGTTCTACCGTAGGACGTGCAACACCAACGGTTTTACCGTAGGACGTACCACACCAACTGTTCTACCGTAGTACGTACCACACCAACGGTTCTACCGGAGTACGTACCACACCAACTGTTTTACCGTAGGGCGTACCACACCAACTGTTCAACCGTAGTACGTACCACACAAACTGTTCTACCGGAGTACGTACCACACCAACTGTTTTAAGCAAACATTTTACCCACTTTTGCCAGGAACCCGGGACCGGTTTCACTTAATTATTATGGACGATATATATCGTAATCGAACATCGCATAGCGTTAAGTCGCTATTTATCGATCGATATTGTTCTTGAAATACAGTCACCCAATACTACATACCACTCCTGTAAGTCGGTATGTATCGATCGATATTGTTCTTGAAATACAGTCACCCAATACTACATAGCACTCCTGTAAGTCGGTATGTATCGATCGATATTGGTCTTGAAATACAGTCACCCAATACTACATAGCACTCCTGTAAGTCGGTATGTATCGATCGATATTGTTCTTGAAATATAGTCACCCAATACTACATAGCACTCCTGTAAGTCATTATGTATCGATCGATATTGTTCTTGAAATACAATCACCCAATACTACATAGCACTCCTGTAAGTCGGTATGTATCGATCGATATTGTTCTTGAAATATAGTCACCCAATACTACATAGCACTCCTGTAAGTCATTATATCGATCGATATTGTTCTTGAAATACAATCACCCAATACTACATAGCACTCCTGTAAGTCGGTATGTATCGATCGATATTGGTCTTGAAATACAGTCACCCAATACTACATAGCACTCCTGTAAGTCGGTATGTATCGATCGATATTGTTCTTGAAATACAGTCACCCAATACTACATAGCACTCCTGTAAATCAGTATGTATCGATCGATATGGTTCTTGAATATAGTCACCCAATACTACATAGCACTCCTGTACGTCGATATGTATCGATCGATATGGTTCTTGAAATATAGTCACCCAATACTACATAGCACTCCTGTAAGTCGATATGTATCGATCGATATTGTTCTTGAAATATAGTCACCCAATGCTACATACCACTCCTGTAAGTCGGTATATATCGATCGATATGGTTCTTGAAATATAGTCACCCAATACTACATAGTACTCCTGTAAGTCGGTATGTATCGATCGATATTGTTCTTGAAATATAGTCACCCAATACTACATACCACTCCTGTAAGTCGGTATGTGTCGATCGATATGGTTCTTGAAATACAGTCACCCAATGGAACATACCGTTACTTCTGTATGTGTGTTTTAGTTTAATAATAATATATTGAATTCATCATGATATAACATGCACTAATATAGTTTGATAATACAAATGGTTTGGGCCACAAGAAAACGGTCCTCATTAGGATGTATGTGGGTATGTATCGATATGATTCTTGACCTGTTGTCACCCAATATCACATTACGTTACCTCGTATATAAGACATTACTTTATTAAGATAGTTGTGTGAAACAGGCCCCTAGTTTTGTCCTGAACATTAGAGAGAAGCGAGAACTGTGTAACGAAGATCTAAGTTTCGTCGGCGTGTTTCCCTCGAAAAGATCAATTTCATTGCATGCATTATTTACCTCCGACAAGGCCGTACGAGATGTACAGGTAGTATATGTTTGTTGCGAAAGCACTGGCCGCCAATCCGGTACAACTCACCACAGCTCCAATCATAACGATATTACGACAGCCGTACCTGTCACACAACGCTCCTGTTAGGGGTCCTGAAATATCAAGTGCAAGGACGTGCAATCAGTTAGTCTATACAAAGTTATTTTAGCTCGATTGTGAAACAAGTTCTTACAACTTATATTAATCACCGTCGAGACCTCATCCCTGGTGGAATCCGTCGTCACTAAGGAGAGAGGAGATGCAACGTAGAATCCAAATGCCTTGCATACGGGCACAATTGTAACGACTACAGCAAGGCTCGAACTACGGGCCTTTCGCAACTGAAGCGAACGAGCTACCAATGCACTTTTGTAACTTCCAATGGAACTATTTACATATCTAGTAAATATCCTGTAAAGTTTATATATAAATGTTGTCTAGTATTATATATATGGTTTAATGACGTATTGTGTCATGTAGGGATCTGTGGTCCAGTGGTACCACGCTGGACTGGTAATCCAGGGATCGCAAGTTCGATCCCCCGTCTGACCCTAATAAAATTAACAGTCTTTCAGATGGGACATGAAACCGAGGTTTCGTGTCGGTGTTGTACACAGAGCACGTAAACGAACCAGAGGAGATTCTGGAATGGGTCTCTGTCTGTACATACACATTGCACTATCCTCCAAAAATATAAAATGACTAATCTCTTCAGGAGGCGTCGCTCATATGGGCAACCGGTAGCGACGATAAATAAAAGTAACACACACATACAACGTAGTAATGTTTTCCTTTGTTTTGGCAGAAATAAGTAGGATGCAAGGAAATACCAAGGTCGGCTAAGCTTGCCCAGGAAACACGGAAGCTTGCCCAGGAAACATGGAAGCTTGCCCAGGAAACATGGCCATGTCCCCGAAAGGGGTTCGACATCAACTGCAACATACATACATACATACATACATACATACATACATACACACATACACACATACACACATACACACATACACACATACACACATACACACATACACACATACACACATACACACATACACACATACACACATACAAACATACACACATACACACATACACACATACACACATACACACATACACACATACACACATACACACAGACACACAACACACACACACACACACACACAACACACATACACACACACACACACACACATACACACACACACAGACACACACACATACACACATACACACATACACACATACACACATACACACATACACACATACACACATACACACATACACACATACATACATACATACATACACACACACATACACACACACATACACACGCATACACACACATATACACACATATGCACACGCACACACACGCATGCACACATATACACAAATATACACACCCATACACATATACACACACTCATACACCCATTTATTTACACATACAGACACATACACACACACCCATACATACATACATATATACACACACATACACACACGCATACACACATATACACACATACATACACACGCATACACATACATACACATATACACATATACACACATACACACACACACATACACATATACACACATACACACACATACACACGCATACACACATATACACACATACATATACACACACATACATATACACACATGCACACACATATACACACATGTACATACACACACACATATACACACATACATACGCCACATACACACACATATACACACATACATATACATACATACACACACATACACATACATATACACACATATACACACATACATACACATACATATACACACATGCACACGCACAAACATACACATACACACACATACACAAACATACATACATATACACACACATACACACATACATACACACACACACATATACACACATACACACACATACATACACACACATACACACATACACACACATACCCACACATACACACATACACACATACATACATACATACACATACACACACACACACACACACATACATACGCATACAAACATACACACACATACAAACCTACACATACACACATACACACAAATACATACATACACACACATACATACATTCACACATACACATACATAGACACACACATACATACCCACACATACACACACACATACACACACATACACACACATACACACACACATACACACACGCATACACACGCATACACACATACATACATACATACATACAGACACACACATACATACACACATACACATACACACACATACATACACACACATACACACATACATACACACACATACACACACTGTAGTTTCGAATCCAACTGGGGATGTCCAATTATTTTATGTAAGGAAGCTATCCAGCTGACCTACGGATGGTCGGTGATTTTACACAGGGTGCCCTACCTCGGATACCCGTCCGTGCATGAACTACTGCTTGGGTGGGCACCCGGGATCTTCCTCCGTCAAAACTAGCTGGAGAGTCGCCATTATGACATACATGTGCCCCAATATTTTGGCAAGCCGCGTGTATTTTTATTTTACACTTGTGGAATTTATACGCCACATTGCAAGTGACGGCTATGTAGATCTACTCTGGGTTCATACGTACTGTACACAGGGTGGGTACCGGGTACCCGTTTATAGAACGTACATTTATGTATAATACGGTCGATGTACGTGTTATTAACCATCGTCATCGGCAAGACGTCACCGCCAATTTTTGTAAAATAATTGATAAAATACCAAAATGTATTATAAACAGAACAGAACAGAAATTGTATTAAGACTTGTACATGGTACATCGTCAAATACATATATACAAATATATACATGTATGATGTAAATATATACAACAATTGTATCGTGGTCATGTGGCATATAGAATCTGATAATAATAAGAAAATGCATCTAATTATGAGGATGAACAATAATTAGTGCTGATATTGGATTTATGTCATATTATTTAAGAGTGTTATTTTAATGTCAACTGCTTTATTATAGAATAAAGCTAACTTATATATGATATTTCTTTTATTAGATTGCAACAATTCAATAAACTTAAGCATATTTGGTCTAACAAAATAATATTTCTTTATGTAAAGTTTTCTCAAATCTGAATAGCACGGGCAAACAAGTATAAAATGATATTCGTCTTCTAGGTCGTGTGTATTGCAACACAAACAATAGCGTTCATTTTATGGAATTCTATTTTGTCCATATCTACCAGTATGTATTCGTAATGAATGTGCAGAAATTCTTAATATTGTAATTAAAAAACGTAAGCTATATGGTACAATATCTAGATAAGGTTATCATACAAGTTTAGTACACCACTTGTCTCTTTGCTTACAAGCCAACCTTGAATGAAACAATCAATCATACGTTGTTTAAACAAACTTATAAACTGGCTACACTGTACACTATATGGAGTTTCCCAAATGTTCGAGAAACCATAACTATTTAAAATATCGTTAAGTTTGGAAGCCCAATTTCTGGAACCATTTGCACAATCATTTACAGCCTGGCTATATACACGTTTTAACATTATAGTATCTGTATGTAACAATTTAAACCAATATTTTACAATTCTAGTATAACGTGTTATGTAAAGTGGATATCTGGCAAATTCGCCATATACGCATGTAGAACAAGTAGTTACTCTTACATTTAAAATACGTTTACAAAACTTCAAATGAATACGTTCTAGCTCCTTTGATTTGGTGAAACCCCAAATTTCAGAACTATCATTTAAAATAGAGCTCACAAAGGCATCAAAAAGCTGGCAAAGCAGATTTGGTTTCAGACTTATTTTTGTACAGTTAGCGAGGAGAATATTCACGCTTTTAATGCTTTGCCTGACACAAACTGTTGATTCATGGTAAAGTTACCTGTATAATTAAAAACAGTACCCAAATATTTAAAATCATTTGTTATTTCAATATTAGTTCCATTATAGGTCCATGATTCACCCGGCAGTAATCCACCCCTTTTTCCGAAACACCATAACTCTAGTTTTTGCCGTATTCACCTCTAATCCCCAAAGTTTACAATGGTCATTCAATAAATTTAAATTGGTTTGCAATTCTTGTGGTGATTTTGCTAATATGACCATATCATCAGCAAACAACAATAGCAATAGGACAATATCATCAATTAATAATCCAGACTCGTTGTTACCCTGTAAAAATAATTCTAAATCTTCAACAAACAATGAAAACAAAATGGGTGACATTATCTCCCCTTATCTCAGACCAATGGTGTATTCAAAGTAATCAGAATAGTTACCACAATTCCTGACGCAAGACTTAACCTTTTGGTACATATCTTTAATAATTCGTAAAAGTTTGCCTTGTATACCAACTTTATATTTTCACCCACAAGGCATTTCTATAAATAGTATCAAAACATTTACATAAATCGACGTACACGCAATATAATCTTTTATTATTGAAAAGATAATTTTGAACAATACTTGATTAAATAAATACAGCATCAACTGTTGAATAAACAGTAAATAAGTTTACTTTTTATGTCCAGAAGCCATTAAAATCGTTTCTACAGTATCTACATCTCAACATTTCCGTGGGGGAGCATGTCCCCGGATCCCCTAGCAGACTCGGGCCACTTCGAGGCCCTCAAAATCCGCGGCCCCAATGTCAACTATCTTTCGACGCGCCTGGCAGAGGCGTCGCAAGTGGGGCCGCAGGGGCCCCTATCGCGGCCCCAATATTTGGACGACGCGGCCCCAATATTTGGGCGACATGGCCCCATTATTGTGCCGAGGCGGTCCCAATATTTTGACAAGATGGCTCGAGGTTGTGCGGAGATTAATCCTTACACTTGATTTCAAGCTGATTCTTGTGATGCCCGCAACTAATGCTACCAGTGAACGTTCGTTCTCCGCACTCCGCAGACTGAAAACATACTTGCGCTCTACCATGACTCAGGATCGCCCCAACCATCTCATGACCTTGCACGTACACCGGGAAGAAACTGACACTATGGATCTAATAGCAGTGGCCAATGCGTTCGTTGGCAATAAGGAAGGACGTCTAACTACTTTCGGGAAGTTTTAGGGACAGTGTACGAGTACGCATGATGACATATGTAGACAGTCTGGAACTTATGGATTATGCTGTGTGTTTGTCAGTGTCGCATTCATGATTAAATGTTGTTATAACTCAATGCGCAACTGGTTCACCCAACTGTTTATGTTTGTCCTACTTAAGCACTGCGTACATGTACTTGGATATTGCCCTATACGTTCATACACTCACTAAGCATGGGACTATGGAAGCAACCCACCCAAAGCCTAGTTTTGTTTTTTCAACAGTAGATCTAATTAGCCTTCAAATATAAATGTTCTCCAAATCATGAAATGTTACTGCAAAACATCATTTGAACCGGTTACTTGTGCAACTTGCGGCATGCGAAATAGCGACCTGTGTACCGGGAAATCGCGTCTGAGGCGTTCTGGTTTTCCAAATTTTCTTGGGGGAGGACCCCCAAACCCCCCCCCATACCATGCGGCTCGCTCTTCGCGCTCGCGGCCCCAATGACAATTACCTTCCGACGCGCCTGTATATGTATGCATGTATTGTATATGTATGCATGTATTGCACTTGTCTTGCCAGTTTCAGGTTCTATGTAACCTCATGGGCCTTATTGGCTTGATGGAATATTGAAAATAAACTTTTCAAACTGGTATTCTAATATAGACATAGCTGTAGGTGGTACCGAGTATCGAGTCCCGCCTGAATATGTTCAATCTGGCCGTGTACTGTCACAAATGGAACTAATTGAGCCATTAGTAATATTCCTTTTCATGAAAAAGGTTTTTATGAGTATACGGCATTCCTTTAAATATAAAAGTATCTGTATCTATTCCTGCCGAATAGCAAACGTTGTACGCTCGCCCATATGGTTCGCCGGAGGCGAGGGTAAATAAGCTCAATCATCAGCAAACGTTATGTCCCTTTGTTTGAAAATAGCCATTTGTAAAGTAGAACACAATTTATGAAAATAGTGGTTAAATTGTATGAGAAGTGGTAAGTACTTAGTGTAAATGTAAGGAATGAAGCAAAATAACGAGACCGCGCCATTGTTTAATGATTATTATAATAAATGTAGACAGCTCACATCAAGCAACTGTAATTTAAAAAATCTTATGTTTTCGCGACATAAAAATTAAAATTTTTACTTGAAAGTTGAATGTTGAAATCGCTTAGCATCTGGTATCCTTTTCACACCAGAACTATTCATATATAAACAAATATGCTCATTAATTGTTGACTAATAAGTATATCAATAATTGATGGTGGCTCATTTACACACATAGTAAAGTGCGAAACATGCGGTACAGCTTAAGACTGAAACTGAACTTGACAAAAGTTGAGTACCAGTGTGATTCGACACCAGTGATAATTATATACTACTATATACCGGAATACCGCAATGAGGGAGACAACAAGCCGTCGGTGCTTAATAAGTTCTGCTATCACCAAGAGTTAGAGGTATGCTATTAAGTATATTATATATTACATATTACAATGTTATGAAAATTATGGCTAAATGTTAGGCCTACTAAGCTTTATGATTATTGTTTTTAATTTTGAGGCCCCTCTCCTGATGGGTAACCCCCGTATGTTTCCAAAGCATACATACATTGTATGTATATGCAAATTACATATTTCATACAAACCCAAGAGTATGGTAAACACAATTCCCTACGGACCGACCCTATAAATTTGTGTGTGCATGAAACAGTAAACAATGGGTTGTTTGACCTAAATACCTACTGCAACTTAGTTGTGTTTGCTAGGGAAGTTGTTATGTCCCGCGTTCATAGTGAGGGATATGGAGACTTGCCCGTCAGTCCCTAAAATATGATATGTCAAACACCTCATTAATTGTTGATCGGATTTGTGATTGGCTTGACAATAGTGGCTAGACGACCTTGAACAGGCACGTGTCGCATCGTCTGCCACAACAGAATCCAGTTTTCTCAAGGCTGCGCATGCATGTAATTAGATCACGCAGTGTTCACCAACCAGTTTTCAGCTTGTGCACTGTATATTATAGTGAATCTTGCGTGCATTTACTGCATCGTGTGAGATGGTAGATCATATATCTTTTGAAACATGACATTCATATATGAAATCTAAATCATCACAGTTCATATTTTGGTATGCTGCGGTTCCAGCTTGCGATACTAATCTTTCTAACATCGCTGAAGGGACAACTGACAGGCTTACATAGAGTCACCAGTTAACAGTGTGCCTTTGTGTGTGTTTTGTCATTGCATCCAACACCACGCTGGGGTGGCTTCCTGTATACACCCGTGACATATTTCTTCTAGAAAAGACAGGCCGTAGCCAGCTCTTTTTATGGGGGTCGTTTCACGGTCCAGAAGGGACTTCGAGGTCCCGACAGTTTTGAAATCTAGATGGTCTTAAACGCTATTTCCTGCATTCTGAGCAATGACGGAGCATATAATACGGCATATTTTTTTTGATTTTAATATAATAGACCATATATGAAAATGATGTCTGAGAATGTTCGGACATATATATAGACACAACCAACTCGTCTTCCACGGTAATCTCGGTGAACTCGAGTCATACGCCATTTCATGTTCATGTCAACGTTTAGATGTGTACATAGTTAAAAAGCGACAGCATACAGAGAAAGTGCAGAGAAAGCCTCTTATAAACTATTCCCAGGTGTTGCTTGCATCAATATTATTATAGTAACTGTATAAACATTCTGATATAGTGCATGCAAAAGTGGACCTCGGGGAATTATGGGGGTCGTCCGACCGCTCCGATCCCCCTAGCTACGGACCTGAAAGAGGACCCAGATGTAGCGGAACAGTTTCAAATGGCCCAGAACTCGGGACATATACATTTCAACAAACTCATAAACAGCATCACGTCATATGTCCTTCTGCTTGTGACCGTACTTCTGTAATGTGTGCCACTCTGACACATCCCACTTTACTTCATTCGCCAGATGTTATGTGACAAAATATATCACGTTACAGGTGTCGTACATGCATTTAGACAAGTATTCCCATATACACGTTGTCATCATAGCACTATATTATGATAACTTGATAATGATTCGCATCATGTTGCCCGTATAAGCAGCAATTCACGTCGTGAATTATTGTATGTATGTAAAGTACGTACATTTAGTGTACATACATAGTATAGTACACGAATTATTGCCTGAATTTATATCGCGTTACGTGTGTCACGCATATGCAGGTAACTAGGATATTGTTAAACACAATCAATTGGTTATGGTAACGATGTTGTACTCTCTGTGAACTTGCTAGTTACAAATTACAAAAACTAGTACAACATGGTTGTTTATAGGTACTACTATGTATCCTTATTTGCATTATAACATATAATGTTGAAATGTGAACAATCGTATATATAAAGATTACGAAGTACCAATGATCATTTAACCCTTTCAACACCACAGGCCTCTAAATAGGCTTATGAAAAGTGTAGAGCCGTCTCATCGGGATCTGCACATTTTGTCAGTAATAATTATTACTATTTTTATATAAAATTACCCATTTTTATCAATGAACTGGTCCAAAGGTAATTTTCTTATTCATTTATTGGTCTAAAAATATCATGCACCAGTCCATGTCAGTTACTTGGGGTTGAATGGGTTAATACGATTGGAAACGTTTATACATAATGCCTTTCTTATTTAGAAATAACATGTAATTGCTATATGCTTTCGATCTTGAACAAGCTTATGATACATCATGGTAGCATGCTATTATGCAAGTCGTGCGTGATTTATCGGACACAGACCACATATTATATCCGACTTTGTCTTGGATAGGCAGTTTAATGTTAGAGTGGGTTCTACCAAAACCCAATGTATTCATTATTGTCTTAAGAAAATTACATAATGTTCCTGTATTAACACTTGATAGGGTCCATGTTCCTGTTGTTCCTGAAACTAAATTGAGTAACTTTTGACATAAAAGCAAGATGCCCCAAGGTAATGAATCTCAGCAAAGAGTTTAGCTCATATGGACTGGAGAGCTGATCGAATTGTCCTCCTTAGTTTGTATAGAGCGCTCGATCAATCCAAACTCTATAATGGATCAGCCATACTAACCTATATTAAAACAATTGAGGGTGATCCAGATATAATGTTTAAATAAAGGGTTCATAATCATGAGATTAGGAAAGATGTAACCATATAAGCAAGTTGCTTTCTCCTCAATCCTGCATGTATGTACATAGGAAAGAGGTAACCATACAAGCAGGTTGCTTTCTCCTCAATCCTACATGTATGTACATAGGAAAGCGGTAACCATATAAGCAAGATGCTTTCTCCTCAATACTACATGTATGTACATAGGAAAGAGGTAACCATACAAGCAGGTTGCTTTCTCCTCAATCCTACATGTATGTACATAGGAAAGAGGTAACCATACAAGCAGGTTGCTTTCTCCTCAATCCTACAGGTATGTACATAGGAAAGAGGTAACCATACAAGCAGGTTGCTTTCTCCTCAATCCTACAGGTATGTACATAGGAAAGAGGTAACCATACAAGCAGGTTGCTTTCTCCTCAATCCTACATGTATGTACATAGGAAAGAGGTAACCATATAAGCAAGTTGCTTTCTCCTCAATCCTACATGTATGTACATAGGAAAGAGGAACCATATAAGCAAGTTGCTTTCTCCTCAATCCTACATGTATGTACATAGGAAAGAGGTAACCATATAACAAGTTGCTTTCTCCTCAATCCTACATGTATGTACATAGGAAAGAGGTAACCATATAAGCAGTTGCTTTCTCCTCAATCCTACATGTATGTACATAGGAAAGAGGTAACCATATAAGCAAGTTGCTTTCTCCTCAATCCTACATGTATGTACATAGGAAAGAGGTAACCATAT
>CM026400.1:40239429-40269969 GCA_014843695.1 Archivesica marissinica
AAGCAAACAAATCATTGGGAGAAACAGATACGGTGTATAAGAAATTCAGGTAGCTATCCGAATTTTAAAAAAAACACCTAACCCGAAAAATAGTTTCTATACAATTTCTGATTAAGACCAATACGTGCTTTTATTCAATGATGATGTACTATATCAAACTAAGATATTCAACAAGTAATGGTGGATACATAAAAAATAACAAGTACGCCGTGAATAGGTTTCCTGAAGTATTGAGTTCATCATATAAACAGGTGCCCTTGCAATAGCTGAATTGAATATCTACTGAATGTTATGGTTATATATAGCCACTTGAAATGATATTACATACAAAATAACAAGTACGCCGTGCATAGGTTTCCTGAATTATTGAGTTCATCATATAAACGGGTGCCGTTGCAATAGCTGAATTGAATATCTACAGAATGCTATGGTTATATATAGCCACTTGAAATGATATGAACATATTTGAGTGTAGATACCAATAAGCTAGACGAAATGTTTTCATGAAAACATTGTATACTATAAACATAAAATATGTAACTATTTTAGTCACAAACAAACATAATTGTATTTGACGTTTGTGGCTGAAACATTCCGGCAAAGCCTGTGCGTGCTCGATTTTGTTCAGATGCCAAGGCTATAAGGTGTCATATAATTATTTGAAACAGGTAATAAATACTGTACCAGTAACTGTTGTTTGTATAAGTTTAACATGAGTACAGGTTCTTGCAGTCACAAATTTGCTCTGAGCTAGGCTTCAAAAACGGATAGTGAATTAACCAATCAGGAAACAGTTCGAGCTCAGTCCAAAACAATGGATGTTTTTCTACCAATGAAAAACATCCTTACAAACGCTGGATTTAGCCAAACACATTCAATCGTTAAACTGTTTCTGATGTCCGTTTTGGGGATGTGTGACTGTTTGAACCATTAAAAATGACAAATAAACGGCGAGAAACACAAGACGGATCTATAGTCCAGTGGTAACACGCTAGACTGGTAATACAGGGATCGCAGGTTCGATCCCCCGTCTGTGTCGGTGCTTTACACCGTGCACGTAAAAGAACCAGAGGAGACTCTGGAATGGGTCTATGTCTGTATCATTGCACTATCCTCCAAAATCTAAAATTACTAATCTCTTCAGGAGGCGTCGCTCATATAGGCAACCGGTAGCGACGATAAATAAACGTAAAACACACAGAGAAACACAATACATTGGTTCGATAATTGGTAGCGCGTCGCGTGCGAAGACATAGAGATCATCGAGCATGAAAAAAGATATATAATTACAAGAGATACGAGGGCAGTTTAGAGTGACTCTTAGCCATACCCTATGTATGCGTGTAGCTTAAGTTATGGTCGGGCTGAGTTATCAAATAACATTACCCAACTAATTCACACATTATCGAATATACATGCGTGTTAGTACAGCGTGACTCCTGTACTGACTCTATATATGTTGGTGATTGTTAGCCTAATCTATGGCCAGGCTGAGCATTCAAATCATAATATTAACGCACACAACGTAATCACCTTAGTTTATAATAGATGAGTGTTAACTAAACATGTTAGTATGCTCGCCCACATGGTTCGCCGGAGGCGAGTAAGAAATAAGATCATTCATCTCATCTCAAGCGAATTGAGCAGCAATGTCTTGTGATGAAGCTAAAACTGTCAACAAGAGTATTTTGAAAGTTGTTTTCACGACTTAAGAAAATAATAATATACGGCACGTGCAATTAACATTTTATACTGGTCATTATATGTGGGATCTACGCCGAGCATAGGTTCCACCACTGTTATAAACAAGTATAGCCCGGTGCGATTAGGCTATCATATCCTATTCCATAATAAGAAAGCCATGTGGATGAATTACTTCTATATCCAGTGGTTATATGTCAGGATTGTGCGAAACGCTCTTCGCAAAGGCGGAAATCAAAATGGCTTTGAAACAGTGACAGATGGCATTTTCCCTGCCACTGGTTACGTTTCGTATTGCTGCACGGTTAGATGTACTTTTGTATTTTCAGACTATCATGAACAGTTCATTATAAAGTAATATATTTTAATGAATTTGTTTTGTCTGTAATTTTAAATTTTGACAGCAAACAGAAACTAACTATAAACTTATATAGGAACTATTTCTTATTACGGACGTTCACACTAACAGAAGTGGTGGTGCGGTTATGTCAACGTAGTGCAATGAGGCCCCGGACAGGGCAGCTAAAATGAATACAATTTGAAAACAAATATTATATTAGCCAAATTCATTAGAAATCATAAAAGAAAAAGATGATTTGTGTTTATTAGTGTAATATAGGCTCATATCTTACGCTAATTAACACAAATATCCTCTATTACTTCCAATTTACGTACATGTATATCATGACATACAATATAAACAATACCTGCATCCATAATAACAACTCAATGGTCTGGTTTATTATAGTGTCACGCCTATTTAAACGGCCAGCCATTTCTGATTTTTGAGACACCTTTTTTTATGAACACAGTACTTCCCGAATCCTATGATTGTATGCCTGACGCCAGGCTGGTGGGCAATCGGTAACAATTATTTAACTAGATGGCGGCTCACCAACCTACCATATCGGAACAAACCCCTGACGAGGTTCGAATGTTCGACCTCCCGCTCCGTAGGCGGACGCCTTAACCACTAGGCCACGGAGACGGTATATTTGGCACTAGACAATTGTCCTGCATTGATGCAATTCAAAGAGGGTAATGAGATGTGTTCGTGGAACAGGCCGTCACACACGCAATGCGGCAGTTTCTGGACATATCAGATGCATTCACACTCTAATTATATATATAATAAACAAATGAAATGTGTTGCCAGTATTTGGGTACGCTTTTCCCGCCTACCAGTCCAAAGGTTAAAGTATGTGTTTATGGCACAACATATAAAAACTTGCAATACAGTGAAGATAATTGTTCAATGCAAGTGATTGTTCTACAGAATATACTGATATTGGAAAACCTCTAGATAAGTATTCCTGTACTACTGTTGTAGAGTCTGAATATGTAGGGCAGTCACTTGTATACATAACATTCGAAAACCAAAACAATCATTGTTGAACCATCAAACCTAAAAATATTTTTCTGTAAGCCTACAGCTTTGACCACTCGGCCATCCTGCCATGTGTGATAATTCGATATAGTTTCTATTATTCAATCAGTGTTTTAACTCACCAATGTTTATATACATCAGCATGTTTGCATACAAGTGACTGACCTGATTAATCGAACTGTACTATCGTGCATGATTAAATTTGCATTATTATGGGTTTTAAAAATATCTGTATTTTATACCCCCAACTATCCAATATTGATGTATTTACATGTGTGATCTATTTTTAAAACCCATAATATTGCCAATTTAATCATGTACGACAGTAATAAGCTTAATAGTATATATATATGGCTAAATAGTAAATACATACAAAATGTGTATTAGCGATATTAATACAGAGCAAAAACAGATTATATACAAACTGACCTGACTTTGCTACCATGACATATTATAAATACATGCATTGTATCTCTATACGATACACATACAATACAGTCTACATCCGGTCTCATCCGGTCAAATTCGGTTATTTCGAATTATCCGGTTATCTCGAAGTCGGATCAAAGTCCCGTTTCAGACACTATCATTTAAGTCAAACTAGGGTTATGTCGAAGTATTTTGTTCGTTGCGACGGAATTCGACATAACGGATGTAGACTGTAGTTGAAATATACATATAGCACAATGCTATAGAATTGACATGTATATGCATAAATATCAGACTTCAACAAGGAAGCTCATGGTGTGATCAGTAATAGAATGAATTGACATATACATATACCTGTAGGATCTTACATGAGTGGTGATTTTATGAAACGAGTTTTGGACAATTGCTACATTAAGCTAGCCTATTAACATTTTCATATGGGATGTACCCCACCATTCTAACTAGTTTCGGCCGGTTCCTCATTAGAGCCATAATTCTGGTGTAATTAGAATTTGAATGTCATATTTATTATGAAAGAGCCTACCATTCTGTTGGTGGACAGATGCATTGCTGGTTATTAAGAGTATATATCTTTCATGCACACCGGTGTGGGACAACGATACTCCACACGAGTGGTCAGAATATGTCGTCAGAAACGAGGCTCTATCGAGTTTCTGACTACATATTCTGACCCAGAGGTTGCATATCCTTGTCCCACACCGGTGCATATGATGGGTACTTTCCTCGCACTCCACCTTGCTAGAACACATGTTTTATCTTGAATCTGAGGTGAAAATAAACCAGGACCGAAGTATGTGAGATGGTACGGTGGTCGCCATACCGAACAGGTGGGTTTTCTCCGAGTACTCCGGTTTCCTCCCACACGAATGTCCACATTTACGCTTTCATCCGCGCAAACGAGAGTGATTAATATAAGTTGTTAGAACTTGCTTCGCAATCGTTGTAAAATAAATAAAGTTTAAGCTTAAAATAAACCAGTCTTTGTTACATTGATCTCAGTGAATCGGTAGTGCTCACACCTGATTTCAAACGAAGTTTGTCACACGAAAAGTACACTCTGAGCTAGTATTCGTGCGTTATTACGTATTTATGAACCATCGTCCAGTTACTGCCCCTGAATACTCCCTAACATCGTTCAGTTACTGCCCCTGAATACTCCCTAACATCGTCCAGTTACTGCCCCTGAATACTCCCTAACATTCAGTTACTGCCCCTGAATACTCCCTAACATTCAGTTACTGCCCCTGAATGCTCCCTAACATCGTCCAGTTACTGCCCCTGAATACTCCCTAACATTCAGTTACTGCCCCTGAATACTCACTAGCACCATTCAGTTACAGCCCCTGAATACTCCCTAACATCGTACAGTTACTGCCCCTGAATACTACCCCTAACATCGTTCAACTACTGCCTCTGAATACTCCCCTAACATCGTCCAGTTACTGCCCATGAATACTCCTAACATCGTCCAGTGACTGCCCCTGAATACTACCCCATAACATCGTTCAATTACTGCCCCTGAATACTCCCCTAACATCGTCCAGTTACTGCCCCCGAATACTCACTAGTATCATTCAGTTACTGCCCCTGAATACTCCCTAACATTCAATTACTGCCCCTGAATACTCACTAGCATCATTCAGTTACTGCCCCTTAATACTCCCCTAACATCGTCCAGTTACTGCCCCTGAATACTCCCTAACATCGTCCAGTTACTGCCCCTGAATACGCACTAGTATCATTCAGTTACTGCCCCTGAATACTCCCTAACATCGTCCAGTTACTGCCCCTGAATACTCCCTAACATTCAGTTACTGCCCCTGAATACTCCCTAACATTCAGTTACTGCCCCTGAATGCTCCCTAACATCGTCCAGTTACTGCCCCTGAATACTCCCTAACATTCAGTTACTGCCCCTGAATACTCACTAGCATCATTCAGTTACAGCCCCTGAATACTCCCTAACATCGTACAGTTACTGCCCCTGAATACTACCCCTAACATCGTTCAACTACTGCCTCTGAATACTCCCCTAACATCGTCCAGTTACTGCCCATGAATACTCCTAACATCGTCCAGTGACTGCCCCTGAATACTACCCCATAACATCGTTCAATTACTGCCCCTGAATACTCCCCTAACATCGTCCAGTTACTGCCCCCGAATACTCACTAGTATCATTCAGTTACTGCCCCTGAATACTCCCTAACATTCAATTACTGCCCCTGAATACTCACTAGCATCATTCAGTTACTGCCCCTTAATACTCCCCTAACATCGTCCAGTTACTGCCCCTGAATACTCCCTAACATCGTCCAGTTACTGCCCCTGAATACGCACTAGTATCATTCAGTTACTGCCCCTGAATACCCCCTAACATCGTTCAGTTACTGCCCCTGAATACTCCTAACATCGTCCAGTGACTGCCCCTGAATATTACCCCCTAAAATCGTTCAATTACTGCCCCTGAATACACCCCTAACATCGTCCAGTTACTGCCCCTGAAAACTCACTAGTATCATTCAGTTACTGCCCCTGAATACTCCCTAACATCGTTCAGTTACTGCCCCTGAATACTCCTAACATCGTCCAGTGACTGCCCCAGAATACTACCCCCTAACATCGTTCAATTACTGCCCCTGAATACTCCCCTAACATCGTCCAGTTACTGCTCCTGAATACTCACTAGTATCATTCAGTTACTGCCCCTGAATACTCCCTAACATCGTTCAGTTACTGCCCCTGAATACTCCCTAACATCGTCCAGTTACTGCCCCTGAATACTCCCTAATATTCAGTTACTGCCCCTGAATATTCACTAGCATCATTCAGTCACTGCCCCTGAATACTCCCTAACATCGTTCAGTTACTGCCCCTGAATACTCCCTAACATCGTTCAGTTACGGCCCCTGAATACTACCCCCTAGCATCGTTCAATTACTGCCCCTTAGTACTCCCTAACATCGTTCCGTTACTGCCCCTGAATAACACCTAACATCGTTCAGTTACTGTCCCTGCATAATTCCTAACATCGTTCAGTTATGCCCCTGAATACTCCCTAACATCGTTCAATTACTGCCCCTTAATACTCCCTAACATCGTTCAGTTACTGCCCCGGAATACTCCCTAACATCATTCAGTTACTGCCCCTGAATGCTCCCTAACATCATTCAGTTACTGCCCCTGAATACTCCCTAACATCGTTCAATTACTGCCCCTTAATACTCCCTAACATCGTTCAGTTACTGCCCCGGAAAACTCCCTAGCATCATTCAGTTACTGCCCCTGAATGCTCACTAACATCGTTCAGTTACTGCCCCTGAATGCTCCCTAACATCGTCCAGTTACTGTCCCTGAATATTTCCTAACATGGTTCAGTTGCTGCCCCTGAATACTCCCTAACATCGTCGTCCAGTGACTGCCTCTGAATACTACCCCCTAACATCGTTCAATTACTGCCCCTGAATACTCCCCTAACATCGTCCAGTTACTGCCCCTGAATACTCACTAGTATCATTCAGTTACTGCCCCTGAATACTCCCTAACATCGTCCAGTTACTGCCCCTGAATACTCCCTAACATCGTCCAGTTACTGCCCCTGAATACGCACTAGTATCATTCAGTTACTGCCCCTGAATACTCCTAACATCGTCCAGTGACTGCCCCTGAATATTACCCCCTAAAATCGTTCAATTACTGCCCCTGAATACACCCCTAACATCGTCCAGTTACTGCCCCTGAAAACTCACTAGTATCATTCAGTTACTGCCCCTGAATACTCCCTAACATCGTTCAGTTACTGCCCCTGAATACTCCTAACATCGTCCAGTGACTGCCCCAGAATACTACCCCCTAACATCGTTCAATTACTGCCCCTGAATACTCCCCTAACATCGTCCAGTTACTGCTCCTGAATACTCACTAGTATCATTCAGTTACTGCCCCTGAATACTCCCTAACATCGTTCAGTTACTGCCCCTGAATACTCCCTAACATCGTCCAGTTACTGCCCCTGAATACTCCCTAATATTCAGTTACTGCCCCTGAATATTCACTAGCATCATTCAGTCACTGCCCCTGAATACTCCCTAACATCGTTCAGTTACTGCCCCTGAATACTCCCTAACATCGTTCAGTTACGGCCCCTGAATACTACCCCCTAGCATCGTTCAATTACTGCCCCTTAGTACTCCCTAACATCGTTCCGTTACTGCCCCTGAATAACACCTAACATCGTTCAGTTACTGTCCCTGCATAGTTCCTAACATCGTTCAGTTATGCCCCTGAATACTCCCTAACATCGTTCAATTACTGCCCCTTAATTCTCCCTAACATCGTTCAGTTACTGCCCCGGAATACTCCCTAACATCATTCAGTTACTGCCCCTGAATGCTCCCTAACATCATTCAGTTACTGCCCCTGAATACTCCCTAACATCGTTCAATTACTGCCCCTTAATACTCCCTAACATCGTTCAGTTACTGCCCCGGAAAACTCCCTAGCATCATTCAGTTACTGCCCCTGAATGCTCACTAACATCGTTCAGTTACTGCCCCTGAATGCTCCCTAACATCGTCCAGTTACTGTCCCTGAATATTTCCTAACATTGTTCAGTTGCTGCCCCTGAATACTCCCTAACATCGTCGTCCAGTGACTGCCTCTGAATACTACCCCCTAACATCGTTCAATTACTGCCCCTGAATACTCCCCTAACATCGTCCAGTTACTGCCCCTGAATACTCACTAGTATCATTCAGTTACAGCCCCTGAATACTCCCTAACATCGTCCAGTTACTGCCCCTGAATACTCACTAGTATCATTCAGTTACTGCCCCTGAATACTCCCTAACATCGTTCAGTTACTGCCCCTGAATACTCCCTAACATCGTCCAGTTACTGCCCCTGAATACTCCCTAATATTCAGTTACTGCCCCTGAATACTCACTAGCATCATTCAGTTACTGCCCCTGAATACTCCCTAACATCGTTCAGTTACTGCCCCTGAATACTCCCTAACATCGTTCAGTTACTGCCCCTGAATACTACCCCCTAACATCGTGTAATTACTGCCCCTTAGTACTCCCTAACATCGTTCAGTTACTGCCCCTGAATGGTCCCTAACATCGTTCAGTTACTGTCCCTGAATACTACCTAACATCGTTCAGTTACTGCCCCTGAATACTCCATAACATCGTTCAGTTACTGCCCCTGCATACTCCCTAACATCGTTCAGTTACCTCCCCTGAATACTCCATAACATCGTTCAGTTACTGCCCCTGAATACTCCATAACATCATCCAGTTACTGCCCCAGAATACTCCCTAACATCGTTCAGTTACTGCCCCTGAATACTACCTAACATCGTTCAGTTACTGCCCCTGAATACTCCCTAACATTGTTCAGTTACTGCCCCTGGATAATCCCTAACATCGTTCAGTTACTGCCCCTGAATACTCCCTAACATCGTCCAGTTACTGCCCCTGAATACTCCCTAATATTCAGTTACTGCCCCTGAATACTCCCTAACATCGTTCAGTTACTGCCCCTGAATACTCCCTAACATCGTTCAGTTACTGCCCCTGAATGCTCCCTAACATCGTTCAGTTACTGTCCCTGAATACTACCTAACATCGTTCAGTTACTGCCCCTGAATACTCCATACCATCGTTCAGTTACTGCCCCTGCATACTCCCTAACATCGTTCAGTTACCTCCCCTGAATACTCCATAACATCGTTCAGTTACTGCCCCTGAATACTCCATAACATCATCCAGTTACTGCCCCAGAATACTCCCTAACATCGTTCAGTTACTGCCCCTGAATACTACCTAACATCGTTCAGTTACTGCCCCTGAATACTCCCTAACATTGTTCAGTTACTGCCCCTGGATAATCCCTAACATCGTTCAGTTACTGCCCCTGAATGCTCCCTAACATCGTTCAGTTACTGCCCCTGAATACTCCCTAACATCGTTCAGTTACTGCCCCTGAATACTCCAGAACATCGTTCAGTTACTGCCCCTGAATACTCCCTAACATCGTTCAGTTACTGCCCCCGAATACTGCCTAACATCGTTCAGTTACTGCCCCTGAATACTCCCTAACATCGTTCAGTTACTGTCCCTGAATACTCCATAACATCGTTCAGTTACTGCCCCTGAATACTCCCAAACATCGTTCAGTTACTGCCCCTGAATACTATCCCTAACATCGTTCAGTTACTGCCTCTGAATACTCCCTAATATCGTTCAGTTACTGCCCCTGAATACTACCCCTAACATCGTTCAGTTACTGCCCCTGAATACTACCCCTAACATCGTTCAGTTACTGCCCCTTAATATTCCCTAACATCGTTCAATTACTGCCCCTGAATTCTCCCTAATATCGTTCAGTTACTGCCCCTGAATACTCCCTAACATCGTTCAGTTACTGCCCCTGAATACTCCCTATCATCGTTCAGTTACTGCCCCTGAATACTCCCTAACATCGTTCAGTTACTGCCCCTGAATACACTCCCTAGCATCGTTCAGTTACTGCCACTGAATACTCCCTAACATCGTTCAGTTACTGCCCCTGCATACTCCCTAAGATCGTTCAGTTACTGCCCCTGAATAATACCTAACATCGTTCAGTTACTGCCCCTGAATAATTCCTAACATCGTTCAGTTACTGCCCCGGAATACTCCCTAACATCATTCAGTTACTGCCCCTGAATGCTCCCTAACATCATCGTCCAGTTACTGCCCCTGAGTACTCCCTAACATCGTTCAGTTACTGCCCCTGAATACTCCCTAACATCGTCCAGTTACTGCCCCTGAATACTCCCTAACATCGTTCAGTTACTGCCCCTGAATACTCCTTAACATCGTTCAGTTACTGCCCCTGAATACTCGTGAAAACATGTTATTAATGTCCACCCTCTTTCTCATCTTATTACTATTAGTATGTCCCTATATCTCGACAGATATACTACAGTATATCCAATGGGTACGTATCTGTAAATTGTTTTTATCAATCAACTAACATGATTTGAATAAAATCACATATATCATAACACAACATCTTGTTCGGGAACAACAGTAAAGACATTTCAGGATAAATCGTACTTTATCTGCCAAGGGAAGTAATAGAAAAGTCAGCGAGGTCCCTCATTATCTAACGTGACCCCGTGTTTCGTTGACTTGTTAATTCATGTATGGCGGTCGATGCAGTTTATAATTATTAACTAATTTAAAGTTATTTTCTGCAATAGTTGTTAATTGGATATTTACCACTATACGATCACGGAGGGCCTCGAAATACGGAACCACGTCAGGCGCTATGTTGCTCTTAGTTTCCACAACACATTGGAATAAGAGCCGGGGACACACGTAGCCCTGTATTTCTAAATATAGTAAACAGCTCGTTTAACTTTAAATATATATCACAGCTTAGTATCTTAGGAAATACTACATGATTTTTTTTTTTTTTTTTTTTTTGGGGGGGGGGATTGGATTCACATATATGGGTTCATATATAAATTCTTCGGTAGGTTCAATCACAGGTAATTGTGTCGCAATATCTGTCTCCTTAGACCCATAGTACATCCTTTTGAACCGCAAACTTTGGATTGATGCTTCGGTAGGTTCATTCACAGGTAATTGGCTCGCAATATCTTTCTCCTTAGACCCATAGTACATCATTTTGTTACTCACACTTTGGATTGATGCTTCGGTAGCAAGGTAATGATGTCGCATAATCTTTCTCCCCAGACCTATAGAATCTCACGCGTTCCAGATGTCTGCCACTTACTTTATTAAGCTCTGTGTATGTATATTTGTTCTTTCTTTCCAAATACCACAGAACATATTCTGCGTTATTCGTTGTCAATGTTATATCAACAAGGGCAACTCTACGTGAGTTATCAACTAATTTCAACACATTTTCACATGACAATGTAACATGTATCAATTTCAGATAAATGAAATGTGGAGAATTAAACACGTTTAATTCGTGCCCAAAATCTGAGTCATAAATATGGAGTTGATCTTAAGTGTTCACTCGATTGTATAATTCTATATATGTCCTTAGCCATATCCAATTCATGCATGTTGTGAATAGACATATATACAAGTTGGCTAGCAGCATAAATGTGTTTAAAACATCCTCCTGAACAAGTGTCGATGTGCACGTATTTAACAACAGTGTCATTCATTGGATGATATGCAGGGACTTTATCATAACAAGAGCACTCGTCATCTTCTCTACACACGACAGAATTAAAATATACACTATTTAGGCTATGGCATGTGGTGAGGAGTAAGGTCATCTGTGTATGGGTAAGTGTTACGTTTTTCAATACCAACTGGTATAGTTTCTGTAGCCGAGATATGTTGAATATCACACTTTCTCGGTAATCATATCCCTCTAACGTAATATGGTACAGATGAGTGGCTGATTGTTCTATCACACGTTTTGAAAACTTCTGCCCCGTCGATTGCCACGAACATTTGAATATCTTCAAATTCTCAGCGGACGACACATGCTCTTGTACAGATACATCTATGTTCGTCCCTCCGCAGACCAGCGATCTAATGCTTTTCGGATCTATGTATCGTGCTGTTTCATAATGTGTCGATTCTGATGCATGTAAGTCGCGCCGTACATAGCAAGGGAAGTGTGTATGATTAGATTCAATTGCTTCTACAATACTGTCAGTTACCAGAGTTTGTATAGGCCTATGTGGTTCTGTGAGGCTGACATACCTGCTTATGTCACTATCTTCAACGTTCGCGATATGTTCAGTAATCTTACACATCACTTTGGGATTAATGCCACTGACAAATTTAAATACTCCAGACATTTCGAGTAGTTCTGACAGAGACATGCTTTCCAAACGTGTAGGTATTGAATTCGATGTGTGTTCGCATATATATAACGCCGCAAAAAACTCATGGAATATAGAGTGGGTGACGGAAACTGGGACATCTATGGCATCATCAATGTCAACAACTGGATAACTTCGTTTAAACAATCCAGTTCTAATTAGACATTCCCACTGTTTAACCGTTATTTCAAGTTTTCGAACTACTGTTGATGTAATAAAATACTGTGTATTAGACATCAATGTCTCAAATGCTAACTTCGACAGTATACGAATCATGCCTGAATTATTGTTGCATAGTTTCCTGTTGTGAAAACATTGTGGCAGGCGTGTTGCAGCTTGTGGACCTTCCAGCTTCCCATCACCTAACATAGAATCAACGCGTTCCAGCTTATCTTTATCTAACGGATATTCAATGTTTTTCAGCTTCTCTTCACTCAGCAGTATACGTTTAACGTGTTTCCGCTTCCCATAACCTAACATAGATTCAACGCGTTCCAGCTTATCTTCATCTAACGTAGATGCAACCTGTTCCAACTTCTCTTCACCAAACGTAGATGCAATGAGTTCCAGCTTCTCGTTGCTCAACATATATTCAACCAATGCACTTACAAAGTTGGATCTACACATTAATTTGTCAACCGTTTGACGTTTATACCACATGCACACAAGCATTCTTAGCAAATATGGGTCAGTTTTGAACTTATCGCATCCTGCATTTTCAACGGTATTTTCAAAATCTCTGATATGATACGCTGTCTTGTTTTGTTCGTTTAAATGCTTTAAGATAAATGCTGTGTAATCTTTGGAAGTCGCATTTGTAAGGCCAACGACATTCATGTTCACATCGACTTCATAAGTCCATGGTGGAATTGTACGTGATGTGGATATTGTGACGAATGGGCACTGGAACATTTTCTTCAGTGATATCCATTTTAGATTGTGAAAGGATTTGTGTTTATCATAACACATGTCAACATCATCAAGAAGAAACAAACATCTGTGTGCGCCGTGTTCAATAATGTCCTTGAAAGCAACATAGTGCTTCGGATCTAACATTTGATTTCTAATTAGATCTTTAATACATGTATCATCGTGTGTCGCTTTTTTAAATGTAATATAAAACAGAAAGTCAAACTGCTTCATAAACTTTCTGTAGATTTGATCATCCTTGGATGTTGTTGATTCAAAGCTCGTATATGTAATCCCGTGTTCTGAATTTCCCTGCCGAGTGTGTTGATTGTGTTTGTTTGAGTAATAATCTTGACACCAAATAGAAATAAGCTGTTTACAGAATGTAGTTTTCCCTATGTTTGCTTTACTGAAATATATTGGAATGCATTGCTTTCTATAGAGAAGATATCATGTACTGATTCATCAAGATATATGTCATATGCGTGGCATACAGTTCGTTCCATTTGAAGAGGAGCATACACGCTGTCCAGACGCATGTCCTCATATTGCATGGACGTTTTGTTATCCGCCGCTAGGAGTTTTACATAATATTCTTGTAGATGATCCTGTACATCTGAAATACAAATAACACATGCCAATGACGTATAGTACATACGGCTTCCAGCCGCAATGATTGAACAATCGTAAAATAATAATAAAATATTAGTTTGTCTTTATACAGTGTTTACTCATATGGCCATATTATAAGTATTACTAATAAATGCATGATATGCCACATTATGTTACATATACTACTATACATTTAACCGCCAATAAGCGGGTAAAATTCTGCAAATATATGGGCACCTAGAAGTTCATTTGGGCAAGTAAATTTTTCAAGCCACTTGCCCTAAGGGCAAGTGTCTCAAAAAGATGTTCGTGAAGACTGGATGTATGCTGCTATACATGTATATACATGGGGTGTATGCTACTATACATGTATATACATGGGATGTATGCTGCTATACATGGGATGCATGCTGATGTACATGTATATACATGGGATGTATGCTGCTATACATGGGATGCATGCTGCTGTACATGTATATACATGGGATGTATGCTGCTATACACGGGATGCATGCTGCTGTACATGTATATACATGGGATGTATGCTGCTATACATGGGATGCATGCTGCTGTACATGTATATACATGGGGTGTATGCTACTATACATGTATATACATGGGATGTATGCTGCTATACATGGGATGCATGCTGCTGTACATGTATATACATGGGATGTATGCTACTATACATGTATATACATGGGATGTATGCTGCTATACATGGGATGCATGCTGCTGTACATGTATATACATGGGATGTATGCTGCTGTACATGTATATACATGGGATGCATGCTGCTGTACATGTATATACATGGGATGCATGCTGCTGTACATGTATATACATGGGATGTATGCTGCTGTACATGTATATACATGGGATGTATGCTGCTGTACATGTATATACATGGGATGTATGCTGCTGTACATGTATATACATGGGATGTATGCTGCTATACATGTATATACATGGGATGTATGCTGCTATACATGTATATACATGGGATCTATGCTGCTGTACATGTATATACATGGGATGCATGCTGCTATACATGTATATACATGGGGTGTATGCTGCTATACATGTATATACATTGGATGTATGCTGCTATACATGTATATACATGGGATGTATGCTGCTATACATGTATATACATGGGATGTATGCTGCTATACATGGGATGCATGCTGCTAGACATGTATATACATGGGGTGTATGCTACTATAGTATTTATTGCAAGGCGAGGTACACGATGCATTAGTATGTCATGCAAGGCGAGGTATACGATGCATTAGTATTTATTGCAAGGCGAGGTACACGATACCTTAGTATTTATTGCAAAGCGAGGTACACGGTGCATTAGTATGTATTGCAAGGCGAGGTACAAGGCGAGGTACACGGTACATTAGTATTTATTGCAAGGCGATGTACAAGGCGAGGTACACGATGCATTAGTATTTATTGCAAGGCGGGGTCCACGATACATTAGTATTTATTGCAAGGCGAGGTACAAGGCGAGGTACACGATGCATTAGTATTTATTGCAAGGCGAGTTACACGATACATTAGTATTTATTGCAAGGCGAGGTACAAGGCGAGGTACACGATACATTAGTATTTGTTGCAAGGCGAGGTACACGATGCATTAGTATTTATTGCAAGGCGAGTTACACGATACATTAGTATTTATTGCAAGGCGAGGTACAAGGCGAGGTACACGATGCATTAGTATTTATTGCAAGGCGAGTTACACGATACATTAGTATTTATTGCAAGGCGAGGTACAAGGCGAGGTACACGATACATTAGTATTTGTTGCAAGGCGAGGTACACGATGCATTAGTATTTATTGCAAGGCGAGTTACACGATGCATTAGTATGTATTGCAAGGCGAGGTACAAGGCGACGTACACGATACATTAGTATGTATTGCAAGGTGAGGTACACGATGCATTAATATCTATTGTAAGGCGAGGTACACGATACATTAGTAGTTATTGCAAGGCGAGGTACAAGGCGAGGTACAAGGCGAGGTACACGATGCATTAATATCTATTGCAAGGCGGGGTACACGATGCATTAGTATGTATTGCAAGGCGAGGTACACGATGCATTAGTATGTATTGCAAGGCGAGGTACAAGGCGAGGTACACGACACATTAGTATTTATTGCAAGGCAATGTACAAGGCGAGGTACACGATGCATTAGTATTTATTGCAAGGCGAGGTACACGATGCATTAATATTTATTGCAAGGCGAGGTACACGATGCAGTAGTATTTATTGCAAGGCGAGGGACACGATGCATTAGTATATATTGCAATGTGAGGTACAAGGCGAGGTACACGATACATTAGTATTTATTGCAAGGTGAAGTACAAGGCGAGGTACACGATACATTAGTATTTATTGCAAGGCGAGGTACAAGGCGAGTTACACGATACATTAGTATTTATTGCAAGGCGAGGTACAAGGTGAGGTACACGATGCATTAGTATTTATTGCAAGGCGAGGTACACGCTACATTAGTATTTATTACAAGGCGAGGTACAAGGGGAGGTACACGATGCATTAGTATTTATTACAAGGCGAGGTACAATGTGAGGTACACGATGCATTAGTATTTATTGCAAGGCGAGGTACACGATGCATTAGTATTTATTGCAAGGCGAGGTACACGATGCATTAGTATTTATTGCAAGGCGACGTACAAGGCGAGGTACACGATACATTAGTATTTATTGCAAGGCGAGGTACACGATACATTATTATTTATTGCAAGGCGAGGTACACGATGCATTAATATTTATTGCAAGGCGAGGTACAATGCGAGGTACACGATGCATTAGTATTTATTGCAAGGCGAGGTACACGATGCATTAATATTTATTGCAAGGCGAGGTACAATGCGAGGTACACGATGCATTAGTATTTATTGCAAGGCGAGGTACACGCTACATTAGAATTTATTGCAAGGCGAGGTACACGATACATTAGTATTTATGGCAAGGCGAGGTACACGATGCATTAATATTTATTGCAAGGCGAGGTACAAGGCGAGGTACACGATGCATTAGTATTTATTGCAAGGCGAGGTACACGATACATTAGTATTTATTGCAAGGCGAGGTACACGATGCATTAGTATTTATTGCAAGGCGAGGTACAAGGTGAGGTACACGATGCATTAGTATTTATTGCATGACGAGGTACACGATGCATTAGTATTTATTGCAAGGCGAGGTACACGATGCATTAGTATTTATTGCAAGGCAAGGTACACGCTACATTAGTATTTATTACAAGGCGAGGTACAAGGCGAGGTACATGATGCATTAGTATTTATTGCAAGGCGAGGTACAAGGTGAGGTACACGATGCATTAGTATTTATTGCAAGGCGAGGTACACGATGCATTAGTATTTATTGCAAGGCGAGGTACACGCTACATTAGTATTTATTACAAGGCGAGGTACAAGGCGAGGTACACGATGCATTAGTATTTATTACAAGGCGAGGTACAATATGAGGTACACGATGCATTAGTATTTATTGCAAGGCGAGGTACACGATGCATTAGTATTTATTGCAAGGCGAGGTACAAGGTGAGGTACACGATGCATTAGTATTTATTGCAAGGCGAGGTACACGCTACATTAGTATTTATTACAAGGCGAGGTACAAGGCGAGGTACACGATGTATTAGTATTTATTACAAGGCGAGGTACAATGTGAGGTACACGATGCATTAGTATTTATTGCAAGGCGAGGTACACGATGCATTAGTATTTATTGCAAGGCGAGGTACACGATGCATTAGTATATATTGCAAGGCGAGGTACAAGGCGAGGTACAAGGCGAGGTACACGATGCATTAGTATTTATTGCAAGGCGAGGTACACGATGCATTAGTATTTATTGCAAGGCGAGGTACACGATGCATTAGTATTTATTGCAAGGCGAGGTACACGATGCATTATTATTTATTGCAAGGCGAGGTACAAGGCGAGGTACAAGGCGAGGTACACGATGCATTAGTATTTATTGCAAGGCGAGGTACACGATACATTAGTATTTATTGCAAGGCGAGGTACACGATGCATTAGTATTTATTGCAAGGCGAGGTACACGATGCATTAGTATTTATTGCAAGGCGAGGTACACGCTACATTAGTATTTATTACAAGGCGAGGTACAAGGCGAGGTACACGATGCATTAGTATTTATTACAAGGCGAGGTACAATGTGAGGTACACGATGCATTAGTATTTATTGCAAGGCGAGGTACACGATGCATTAGTATTTATTGCAAGGCGACGTACACGATGCATTAGTATTTATTGCAAGGCGAGGTACAAGGCGAGGTACACGATACATTAGTATTTATTGCAAGGCGAGGTACACGATATATTAGTATTTATTGCAAGGCGAGGTACAAGGCGAGGTACACGATGCATTAGTATTTATTGCAAGGCGAGATACACGATACATTAGTATTTATTGCAAGGCGATGTACACGATGCATTGGTATTTATTGCAAGGCGAGGTACAAGGTGAGGTACACGATGCATTAGTATTTATTGCATGGCGAGGTACACGATGCATTAGTATTTATTGCAAGGCGAGGTACACGATGCATTATTATTTATTGCAAGGCGAGGTACACGCTACATTAGTATTTATTACAAGGCGAGGTACAAGGCGAGGTACACGATGCATTAGTATGTATTGCAAGGCGAGGTACAAGGTGAGGTACACGAAACATTAGTATTTATTGCATGGCGAGGTACACGATGCATTAGTATTTATTGCAAGGCGAGGTACACGATGCATTAGTATGTATTGCAAGGCGAGGTACACGCTACATTAGTATTTATTACAAGGCGAGGTACAAGGCGAGGTACACGATGCATTAGTATTTATTACAAGGCGAGGTACAATGTGAGGTACACGATGCATTAGTATTTATTGCAAGGCGAGGTACACGATGCATTAGTATTTATTGCAAGGCGAGGTACACGATGCATTAGTATTTATTGCAAGGCGAGGTACACGATGCATTAGTATATATTGCAAGGCGAGGTACAAGGCGAGGTACAAGGCGAGGTACACGATGCATTAGTATTTATTGCAAGGCGAGGTACACGATGCATTAGTATTTATTGCAAGGCGAGGTACACGATGCATTAGTATTTATTGCAAGGCGAGGTACAAGGCGAGGTACACGATGCATTAGTATTTATTGCAAGGCGAGGTACACGATGCATTAGTATTTATTGCAAGGCGAGGTACACGATGCATTAGTATTTATTGCAAGGCGAGGTACAGATGCATTAATTATTGCAAGGCGAGGTACACGATGCATTAGTATTTATTGCAAGGCGAGGTACACGATGCATTAGTATTTATTACAAGGCGAGGTACACGATGCATTAGTATTTATTGCAAGGCGAGGTACACGATGCATTAGTATTTATTGCAAGGCGAGGTACACGATGCATTAGTATTTATTGCAAGGCGAGGTACACGATGCATTAGTATTTATTGCAAGGCGAGGTACAAGGCGAGGTACACGATGCATTAGTATTTATTGCAAGGCGAGGTACAAGGCGAGGTACACGATGCATTAGTATTTATTGCAAGGCGAGGTACACAGCATAGTAATTCAAGGCGAGGTACACGATGCATTAGTATTTATTGCAAGGCGAGGTACACGATGCATTAGTATTTATTGCCAAGGCGAGGTACACGATGCATTAGTATTTATTGCAAGGCGAGGTACAAGGCGAGGTACACGATGCATTAGTATTTATTGCAAGGCGAGGTACACGATGCATTAGTATTTATTGCAAGGCGAGGTACACGATGCATTAGTATTTATTGCAAGGCGAGGTACAAGGCGAGTACACGATGCATTAGTATTTATTGCAAGGCAGGTACAAGGCGAGGTACAAGGCGAGGTACACGATGCATTAGTATTTATTGCAAGGCGAGGTACACGATACATTAGTATTTATTGCAAGGCGAGGTACACGATGCATTAGTATTTATTGCAAGGCGAGGTACACGATGCATTAGTATTTATTGCAAGGCGAGGTACACGCTACATTAGTATTTATTACAAGGCGAGGTACAAGGCGAGGTACACGATGCATTAGTATTTATTACAAGGCGAGGTACAATGTGAGGTACACGATGCATTAGTATTTATTGCAAGGCGAGGTACACGATGCATTAGTATTTATTGCAAGGCGACGTACACGATGCATTAGTATTTATTGCAAGGCGAGGTACAAGGCGAGGTACACGATACATTAGTATTTATTGCAAGGCGAGGTACACGATATATTAGTATTTATTGCAAGGCGAGGTACAAGGCGAGGTACACGATGCATTAGTATTTATTGCAAGGCGAGATACACGATACATTAGTATTTATTGCAAGGCGATGTACACGATGCATTGGTATTTATTGCAAGGCGAGGTACAAGGTGAGGTACACGATGCATTAGTATTTATTGCATGGCGAGGTACACGATGCATTAGTATTTATTGCAAGGCGAGGTACACGATGCATTATTATTTATTGCAAGGCGAGGTACACGCTACATTAGTATTTATTACAAGGCGAGGTACAAGGCGAGGTACACGATGCATTAGTATGTATTGCAAGGCGAGGTACAAGGTGAGGTACACGAAACATTAGTATTTATTGCATGGCGAGGTACACGATGCATTAGTATTTATTGCAAGGCGAGGTACACGATGCATTAGTATGTATTGCAAGGCGAGGTACACGCTACATTAGTATTTATTACAAGGCGAGGTACAAGGCGAGGTACACGATGCATTAGTATTTATTACAAGGCGAGGTACAATGTGAGGTACACGATGCATTAGTATTTATTGCAAGGCGAGGTACACGATGCATTAGTATTTATTGCAAGGCGAGGTACACGATGCATTAGTATTTATTGCAAGGCGAGGTACACGATGCATTAGTATATATTGCAAGGCGAGGTACAAGGCGAGGTACAAGGCGAGGTACACGATGCATTAGTATTTATTGCAAGGCGAGGTACACGATGCATTAGTATTTATTGCAAGGCGAGGTACACGATGCATTAGTATTTATTGCAAGGCGAGGTACAAGGCGAGGTAACGATGCATTAGTATTTATTGCAAGGCAGCGAGGTACACGATGCATTAGTATTTATTGCAAGGCGAGGTACACGCTACATTAGAATTTATTGCAAGGCGAGGTACACGATACATTAGTATTTATGGCAAGGCGAGGTACACGATGCATTAATATTTATTGCAAGGCGAGGTACAAGGCGAGGTACACGATGCATTAGTATTTATTGCAAGGCGAGGTACACGATGCATTAGTATTTATTGCAAGGCGAGGTACAAGGTGAGGTACACGATGCATTAGTATTTATTGCATGACGAGGTACACGATGCATTAGTATTTATTGCAAGGCGAGGTACACGATGCATTAGTATTTATTGCAAGGCAAGGTACACGCTACATTAGTATTTATTACAAGGCGAGGTACAAGGCGAGGTACATGATGCATTAGTATTTATTGCAAGGCGAGGTACAAGGTGAGGTACACGATGCATTAGTATTTATTGCAAGGCGAGGTACACGATGCATTAGTATTTATTGCAAGGCGAGGTACACGCTACATTAGTATTTATTACAAGGCGAGGTACAAGGCGAGGTACACGATGCATTAGTATTTATTACAAGGCGAGGTACAATATGAGGTACACGATGCATTAGTATTTATTGCAAGGCGAGGTACACGATGCATTAGTATTTATTGCAAGGCGAGGTACAAGGTGAGGTACACGATGCATTAGTATTTATTGCAAGGCGAGGTACACGCTACATTAGTATTTATTACAAGGCGAGGTACAAGGCGAGGTACACGATGTATTAGTATTTATTACAAGGCGAGGTACAATGTGAGGTACACGATGCATTAGTATTTATTGCAAGGCGAGGTACACGATGCATTAGTATTTATTGCAAGGCGAGGTACACGATGCATTAGTATATATTGCAAGGCGAGGTACAAGGCGAGGTACAAGGCGAGGTACACGATGCATTAGTATTTATTGCAAGGCGAGGTACACGATGCATTAGTATTTATTGCAAGGCGAGGTACACGATGCATTAGTATTTATTGCAAGGCGAGGTACAAGGCGAAGTACACGATGCATTATTATTTATTGCAAGGCGAGGTACAAGGCGAGGTACAAGGCGAGGTACACGATGCATTAGTATTTATTGCAAGGCGAGGTACACGATCATTAGTATTTATTGCAAGGCGAGGTACACGATGCATTAGTATTTATTGCAAGGCGAGGTACACGATGCATTAGTATTTATTGCAAGGCGAGGTACACGCTACATTAGTATTTATTACAAGGCGAGGTACAAGGCGAGGTACACGATGCATTAGTATTTATTACAAGGCGAGGTACAATGTGAGGTACACGATGCATTAGTATTTATTGCAAGGCGAGGTACACGATGCATTAGTATTTATTGCAAGGCGACGTACACGATGCATTAGTATTTATTGCAAGGCGAGGTACAAGGCGAGGTACACGATACATTAGTATTTATTGCAAGGCGAGGTACACGATATATTAGTATTTATTGCAAGGCGAGGTACAAGGCGAGGTACACGATGCATTAGTATTTATTGCAAGGCGAGATACACGATACATTAGTATTTATTGCAAGGCGATGTACACGATGCATTGGTATTTATTGCAAGGCGAGGTACAAGGTGAGGTACACGATGCATTAGTATTTATTGCATGGCGAGGTACACGATGCATTAGTATTTATTGCAAGGCGAGGTACACGATGCATTATTATTTATTGCAAGGCGAGGTACACGCTACATTAGTATTTATTACAAGGCGAGGTACAAGGCGAGGTACACGATGCATTAGTATGTATTGCAAGGCGAGGTACAAGGTGAGGTACACGAAACATTAGTATTTATTGCATGGCGAGGTACACGATGCATTAGTATTTATTGCAAGGCGAGGTACACGATGCATTAGTATGTATTGCAAGGCGAGGTACACGCTACATTAGTATTTATTACAAGGCGAGGTACAAGGCGAGGTACACGATGCATTAGTATTTATTACAAGGCGAGGTACAATGTGAGGTACACGATGCATTAGTATTTATTGCAAGGCGAGGTACACGATGCATTAGTATTTATTGCAAGGCGAGGTACACGATGCATTAGTATTTATTCAAGGCGAGGTACACGATGCATTAGTATTTATTGCAAGGCGAGGTACACGATGCATTAGTATTTATTGCAAGGCGAGGTACACGATGCATTAGTATTTATTGCAAGGCGAGGTACAAGGCGAGGTACACGATGCATTAGTATTTATTGCAAGGCGAGGTACACGATGCATTAGTATTTATTGCAAGGCGAGGTACACGATGCATTAGTATTTATTGCAAGGCGAGGTACAAGGCGAGGTACACGATGCATTAGTAGTTATTGCATGGCGAGGTACACGATGCATTAGTATTTATTGCAAGGTGAGGTACACGATGCATTAGTATTTATTGCGAGGCGAGGGGCACGATGCATTAGTATTTATTGCAAGGCGAGGGACACGATGCATTAGTATTTATTGCAAGGCGAGGTACACGATGCATTAGTATTTATTACAAGGCGAGGTACAAGGCGAGGTACACGATGCATTAGTATTTATTACAAGGCGAGGTACAATGTGAGGTACACGATGCATTAGTATTTATTGCAAGGCGAGGTACACGATGCATTAGTATGTATTGCAAGGCGACGTACACGATGCATTAGTATTTATTGCAAGGCGAGGTACAAGGCGAGGTACACGATACATTAGTATTTATTGCAAGGCTAGGTACACGATACATTAGTATTTATTGCAAGGCGAGGTACACGATGCATTAATATTTATTGCAAGGCGAGGTACAAGGCGAGGTACACGATGCATTAGTATTTATTGCAAGGCGAGGTACACGATACATTAGTATTTATTGCAAGGCGAGGTACACGATACATTGGTATTTATTGCAAGGCGAGGTACAAGGTGAGGTACACGATGCATTAGTATGTATTGCATGGCGAGGTACACGATGCATTAGTATTTATTGCAAGGCGAGGTACACGATGCATTAGTATTTATTGCAAGGCGAGGTACACGCTACATTAGTATTTATTACAAGGCGAGGTACAAGGCGAGGTACACGATGCATTAGTATTTATTACAAGGCGAGGTACAATGTGAGGTACACGATGCATTAGTATTTATTGCAAGGCGAGGTACACGATGCATTAGTATTTATTGCAAGGCGAGGTACACGATGCATTAGTATTTATTGCAAGGCGAGGTACACGATGCATTAGTATTTATTGCAACATACAAGGCGAGGTACAAGGCGAGGTACACGATGCATTAGTATTTATTGCAAGGCGAGGTACACGATGCATTAGTATTTATTGCAAGGCGAGGTACACGATGCATTAGTATTTATTGCAAGGCGAGGTACACGATGCATTAGTATTTATTGCAAGGCGAGGTACACGATGCATTAGTATTTATTGCAAGGCGAGGTACACGATGCATTAGTATTTATTGCAAGGCGAGGTACACGATGCATTAGTATTTATTGCAAGGCGAGGTACACGATGCATTAGTATTTATTGCAAGGCGAGGTACACGATGCATTAGTATTTATTGCAAGGCGAGGTACACGATGCATTAGTATTTATTGCAAGGCGAGGTACACGATGCATTAGTATTTATTGCAAGGCGAGGTACAAGGGAGGTACACGATGCATTAGTATTTATTGCAAGGCGAGGTACACGATGCATTAGTATTTATTGCAAGGCGAGGTACACGATGCATTAGTATTTATTGCAAGGCGAGGTACACGATGCATTAGTATTTATTGCAAGGCGAGGTACACGATGCATTAGTATTTATTGCAAGGCGAGGTACACGATGCATTAGTATTTATTGACAAGGCGAGGTACAAGGCGAGGTACACGATGCATTAGTATTTATTGCAAGGCGAGGTACACGATGCATTAGTATTTATTGCAAGGCGAGGTACACGATGCATTAGTATTTATTGCAGCGAGGTACAAGGCGAGGTACACGATGCATTAGTATTTATTGCAAGGCGAGGTACACGATGCATTAGTATTTATTGCAAGGCGAGGTACACGATGCATTAGTATTTATTGCAAGGCGAGGTACAAGGCGAGGTACACGATGCATTAGTAGTTATTGCATGGCGAGGTACACGATGCATTAGTATTTATTGCAAGGTGAGGTACACGATGCATTAGTATTTATTGCGAGGCGAGGGGCACGATGCATTAGTATTTATTGCAAGGCGAGGGACACGATGCATTAGTATTTATTGCAAGGCGAGGTACACGATGCATTAGTATTTATTACAAGGCGAGGTACAAGGCGAGGTACACGATGCATTAGTATTTATTACAAGGCGAGGTACAATGTGAGGTACACGATGCATTAGTATTTATTGCAAGGCGAGGTACACGATGCATTAGTATGTATTGCAAGGCGACGTACACGATGCATTAGTATTTATTGCAAGGCGAGGTACAAGGCGAGGTACACGATACATTAGTATTTATTGCAAGGCGAGGTACACGATACATTAGTATTTATTGCAAGGCGAGGTACACGATGCATTAATATTTATTGCAAGGCGAGGTACAAGGCGAGGTACACGATGCATTAGTATTTATTGCAAGGCGAGGTACACGATACATTAGTATTTATTGCAAGGCGAGGTACACGATACATTAGTATTTATTGCAAGGCGAGGTACAAGGTGAGGTACACGATGCATTAGTATTTATTGCATGGCGAGGTACACGATGCATTAGTATTTATTGCAAGGCGAGGTACACGATGCATTAGTATTTATTGCAAGGCGAGGTACACGCTACATTAGTATTTATTACAAGGCGAGGTACAAGGCGAGGTACACGATGCATTAGTATTTATTACAAGGCGAGGTACAATGTGAGGTACACGATGCATTAGTATTTATTGCAAGGCGAGGTACACGATGCATTAGTATTTATTGCAAGGCGAGGTACACGATGCATTAGTATTTATTGCAAGGCGAGGTACACGATGCATTAGTATATATTGCAAGGCGAGGTACAAGGCGAGGTACAAGGCGAGGTACACGATGCATTAGTATTTATTGCAAGGCGAGGTACACGATGCATTAGTATTTATTGCAAGGCGAGGTACACGATGCATTAGTATTTATTGCAAGGCGAGGTACAAGGCGAGGTACACGATGCATTAGTATTTATTGCAAGGCGAGGTACACGATGCATTAGTATGTACTGCAAGGCGAGGTACACGATGCATTAGTATTTATTGCAAGGCGAGGTACAAGGCGAGGTACACGATGCATTAGTAGTTATTGCATGGCGAGGTACACGATGCATTAGTATTTATTGCAAGGTGAGGTACACGATGCATTAGTATTTATTGCAAGGCGAGGGGCACGATGCATTAGTATTTATTGCAAGGCGAGGGGCACGATGCATTAGTATTTATTGCAAGGCGAGGTACACGATGCATTAGTATTTATTGCAAGGCGAGGTACACGATGCATTAGTATTTATTGCAAGGCGAGGTACACGATGCATTAGTATTTATTGCAAGGCGAGGTACACGATGCATTAGTATTTATTGCAAGGCGAGGTACAAGGCGAGGTACACGATACATTAGTATTTATTGCAAGGCGAGGTACAAGGCGAGGTACACGATGCATTAGTATTTATTGCAAGGCGAGGTACACGATGCATTAGTATTTATTGCAAGGCGAGGTACACGATGCATTAGTATTTATTGCAAGGCGAGGTACACGATGCATTAGTATTTATTACAAGGCGAGGTACAAGGCGAGGTACACGATGCATTAGTATTTATTGCAAGGCGGTACAAGGCGAGGTACACGATGCATTAGTATTTATTGCAAGGCGAGGTACACGATGCATTAGTATTTATTGCAAGGCGAGGTACACGATGCATTAGTATTTATTGCAAGGCGAGGTACACGATGCATTAGTAAGGCGAGGTACACGATGCATTAGTATTTATCAAGGCGAGGTACAAGGCGAGGTACACGATGCATTAGTATTTATTGCAAGGCGAGGTACACGATGCATTAGTATTTATTGCAAGGTGAGGTACACGATGCATTAGTATTTATTGCAAGGCGAGGTACACGATGCATTAGTATTTATTGCAAGGCGAGGTACACGATGCATTAGTATTTATTGCAAGGCGAGGTACACGATGCATTAGTATTTATTGCAAGGCGAGGTACAAGGCGAGGTACACGATGCATTAGTATTTATTGCAAGGCGAGGTACACGATGCATTAGTATTTATTGCAAGGCGAGGTACACGATGCATTAGTATTTATTGCAAGGCGAGGTACACGATGCATTAGTATTTATTGCAAGGCGAGGTACACGATGCATTAGTATTTATTGCAAGGCGAGGTACACGATGCATTAGTATTTATTGCAAGGCGAGGTACACGATGCATTAGTATTTATTACAAGGCGAGGTACAAGGCGAGGTACACGATGCATTAGTATTTATTGCAAGGCGAGGTACACGATGCATTAGTATTTATTGCAAGGCGAGGTACACGATGCATTAGTATTTATTGCAAGGCGAGGTACACGCTACATTAGTATTTATTACAAGGCGAGGTACAAGGCGAGGTACACGATGCATTAGTATTTATTACAAGGCGAGGTACAATATGAGGTACACGATGCATTAGTATTTATTGCAAGGCGAGGTACACGATGCATTAGTATTTATTGCAAGGCGAGGTACAAGTGAGGTACACGATGCATTAGTATTTATTGCAAGGCGAGGTACACGCTACATTAGTATTTATTACAAGGCGAGGTACAAGGCGAGGTACACGATGTATTAGTATTTATTACAAGGCGAGGTACAATGTGAGGTACACGATGCATTAGTATTTATTGCAAGGCGAGGTACACGATGCATTAGTTATTGCAAGGCGAGGTACAAGGCTAGTACAAGGCGAGGTACACGATGCATTAGATTTATTCAAGGCGAGGTACACGATGCATTAGTATTTATTGCAAGGCGAGGTACACGATGCATTAGTATTTATTGCAAGGCGAGGTACACGATGCATTAGTATTTATTGCAAGGCGAGGTACAAGGCGAGTACACGATGCATTAGTATTTATTGCAAGGCGAGTAGCGAGGTACAAGGCGAGGTACACGATGCATTAGTATTTATTGCAAGGCGAGGTACACGATGCATTAGTATTTATTGCAAGGCGAGGTACACGATGCATTAGTATTTATTGCAAGGCGAGGTACACATTAGTATTTATTACAAGGCGAGGTACAAGGCGAGGTACACGATGCATTAGTATTTATTACAAGGCGAGGTACAATGTGAGGTACACGATGCATTAGTATTTATTGCAAGGCGAGGTACACGATGCATTAGTATTTATTGCAAGGCGACGTACACGATGCATTAGTATTTATTGCAAGGCGAGGTACAAGGCGAGGTACACGATACATTAGTATTTATTGCAAGGCGAGGTACACGATATATTAGTATTTATTGCAAGGCGAGGTACAAGGCGAGGTACACGATGCATTAGTATTTATTGCAAGGCGAGATACACGATACATTAGTATTTATTGCAAGGCGATGTACACGATGCATTAGTATTTATTGCAAGGCGAGGTACACGATGCATTAGTATTTATTGCAAGGCGAGGTACAAGGCGAAGTACACGATGCATTATTATTTATTGCAAGGCGAGGTACAAGGCGAGGTACAAGGCGAGGTACACGATGCATTAGTATTTATTGCAAGGCGAGGTACACGATGCATTAGTATTTATTGACAAGCGAGTACAAGGCGAGGTACACGATGCATTAGTATTTATTGCAAGGCGAGGTACACGATGCATTAGTATTTATTGCAAGGCGAGGTACACGATGCATTAGTATTTATTGCAAGGCGAGGTACAAGGCGAGGTACACGATGCATTAGTATTTATTGCAAGGCGAGGTACAAGGTGAGGTACACGATGCATTAGTATTTATTGCAAGGCGAGGTACACGATGCATTAGTATTTATTGCAAGGCGACGTACACGATGCATTAGTATTTATTGCAAGGCGAGGTACAAGGCGAGGTACACGATACATTAGTATTTATTGCAAGGCGAGGTACACGATACATTAGTATTTATTGCAAGGCGAGGTACAAGGCGAGGTACACGATGCATTAGTATTTATTGCAAGGCGAGGTACACGATATCATTAGTATTTATGCAAGGCGAGGTACACGATGCATTAGTATTTATTGCAAGGCGAGGTACACGATGCATTAGTATTTATTGCAAGGCGAGGTACAAGGCGAGTACACGATGCATTAGTATTTATTGCAAGGCGAGGTACAAGGTACAAGGCGAGGTACACGATGCATTAGTATTTATTGGTCAAGGCGAGGTACACGATGCATTAGTATTTATTGCAAGGCGAGGTACACGATGCATTAGTATTTATTGCAAGGCGAGGTACACGCTACATTAGTATTTATTACAAGGCGAGGTACAAGGCGAGGTACACGATGCATTAGTATTTATTACAAGGCGAGGTACAATGTGAGGTACACGATGCATTAGTATTTATTGCAAGGCGAGGTACACGATGCATTAGTATTTATTGCAAGGCGAGGTACACGATACATTAGTATTTATTGCAAGGCGAGGTACACGATACATTAGTATTTATTGCAAGGCGAGGTACACGATGCATTAGTATTTATGCAAGGCGAGGTACACGATGCATTATACAAGGCGAGGTACACGATGCATTAGTATTTATTGCAAGGCGAGGTACACGATGCATTAGTATTTATTGCAAGGCGAGGTACACGATGCATTAGTATTTATTGCAAGGCGAGGTACACGATACATTAGTATTTATTGCAAGGCGAGGTACACACAAAATACAAGGCGAGGTACACGATGCATTAGTATTTATTGCAAGGCAAGGTACACGATGCATTAGTATTATTGCAAGGCGAGGTACACGAGCATAGTATTTATTGCAAGGCGAGGTACAAGGCGAGGTACACGATGCATTAGTATTATTGTGGCGAGGTACACGATGCATTAGTATTTATTGCAAGGCGAGGTACACGATGCATTAGTATTATTGCAAGGCGAGGTACACGATGCATTAGTATTTATCAACATGCAAGGCGAGGTACACGATGCATTAGTATTTATTGCAAGGCGAGGTACAAGGCGAGGTACACGATGCATTAGTATTTATTGCAAGGCGAGGTACACGATGCATTAGTATTTATTGCAAGGCGAGGTACACGATGCATTAGTATTTATTGCAAGGCGAGTACAAGGCGAGGTACACGATGCATTAGTATTTATTACAAGGCGAGGTACAAGGCGAGGTACACGATGCATT
>CM026400.1:40270969-40292542 GCA_014843695.1 Archivesica marissinica
CCTCTAGTATATCCAGTGGTTTATTTATAGAACTAGTACCTCTAGTATCTACAGTGGTTTATTTATAGAACTAGTACCTCTAGTATCTCCAGTGGTTTATTTATAGAACTAGTACCTCTAGGAGTACAGTTCACTGAACTTGTACTCGCACACACATTGGATTGATTTGTGTTTTCTGTGAATTTATTTACATTTTTGGATTTACTAATATTATATAAATTTATTTAAGCTAGATTGCGAAACAAGTTATTTCAATTTATAGTAATCACTCTCGAGACCTCATTCCTGATGGAAACCTCGCCATGAAGGAGAGAGAAGAGGCAGCATGGAATTTAAATGCCTTTCCTAGGGGTACAATCGTAACGGCTCCAGCGGGACTCGAACTCCGGGCATTTCGCACATGAAGCGAACGCGCTTCCTCTGTGCTATACGCTATTGTATTTATTGATAACACTTTCGCTTTGTTCTACCTCGGGGAGCACTAGCTCCTTAATTGGAGCCTTTTTTGGCCGTTGCCCCTGCTGCTCTATGAGGCTTCTATATCTTGATGGGATTTTGAATTATTTGCTTCATGTATGTTTCACATGAGCTCGTTTGTGCTTCCATGCATACACTTATTCGTGTTTGCCATCGATCGTTACTCCACTCCAGTCCGTATTTATTTCTTGCCATGTGTACAACAAGTTTACCACATTGTTTGGTTTATGCTTTATAGCCTTCTCCGCACGTATTGTTCGTGATTTCTTATATGTTATACACACACAGATTACACAATTGCGTCACTCGAGGCTAGTATTTGACAGCAAGCAGCTTCACGGATGCTTCAGGTGAGCTCGTTTGTGTTTCTATGATTTTAGTTACAACACGTGATGTAGTATTTGCACGGTTCGTTTACGTTTTACCCGACACGTGCGCTTTTGGTATTGCTTACACATACCGAACAGTATTCCGTGAATCGTTATGTGTTGCTGATGGCGGATCGTTTGTGTTTCCATGTGCAACATTGATTCGTATTGGTCACAATGTCTGTTAATTCTGTTTCAGTTGGGTTCATAACCCTGACCATTTTGGGAACATATCTCGTTCCAACTGTCCATCAATGTACATGCTTTTGCTGAGTATTGTGATTAAAACCTTTCGTCTCTTTGAGCATGCTTCGTTTGCTTCTCTCGAATTGTGTATTATTCTCTCCTGTGCTCTCCTGCCATCAACAAATTCACGTGGATGGTCTATCAACACTGAATTGTGTCCATTTACATTTATGTATTAATGCCTATTCAATGATTATGTTAGTATCATGTACTTACGATCAGAGGGTGTTTAGGGTCATGTTTATGTCTGTATTTTGGGCTGCTATATGAGCCTACACGATGATCACATCACGACCCACGGAATTGTCAATCGAGCTAAAATAAATTTGTATAAACTAACTATGCTTTGTAAAATACTCGTAACACAGTAGCATGTAGACAGTTAAAATAACGTATTGCACAATGTGAGACATCGGTCAGTTACTGCTGAATACTCCCTAAAAGTAGATAGGTCCTATTAAGTGTTTTCCTCTGTTTGTATCGTTGATTCCTTTGCACAACATGCTAGCACTTTTATTCCACTATCGCTTCTTGTGAGTATTAAATTAATATATCTCGACTAATTTCCTACAGTATATACAATGGGTACTTATTTGTAAAAGAATGTTATCAGTTAATGAACACGGTTTTGATAAAAATCACATTTATCGTGCCGCAACATTTGGTTAGGGAACAACAGTAAAAACAAAGGAATCTAACTTAACGAACCTATTCACATTTTGGAATAAATCAGACTTTATCTGCCAAGGGAGGTAATATAAAATTAGAGATGTCTCACATTGAGCAAACCTGAATGTATTAATCCACATCCCATCAATATCCTTGTGTAAAATGAGGATGCATAGAAACGGGTACTAAGCAAAAGAGAGTACGGTTTCGAACTTGTTATAGTTAGTGTAGAAATATACGACATAATTGACTTGTAACCTGATCAGAACGTCATCAAACATTATAAATTGGTAATTATTTCAGTAAATCACTTTGCCGTATACAATTATTATGTCAAAGCTTACCTTGTATGTTATTCATTCATAGCGAGATTGGGGTAGTTGATATTTTAAATGCATTGAAACGTACATAGAAACTTAAGAAAGACAATATTTTTTGAATTCTGTACAATCAATAATTTAACGATAATTGATGTGTGTCTGCGTTTTACGTTTATTTATTGTCGCTACCGGTTTCCCATATGAGCGACGCCTCCTGAAGAGATTAGTCATTTTAGATTTTTGGAGGATGGTGTAATGATACAGACCCATTCCAGAGTCTCCTCTGGTTCTTTTACGTGCACGATGTAAAGCACCGACACGTCGGTTTAATGTACCATCTGAAAGACTGTTGATTTTTATTAGGGTCAGACGGGGATCGAACCTGCGACCCCGGGACTACCAGTCCAGCGTGTTACCACTGGACTACAGATCCGTCCGTCTGTAAGACGATAATTAGCTTATACTGCCACCATTTATAATGAAGGCAACGTTCCATTTTTGATCAACTTCGACACAGTACGTTGAAAGGGCGCTTATGATTTGTTTAAGGATCGTGGAATGTATCATTATCATCGTGGAATGTATCATCATCATCATTATCATCGTGGAATGCATCATCATCATCGTGGAATGCATAATCATCATCATCATCATCGTGGAATGCATCATCATCATCGTGGAATGCTCGTGGAATGCATCATCATCATCATCATCATAGTGGAATGCATCATCATCATCGTGGAATGCATCATCATCATCAGCAGCATCATCATCATCGTGGAATGCATCATCATCATCATGGAATGCATCATCATCATCATCATCGTGGAATGCATCATCATCATCGTGGAATGCATCATCATCATCATCATCGTGGAATGCATCATCATCATCGTGGAATGCATCATCATCATCGTGGAATGCATCATCATCATCATCATCGCGAGATACGGGCCTACGAATAACTCATCCCAAAATGGTATTGTACATCCAGTTAATTATTCTCTCACATGGTTTGTTGAATGAAGACATGGAACGGCCCTAAATACGTTGACCCTGACTGTTGACCTTGATACTTTGACCCTGAATGTTGACCTTGATACTTTGACCCTGAATGTTGACCTTGATACGTTGACCCTGAATGTTGACCTTGATACTTTGACCCTGAATGTTGACCTTGATAATTTGACCCTGAATGTTGACCTTGATACTTTGACCCTGAATGTTGACCTTGATACTTTGACCCTGAATGTTGACCTTGATACTTTGACCCTGAATGTTGACCTTGATAATTTGACCTTGATACGTTGACCCTGAATGTTGACCTTGATACGTTGACCCTGAATGTTGACCTTGATACGTTGACCCTGAATGTTGACCTTGATACGTTGACCCTGAATGTTGACCTTGATACTTTGACCCTGAATGTTGACCTTGATACTTTGACCCTGAATGTTGACCTTGATCTTGGCACACCTCGTCTTCTTGTGGTGATCATGTGTACACATTTATTGTCTGACCGGCTGACACTAGTAATATTAGCAGCATTCCCGGTGGTACTGTTAACCTAGTTCTTGTGTAGGTGCTTTACTCTGTGTATTTGAAAGAACCAGAGGAGACTCTGGAATGGGTCTCTGTCTGTATCATTGCACTATTCTCAAACATTTATAGTGACTAATATCTTCAGGAGACGTCGCATGTGCACCCTGTGTTGACTATAGATAGATGCAAAGAAACAGTTATTTCAAAATCCGTCCATGGACACACTAAATATGGAACAGACATAACTAGGATCTATTTGCGTTTCAGCTTAAATTTGACAATGATACTTGGGCTTGTGACCTAAAAAAACACATTTAGTTTAGCTCGATTGCGAAACAAGTTCTTACAACTTATATTAATCACTTTCCTGATGGAATCCATCGCCATGAGGGAGAGAGTGGAGGCAACGTAGAATTAAATGCCTTACCTAAGGGCAAAATCGTAATCGAACTCCGAACTTTTCGTATCTGAAGATAACGCACTACCACGGCGCTATCACCACTTCCACGACTTGTGAACTGTCTATTGAACACGACATAGAGTAACCATGGTAACCATTTATTTGAAATGTGCCCATGGAAACTACTGATTTAGAGGGACACAAAATAAGAACAGAATAGAACAAAGGTTTATTTCTGACGTATATACGTGTACATTATCAAATTTACATAACATGCATGCCTTTGATCCGTATCTATAACATTCACAATGGACGGGAGACGTGGGTCGTATACTCGACACGTCATGTTCTCTCGGGGATCATTTGTGACGTTAATTTGAATTGGTGGATAACAAGAACATACTATTATATTACATATTTATAAACTATTACATTTAAATATGTAAAAAAGGACCATTGAAAACTCGCTCTGCATAAACACACTCGGTATTGAGTGAATGTATATACATTATAAAGTGCCTAATTTAGTAATTAAATGCAAACATGGTGACAATAACATGAAACCCTGTCCAACATAATAGCATATACAACATCCCTGCTGGAACATCCGCGAATCATATGGGGACCAATTATTTGTTGGGAGAATATTAACTACGTAAATAGATTGACCTGGCCATCTCTGGATTCCAGCTCAAGCCTGTATTTCTATGCGCACACCAGTGCAAGTTTGGGACTAGTTCCCTGAAAACAATTGGACAATTTTAATACCTATATTGCGAATCATCAGGCGACTCATATGGGAACCAATTATTTGTTGGAGAATTTCAACTACTTTTAGCAGTAATTCTTATCACATAAATTCTCATTCGTCCAGACAAGGTCCTAGAAAGGTCAAGAAAATGTGACATAAGTATATATTTAATTCCATGTTTCCATGTTCCGCATTTAGAGTATACCAATGGAACAGTGTACATAAGTATATATTTAATTCCATGTTTCCATGTTCCGCATTTAGAGTATACCAATGTAACAGTGTACATAAGTATATATTTAATTCCATGGTTCCATGTTCCGCATTTAGAGTATACCAATGTAACAGTGTACATAAGATTTATATGTATACAAATGGAATGCACACAGTATTACAGTGACGTCACTGTCCGCCTCTGTGGTCGAGTGGTTAAGGTCGCTGACGTGTATACCACTGTAACCTGTCATCACTGAATGGTCACGGGTTCGAGCCCCGCTCAGGCCGTGTCTCATTTATATGAAAACATTGGCAGTTTCATACGGAGGTTGGTGCACCCAAGTACTGGTTAACCGCTGGAGCCTGCCCAGGAAAGGTGTTGTTAGGTAAACTGCCCGCCGGCGATATAGCCCACACTGGTGCTGATGCAGGCGTAAAACCCGAAATATAGCATAGCAGTGACGTCACTCAATATTTACTCCCGTTGGCTATGGCCACAACACAAGACAGGTAAATCGTGTGTGTTTTTACGTTTATTTATCGTCGCTACCGGTTGCCCATATGAGCGACGCCTCCTGAAGAGATTAGTAATTTTAGATTGTTGGAGGATAGTGCAATGATACAGACAGAGACCCATTCCAGAGTCTCCTCTGGTTCTTTTACATGCACGGTGTAAAGCACCGACACCAGACCTCGGTTTAACGTCCCATCTGAAAGAAGGCGATTTTCTCCGATTATATATAGTAATATTTACGGCTAGAACAGTGTATCGATACCTGTATATTAACCTGAATTACCTGTACTGATAGCTATAGCCCTTGTACGTCACTGTCAAGTTATCCTAGATGTACAGTAGTGTCGAATGATAATTTGATATTTGTAAACATATGCATACGACCATATTATTTACCTGGATATGTAAGTTTGGATAAATGATGTACTATAATATATTGAGAACACCTTTACTAAGGTCTAGATAGCTTGACATGATAAACGACCCGCCTAAATTATGTGGACTTGTCTAATATTTTCCGCGATTTTCTTTATCTTTCCAGTACATTTTAGTATGTACTGTACAGTGTTTGTTTATTATAATGTCGCCCGTATTTAAAGGGCCAGCCATTTCTGACTTATGAGACACCTCTTGTTTATGAACATCAGTACTTCCCGAATCCTATGCTTGCATGACCGGCCCCAGGTTGGTATGCAATCGGTAACCATTACTTAACTAGCTGGCGGCTCGCCAACCGGCCATATCAGAACGAACCATAACGGGTTTCGAAACAAAGACCTCCCGCTCCATAGGCGGACGCCTTAACCATCGGGCCACGGAGACGGTCCTGTATGTACTATTATGTAAATATGTATCATAGTTATCAACTTTAATTGTGTACTCTTGTCGTTCTGGTGTTTAGGGATCAACCACTTAGGCCTACTGCCTGTGTTGTTAATTCCTACGCACCAGAACTCAAAACAGTCAAATCAAATCCAATTGTATTTACTGTTCGCTTTGTGCATACAAATCAATAAGCTATGTATACAGACATCAACACGTTATGCAATAGTTTCAGTTGCTAAGAAAACATCTATAAAATCTTGTTATATTAATATGTTGACATAAATGACAATACACACACATATATATATGTATACATATTACTATTAGAATGTATGTTAAAAGCTGTTAGGAAATTGCTGACTTTGATCCGAGTCTAAACTCTGCCATAAAAGTAATTAGACAACAGCCGACAAGAACGATAAACTCTGCCATAAAAGTAATTAGATAACAGCTGACAAGAACGATACACTCTGCCATAAAAGTAATTAGATAACAGCCGACAAGAACGAGAAACTCTGCCATAAAAGTAATTAGATAACAGCTGACAAGAACGATATACTCTGCCATAAAAGTAATTAGATAACAGCTGACAAGAACGATACACTCTGCCATAAAAGTAATTAGATAACAGCCGACAAGAACGATAAACTCTGCCATAAAAGTAATTAGATAACAGCCGACAAGAACGAGAAACTCTGCCATAAAAGTAATTAGATAACAGCTGACAAGAACGATAAACTCTGCCATAAAAGTAATTAGATAACAGCTGACAAGAACGATACACTCTGCCATAAAAGTAATTAGATAACAGCCGACAAGAACGATAAACTCTGCCATAAAAGTAATTAGATAACAGCTGACAAGAACGATGAACTCTGCCATAAAAGTAATTAGATAACAGCCGACAAGAACGATAAACTCTGCCATAAAAGTAATTAGATAACAGCTGACAAGAACGACAAACTCTGCCATAAAAGTAATTAGATAAGAGCTGACAAGAACGATAAACTCTGCCATAAAAGTAATTAGATAACAGCTGACAAGAACGATACACTCTGCCATAAAAGTAATTAGATAACAGCCGACAAGAACGATAAACTCTGCCATACAAGTATTTAGATAACAGCTGACAAGAACGATAAACTCTGCCATAAAAGTAATTAGATAACAGCCGACAAGAACGATAAACTCTGCCATAAAAGTAATTAGATAACAGCTGACAAGAACGATAAACTCTGCCATAAAAGTAATTAGATAAGAGCTGACAAGAACGATAAACTCTGCCATAAAAGTAATTAGATAACAGCTGACAAGAACGATACACTCTGCCATAAAAGTAATCAGATAACAGCCGACAAGAACGATAAACTCTGCCATACAAGTAATTAGATAACAGCTGACAAGAACGAGAAACTCTGCCATAAAAGTAATTAGATAGCAGCTGACAAGAACGATAAACTCTGCCATAAAAGTAATTAGATAACAGCTGACAAAAACGATAAACTCTGCCATAAAAGTAATTAGATAACAGCTGACACGAACGATACACTCTGCCATAAAAGTAATTAGATAACAGCCGACAAGAACGATAAACTCTGCCATAAAGTAATTAGATAACAGCTGACAAGAACGATACACTCTGCCATAAAAGTAATTAGATAACAGCTGACAAGAACGATAAACTCTGCCATAAAAGTAATTAGATAACAGCTGACAAGAACGATACACTCTGCCATAAAAGTAATTAGATAACAGCCGACAAGAACGATACACTCTGCCATAAAAGTAATTAGATAACAGCTGACAAGAACGATAAACTCTGCCATAAAGTAATTAGATAACAGCCGACAAGAACGATAAACTCTGCCATAAAAGTAATTAGATAACAGCTGACAAGAACGATAAACTCTGCCATAAAAGTATTTAGATAACAGCTGACAAGAACGATAAACTCTGCCATAAAAGTAATTAGATAACAGCCGACAAGAACGATAAACACTGTCATAAAAGTAATTAGATAACAGCTGACAAGAACGATACACTCTGCCATAAAGATAATTAGATAACAGCTGACAAGAAAGATAAACTCTGCCATAAAGGTAATTAGATAACAGCTGACAAGAAAGATAAACTCTGCCATAAAGGTAATTAGATAACAGCTGACAAGAAAGATAAACTCTGCCATAAAAGTAATTAGATAACAGCTGACAAGAACGATAAACACTGCCATAAAGGTAATTAGATAACAGCTGACAAGAACGATATACTCTGCCATAAAAGTAATTAGATAACAGCTGACAAGAACGATAAACTCTGCCATAAAAGTAATTAGATAAGAGCTGACAAGAACGAGAAACTCTGCCATAAAAGTAATTAGATAACAGCTGACAAGAACGAGAAACTCTGCCATAAAAGTAATTAGATAACAGCTGACAAGAACGATAAACTTTGCCATAAAAGTAATTAGATAACAGCTGACAAGAACGATAAACTCTGCCATAAAAGTAATTAGATAACAGCCGACAAGAACGATAAACTCTGCCATAAAAGTAATTAGATAACAGCTGACAAGAACGATAAACTCTGCCATAAAAGTATTTAGATAACAGCTGACAAGAACGATAAACTCTGCCATAAAAGTAATTAGATAACAGCCGACAAGAACGATAAACACTGTCATAAAAGTAATTAGATAACAGCTGACAAGAACGATAAACTCTGCCATAAAGGTAATTAGATAACAGCTGACAAGAACGATACACTCTGCCATAAAGATAATTAGATAACAGCTGACAAGAAAGATAAACTCTGCCATAAAAGTAATTAGATAACAGCTGACAAGAAAGATAAACTCTGCCATAAAAGTAATTAGATAACAGCTGACAAGAACGATAAACTCTGCCATAAAGGTAATTAGATAACAGCTGACAAGAACGATATACTCTGCCATAAAAGTAATTAGATAACAGCTGACAAGAACGATAAACTCTGACATAAAAGTAATTAGATAACAGCCGACAAGAACGATAAACTCTGCCATAAAAGTAATTAGATAACAGCTGACAAGAACGAGAAACTCTGCTATAAAAGTAATTAGATAACAGCTGACAAGAACGATACACTCTGCCATAAAAGTAATTATATAACAGCCGACAAGAACGATAAACTTTGCCATAAAAGTAATTAGATAACAGCTGACAAGAACGATAAACTCTGACATAAAAGTAATTAGATAACAGCCGACACGAACGATAAACTCTGCCATAAAAGTATTTAGATAACAGCTGACAAGAACGATAAACTCTGCCATAAACGTATTTAGATAACAGCTGACAAGAACGATAAACTCTGCCATAAAGGTAATTAGATAACAGCTGACAAGAACGATACACTCTGCCATAAAAGCAATTAGATAACAGCTGACAAGAACGAGAAACTCTGCCATAAAAGTAATTAGATAACAGCTGACAAGAACGATAAACTCTGCCATAAAAGTAATTAGATAACAGCTGACAAGAACGATACACTCTGCCATAAAAGTAATTAGATAACAGCGGACAAGAACGATAAACTCTGCCATAAAAGTAATTAGATAATAGCCGACAAGAACAATAAACTCTGCCATAAAAGTAATTAGATAACAGCTGACAAGAACGATAAACTCTGCCATAAAAGTATTTAGATAACAGCTGACAAGAACGGTAAACTCTGCCATAAAAGTAATTAGATAGCAGCCGACAAGAACGATAAACACTGTCATAAAAGTAATTAGATAACAGCTGACAAGAACGATAAACTCTGCCATAAAGGTAATTAGATAACAGCTGACAAGAACGATACACTCTGCCATAAAATTAATTAGATAACTGCTGACAAGAACGGTAAACTCTGCCATAAAAGTAATTAGATAACAGCTGACAAAGAAAGATAAACACAAAAGTGTGACATATAAGAACTATTTTTTAAATAATATCGCCCCAAATCAGATTGTGTGCGGGGGCGGGATCAGATTGTGGGCGGGGGCGGAATCAGATTGTGGGCGGGGGCGGAATCAGATTGTGGGCGGGAGGCGGAATCAGAGTGTGGGCGGGGGCGGAATCAGATTGTGGGCGGGGGGGCGGAATCAGATTGTGGGCGGGAGGCGGAATCAGATTGTGGGCGGGGGCGGCATCAGATTGTGGGCGGGAGGCGGGGCCAATCAGCAGTTTCCTCGCATATACAGTTCGATGATTTATTGACAAAAACAATACAGTTTAATGTCACACAAATGAAAATATAGAAAAGGTGGAACATTATAAATCGTACGTATATTATGATATATAATATTAATTTCACGAGAAAAAGTGTGTGATGTCTACACAAGGTATGAATCAAAATACATTGTACATACCTGTACGTTGTATAAATACGATTTACCAGCTAATATAAATACATTGTACATACCTGTACGTCGTATAAATACTATTTACCAGCTAATATAAATACATTGTACATACCTGTACGTTGTATAAATACGATTTACCAGCTAATATAAATACATTGTACATACCTGTACGTTGTATAAATACGATTTACCAGCTAATATAAATACATTGTACATACCTGTACGTTGTATAAATACGATTTACCAGCTAATATAAATACATTGTACATACCTGTACGTTGTATAAATACGATTTACCAGCTAATATAAATACATTGTACATACCTGTACGTTGTATAAATACGATTTACCAGCTAATATAAATACATTGTACATACCTGTACGTTGTATAAATACGATTTACCAGCTAATATAAATACATTGTACATACCTGTACGTTGTATAAATACGATTTACCAGCTAATATAAATACATTGTACATACCTGTACGTTGTATAAATACGATGTACCAGCTAATATAAATACATTGTACATACCTGTACGTTGTATAAATACGATTTACCAGCTAATATAAATACAGTGTACATACCTGTACGTGTATAAATACGATGTACCAGCTAATATAAATACATTGTACATACCTGTACGTTGTATAAATACGATTTACCAGCTAATATAAATACATTGTACATACCTGTATGTTGTATACATACGATTTACCAGCTAGTATACATACATTGTACATACCTGTACGTCATATAAATACGATATCGCTACATGTACAAACAATAGATATAATGGTTTTACATACTAAGATATCGCTACATGTACACACAATAGATCTAATGGTTTTACATACTAAGATATCGCTACATGTACAGACAATATATCTAATAGTTTTACATACTAAGATATCGCTACATGTACAAACAATAGATCTAATGGTTTTACATACTGAGATATCGCTACATGTACAGACAATATATCTAATAGTTTTACATACTAAGATATCGCTACATGTACAAACAATAGATCTAATGGTTTTACATACTAAGATATCGCTACATGTACAGACAATATATCTAATGGTTTTACATAATATGATATCGCTACATGTACAAACAATAGATCTAGTGGTTTTACATACTAAGATATCGCTACATGTACAAACAATATATCTAATGGTTTTACATACTAAGATATCGCTACATGTACAAACAATAGATCTAATGGTTTTACATACTAAGATATCGCTACATGTACAGACAATAGATATAATGGTTTTACATAATACAATGTAACTACATGTGGTTTGATTTCATGAACATAAATAGAATCACCGACGATACGCAAGTCAGCAACAGACGGATCTGTGGTCCAGTGGTTAACACGCTGGACTGGTAATCCAGGGATCACAGGTTCGACCCCCCCCGTCTGACCCTAATAAAATTAACAGTCTTTCAGATGGGACTTTAAACCGAGGTCTCGTGTCGATGTTTTACACTGTGTACGTCAAAGAACCAGAGGAGATTCTGGAATGTGTCTCTGTCTGTATCATTGCACTATCCTCAAACAAATCTAAAATGACTAATCTCTTCAGGAGGCGTCGCTCACATTGGAATTGGAAACCGGTAGCGACGATAAATAAACGTAAACCACACACACGCAAGTAAGTTGGATAGCTTCCTTGCGTTTACGTGTATACGTTGGTGCGGATCTGTCAACCATGTACTGTGTACTTATATTGGATGCGTTATTCTTCATTGTCGGCTTCCGTGGTCGAGTTGTTGAGGTCGCTGACTTGTATACCAATTTAACCTATCAAAGGTGGCAGTTTCAAAACGCCATATATAAAATCAACTATCTAGTCTTGTCATTTCTTTCGAACAAGACTTCTTATTCTGCAAGAATTCATCTTTTGATTATTTTATTAGCATTACTAATTTTGTAAAATTGCATGTAAAAATATTACATTGGTTGTCTCTGTGGGGACAACTACTCCTATATTAAGTTCACAATAAGATTGTACATAATTGCTATGTATTGGAAGTGATTTCTGTGAATATGTATATGTTACATTGAAAAACTAAACGGGGTTACCCAGTTATGGGGCCTCAAAAATAAAAGTTGGCAGTTTCTTACGGATGTTAGTGTACCAGGTACTGGTTGGTGTGGAAGTCGTGATAGCACAGTGGTAACGCGTTCGCTTCTGGTACGAAATGTCTGGCGTTCGAGCCCCCTGAGGTCGTTACGATTGTGCCCTTAAACAGCAAGGCATTTAAAATCCACGTATGCCTCTTCTCTCTACCTCGTGGCGATGGATTCCACCAGGGATGAGGCCTCCAGAGTGATTAATATAAGAATTTGTTTCACTATGGAGCTAAAAATTAATTTGTATAAACTATGTACTGGTTAACCTCTGAAGCCTGGCCATGGAAGGTGTTGTTAGGTAAACTGCCCGTCTGATTTCTCGATTCACTTTACATACATATACTAGAGGACAAAACGCACACTTACATTATATGATTATTATTACATATACTAGAGGACAAAACGCACACTTACATTATATGATTATTATTACATATACTAGAGGACAAAACGCACACTTACATTATATGATTATTATTACATATACTAGAGGACAAAACGCACACTTACATTATATGATTATTATTACATATACTAGAGGACAAAACGCACACTTACATTATATGATTATTATTACATATACTAGAGGACAAAACGCACACTTACATTATATGATTATTATTACATATACTAGAGGACAAAACGCACACTTACATTATATGATTATTATTACATATACTAGAGGACAAAACGCACACTTACATTATATGATTATTATTACATATACTAGAGGACAAAACGCACACTTACATTATATGATTATTATTACATATACTAGAGGACAAAACGCACACCTATAGTATATGAATATTATTACATATACTAGAGGACATAGAAAACGCACACTTACATTATATGAATATTATTACATATACTAGAGGACAAAACGCACACTTACATTATATGATTATTATTACATGAAAACGAAATACGAAGGATTCCATCAAAGATATATCGCACCTTTATTACAAAACATAAACTGAACAACTAACAATATTCCAAAATGTTTAAAACTATGTATTTATATAGTTATTGTTTTTCATGTAAAAACACATTTATCCGAAGTGTGCGTGGTCTATGTGCGCTAGTATATAATACAATACATAACAATTTCAAGAAACTTAAAATAAAGGTAAAATAAATAAAATGCTTTGATGCCACTGGCACCACGATAAAATCATCGGTTGCATACATATGGCAGGACATTCATTGCGCCACCTACAAGGAATAAAACCCCAGCAACGACGAACGATAAATCGTAGCCCCCTGTCATATCCCGTATCCAACCTGAAAATTCAAATGTCATTCTCAGTAACCAGATATATTTAAGTACATTTGTAACATGATAATTAAAGAAAAAGGTGTTTATAATATTATCGTGTCACCTTTAAAAGGACACGAGACGCCTCTTTTTTATGAATATCAGTAAAAATAAAGTGTGAAGTATATTAGTGTTTGTTTATTATAGTGTCACCCCTATTTAAAGGACCAGTCAGTTCTGACTTATAAGACACCTCTTTTTTATGAACATCAGTACTTCCCGAATCATATACTTGTATGCCAGGCGACAGAATGGTAGGGAATCGGTACCCATTATTTAACTAGCTAGCGGCTCACCAACCGGCCATATCAGAACGAATCCTGACGATATTCGAACCTTCGACCTCCTGCTCCGTAGGCGGATGCCTTAACCACTAGGCCACGGAGACCATGTCAATATATAGGACAGTAACAATAGTTATGTCACATGACCTAACTAAATACACATCAACACGGTGTACCAAATCACGTGTAATACACATCAACACGGTGTACCAAAGCACGTGTAATACACATCAACACGGTGTACCAAATCAAGTGTAATACACATCAACACGGTGTACCAAATCACGTGTAATACACATCAACACTGTGTACTAAATCACGTGTAATACACATCAACACGGTGTACCAATCCACGTGTAATACATATCAACACGGTGTACCAAATCACGTGTAGTACACATCAACACTGTGCACTAAATCACGTGTAATACACATCAACACGGTGTACCAATCCACGTATAATACACATCAACACGGTGTACCAAATCACGTGTAATACACATCAACGCGGTGTACCAAATCACGTGTAATACACATCAACACGGTGTACCAAATCACGTGTAATACACATCAACACGGTGTACCAAATCACATGTAATACACATCTACACGGTGTACCAAATCACCTGTAATACACATCAACACGGTGTACCAAATCACATGTAATACACATCAACACGGTGTACCAAATCACGTGTAATACACATCAACACGGTGTACTAAATCAAGTGTAATACACATCAACACGGTGTACCAAATCACGTGTAATACACATCAACACGGTGTACCAAATCATGTATACTACACATCAACACGGTATACCAAATCACGTGTAATACACATCAACACGGTGTACCAAATCACGTGTAATACACATCAACACGGTGTACCAAATCAAGTATAATACACATCAACACGGTGTACCAAATCACGTGTAATACACATCAACACGGTGTACCAAATCACGTGTAATACACATCAACACGGTGTACCAAATCACGTCTAATACACAGCAACACGGTGTACCAAACCACATGTAATACACATCAACACGGTGTACCAAATCACGTGTAATACACATCAACACGGTGTACCAAATCACGTGTAATACACATCAACGCGGTGTACCATATCACGTGTAATACACATCAACGCGGTGTACCATATCACGTGTAATACACATCAACACGGTGTACCAAATCACGTGTAATACACATCAACACGGTGTACCAAATCACGTGTAATACACATCAACACGGTGTACCAAATCACGTGTAATACACATCAACACGGTGTACCAAATCACGTGTAATACACATCAACACGGTGTACCAAATCACATGTAATACACATCAACACGGTGTACCAAATCACCTGTAATACACATCAACACGGTGTACTAAATCACGTGTAATACACATCAACACGGTGTACTAAATCAAGTGTAATACACATCAACACGGTGTACCAAATCACGTGTAAAACACATCAACACGGTGTACCAAATCAAGTATAATACACATCAACACGGTGTACCAAATCACGTGTAATACACATCAACACGGTGTACCAAATCACGTCTAATACACAGCAACACGGTGTACCAAACCACATGTAATACACATCAACACGGTGTACCAAATCACGTGTAATACACATCAACACGGTGTACCAAATCACGTCTAATACACATCAACACGGTGTACCAAATCACGTCTAATACACATCAACACGGTGTACCAAATCAAGTGTAATACACATCAACACGGTGTACCAAATCACATCTAATACACATCAACACGGTGTACCAAATCACGTGTAATACACATCAACACGGTGTACCAAATCACGTGTAATACACAGCAACACGGTGTACTAAATCAAGTGTAATACACATCAACACGGTGTACCAAATCACGTCTAATACACAGCAACACGGTGTACCAAACCACATGTAATACACATCAACACGGTGTACCAAATCAAGTGTAATACACATCAACACGGTGTACCAAATCAAGTGTAATACACAGCAACACGGTGTACTAAATCACGTGTAATACACATCAACACGGTGTACCAAATCACGTGTAATACACATCAACACGGTGTACCAAATCACGTCTAATACACATCAACACGGTGTACCAAATCAAGTGTAATACACATCAACACGGTGTACCAAATCAAGTGTAATACACAGCAACACGGTGTACTAAGTCACGAGTAATACACATCAACACGGTGTACCAAATCACGTCTAATACACATCAACACGGTGTACCAAATTAAGTGTAATACACATCAACACGGTGTACCAAATCACGTCTAATACACATCAACACGGTGTACCAAATCAAGTGTAATACACAGCAACACGGTGTACCAAATCACGTGCAATACACATCGACACGGTGTACCAAATCACGTGCAATACACATCGACACGGTGTACCAAATCACGTGTAATACACATCAACACGGTGTACCAAATCACGTGTAACACAACAGCTATTAAAGGAACGTCCTGCAGTAGATTATAACTCGTAATCCAGGGGGATCGCCGGTTCGATCTCCCGTCTGACCCTAATAAAAATAACTGTCTTTCAGATGGGACGTTAAACTGAGGTCTCGTGTCGGTGCTTTACACTGTGCACGTAAAAGAACAGAGGAGACTCTGGAATGGGTTTCTGTCTGTATCATTGTACTATCCTCCAAACATCTAAAATGACTAATCTCTTTAGGAGGCGTCACTTACATGGGCAACATGTAGCGACGATAAATAAACGTAAAACACACACACATATTATCCCTTACAGATGGATCTGCAATCCAGTGGTTAACATGTTGGTCTTGTAATCTAGGGATCGCAGGTTCGACCCCCCGTCTGACCCTAATAAAATTGAACAGTCTTTCAAATGGGACATTAAACCGAGGTCTTGTATCGGTGCTTTACATCGTGCACATAAAAGAACGAGAGGAGAGTGTGGGGTGGGTCTTTGTCTGTATAGTTGCACGTTCCTCCTGGGACTTCATACCTTCTAAATACCATCTATTATTTACCACTACACATGAAACTACTCTTTTCTTTATGTCCCCATTATGTTTGACCTTATCCGTCCCGTCCTCCCCCCCCCCACATAATTATGTTCACCTTGTTGTGAAATCAATAGCTCAGCCACTGATAAAGAACCAGACACCAAGCATCGACATCATCATCAGCGCCAAGTCTAATACACACAAAAACGAAGTAATCCACGTGAGATTCATTTGATATTAGCTACCTTTCCACGTCGTTGACTTACTCACATGCACTGGCTGGCGTTTTGTATAGAACATGGTTATCAGTACCCCACTGACATAGTTCGAATTTGCTACAACAACCGTGATAGTTCACATTACAATCCAGTAATTGTGTCAGTACATGAGAGAGGGAGAGGGGTTAAGGGCAGACATTCAAAGGACTTACCGTGAACGTAAGAAGGCAGAAAACGGAGAGCATGACGACAAAGAGCCACATATTAATTAATCAACAATTGAATTGTGGACAGTATTTGACAGACGGATCTATAGTCCAGTGGTTAGCACGCTGGACTGGTAATCCAGGGATCGCAGGTTCGATCCCCTTTCTGATCCTGATACAATTAACAGTCTTTCAGATGGGACTTTAAACCGAGATCACGTGTCGGTGCTTTACACTGTGCACGTAAAAGAACCAGAGGAGACTCTGGAATGGTTATCTGTCTGTATCATTGCACTATCCTCAAACAGTAGTTTGAGCTGTACTCTTCAATAAACTGTCCACAAGTTGTAATGAATGTCCGAATAACACAGTGATTAGCGCGCTCACTTCTCACCAATGCAATCCGGGTCCGTTCCTCGGATGGTGAACTATGTGAGATTGTACGGTGATCGCCAGATCGGACAGGTGGGTTTTATCCGGGTACCCCGGTTTCCTCCCACACGAAGGACCACATATACGCTTTCATTCGCGCCAACGAGAGTGATTATTATAAGTTGTTAGAACTTGCTTCGCAATCGTTGTAAAATAAATAAAGTTTAAACCTCGTGCATATTACGTATTACATATTAAGTTTAAACTATGTAACGTGAACTTAAACACACTCCTTCTCGGTGACACGTATAAGGATATTGCAACCAACACCGGAATGTTCCATAACATCCAAAACTATTGACTTACTAATAAATAACTTCTGAAATTCTTTAGCATATACCTAGAATATAGTTCAGGTATTTTCATTGTTATATATACATTGTATATATTATTCTCCTGTCTATTGTATATCAATCAATTGATAGGGAGAATAACTATATAAGTTTTCTTTCATTCTAATCCCTTTCAGTCTACTGCTGTTAAAGTATATGTAAAATGTTCATTTCTTGATTACATGTAAAAATACTGAAATAAATAATGTTTAAACTAACTGCTGTACCGATTAGCATTTCTGTGAACTCCGTTATGGTAGAGAAAAAATTCATCCATTTAAGGAATGAATAGCGAGTTAATAATTTCCATTGAGGTATGAATTACATTGGGGGTGCTAAAGTGCGTGGAGACCGTAGATTATACCCCAATGGAAACTATTCATTCACCTGGAATATTGCTCGAAGGGGCTTCCTCCACAATAATAACTGCAAAGTCGCCATGTGACGTAAGCTGTATGTGACGTAATGTGACGTAAGCTGCATGTGACGTAAGCTGCATGTGACGTAAGCTACATGTGACGTAAGCTGCGTGTGACGTAATCTGCATGTGACGTAAGCTGCATGTGACGTAAGCTACATGTGACGTAAGCTGCGTGTGACGTAAGCTGCATGTGGCGTAAGCTGCATGTGACGTAAGCTGCATGTGATGTAAGCTGCATGTGACGGTTAGCTGTCAGTGCAACATTAAACCCCCAAAACAAACAAACACACAGTTGTTTAGCCTTATTATTTTAAGCCCACTATTTACACAGTAGTGGTGACTATGCCAACACGAGTGACGAAAAAAGTCATTAGTTTAAACATTATTTATAAAATGTTTTAGGAATTAATAGTTTTGCAACAAGTGCTTTAATAGTGTGCATTACTTCAAAGTTAAAACTATTATTTAAAATCTGATATTGAGTATGAACTTATGCTTAACAGTACTAGCGACAACTGGAGATATAACATAAATCTGTACCAACTCGGCCGTACTAACATCCACACGGTGTAGCGACAAATGCAGATATAGCATAAATCTGTACCAACTCGGCCGTACTAACATCCACACGGTGTAGCGACAAATGCAGCTATACCATAAATCTGTACCAACTCGGCCGTACTAACATCCACACGGTGTAGCACAAATGCAGTATACAATAAATCTGTACCAACTCGGCCGTACTAACATCCACACGGTGTAGCACAAATGCAGTATACAATAAATCTGTACCAACTCGGCCGTACCAACATCCACACGGTGTAGCGTCAAATGGAGATATAACATAAATCTGTAACAACTCGGCCGTACTAACATCCACACGGGGTAGCAACAAATGCAGATATAGCATAAATCTGTACCAACTCGGCCGTACTAACATCCACACGGTGTAGCCACAAATGGAGATATAACATAAATCTGTACCAACTCGGTCGTACTAACATCCACACGGTGTAGCACAAATGCAGTATACAATAAATCTGTACCAACTCGGCCGTACTAACATCCACACGGTGTAGCGACAACTGGAGATATAACATAAATATGTACCAACTCGGCCGTACTAATATCCACATGGTGTAGCGACAAATGGAGGTATAACATAAATCTGTACTATCTCGGCCGTACTAACATCCACACGTTGTAGCGACAAATTGAGGTATAACATAAATCTGTACCATCTCGGCCGTACTAACATCCACACGGTGTAGCGACAAATGGAGATATAACATAAATCTGTACCAACTCGGCCGTACTAACATCCACACGGTGTAGCGACAAATGGAGGTATAACATAAATCTGTACCATCTCGGCCGTACTAACATCCGCACGTTGTAGCGACAAATGCAGATATACCATAAATCTGTACCAACTCGGCCGTACTAACATCCACACGGTGTAGCGACAAATGCAGATATAGCATATATCTTTACAACTCGGCCGTACTAATGAATTGAAAATTATTTTGTTGGATAACGATAGGAACTCAAACTTTGCATAACAATGAACAGTGTAGTTGTGAATTCTGATACAATATAAATTCCTGCGATACTCACCTGAATATGGCGTCGCGACGAAATGACCTGCTCCAACAAAGAACAACATCAATCCATATGAATTAGCTATTGTCTCCTTACCACACATGTCCGCAAGAACCACTTACTGTAATGTTATAAATCCACCTGCAAAAATTCATGTCAACATACAATGTGATGATACAATCTACATCCGATAAGTCAATTAAGTCGAATTATGCGGTTATCTCGAAGACGGATCAAAGTCCGTTTCAAACACTATCATTTTACATATAACTGGCTCCGTCAAAGTCAAACTTCGGTTATGTCGAACTATTTTGTTCGGTCCAACGGAATTCGACATAACGGATGTAGTCTTATATGCATTATATATATATTATATGTCCGAAATTTAGAGATCTTAGACAGGAATATTTAAAACATTATTACTATACATGGCCAACTATTACAATAGCGACTATTTTAGCAGATTTGACTAGGTAGCGTCCCTTGTTCATTTCGAGCGATCACATTGTAGGAGTTTTCTACCTTTGATCAACGCGATTTATGGTTATCTGCGGATATCTGTGTAAATTGGCCTAAGGCAATAAAAGGCAATGAAGCATGAATTATGAAATTCGCGTTGATTCGTTTTTGCTGGGTAGATAATACCGTATTATGCTTGTATAGAGGATGTTGTTGCAGACGTAAACACAATGGTATCATGTTTTGTCAGTGTATATAATTATGCCATTGTTCGTGAAAGAGGATAACCTTCATTGCATAAACAACAAAATAGATTATAAAACTGTACTACCATTTGTATTATACATAGACGTGTATTAACAAACAATATTATAGATAAGAAAACATTTCTATGGTC
>CM026400.1:40293542-40337436 GCA_014843695.1 Archivesica marissinica
GTACAGATTGATGGTATATCTGCATTTGTCGCTACACCGTGTGGATGTTAGTACGGCCGGGTTGGTACAGATTGATGGTATATCTGCATTTGTCGCTACACTGTGTGGATGTTAGTACGGTCGAGTTGGTACAGATTTATGTTATATCTGCATTTGTCGCTACACCGTGTGTATGTTAGTACGGCCGCGTTGGTACATATTTATGGTATATCTCCCTTTGTCGCTACACCGTGTGGATGTTAGTACCGCCGAGTTGTTACAGATTTATGCTACATCTCCATTTGTGGCTACACCGTGTGGATGTTACTACGGCCGAGTTGGTACAGATTTATGCTATATCTCCATTTGTGGCTACACCGTGTGTATGTTAGTAAGGCCGACTTGGTACAGATTTATGTTATATCTCCCTTTTTCGCTACACTGTGTGGATGTTAGTATGGACTAGCTGGTACAGATCTATGTTATATCTACATTTGACGCTACACCGTGTGGATGTTAGTACGACCGGGTTGATACAGATTGATGGTAAATCTGCATTTGTCGCTACACTGTGTGGATGTTAGTACGGCCGAGTTGGTACAGATTTATGTTATATCTGCATTTGTTGCTACACCGTGTGTATGTTAGTACGGCTGCGTTGGTACATATTTATGGTATATCTCCCTTTGTCGTTACACCGTGTGGATGTTAGTACCGCCGAGTTGTTACAGATTTATGCTACATCTCCATTTGTGGCTACACCGTGTGGATGTTACTACGGCCGAGTTGGTACAGATTTATGTTATATCTCCATTTGTGGCTACACCGTGTGTATGTTAGTAAGGCCGAGTTGGTACAGATTTATGTTATATCTCCATTTGTGGCTACACCGTGTGGATGTTAGTACGGCCGAGTTGGTACATATTTATGCTATATTTCCATTTGACGCTACACCGTGTGGATGTTAGTACGGCCGAGTTGGTACAGATTTATGTTATATCTCCATTTGTCGCTACACCGTGTGGATGTTAGTACGGCCGAGTTGGTACAGATTTATGTTATATCTCCCTTTGTCGCTACACCGTGTGGATGTTAGTACGGCCGAGTTCGTATAGATTTATGTTACATCACCATTTATCGCTACACCGTGTGGATGTTAGTACGGCCGAGTTAGTACAGATTTATGTTATATCTCCCTTTGTCGCTACGCCGTGTGGATGTTAGTACTGCCGAGTTGGTACAGATTTATGTTATATCTCCCTTTGTCGCTACACCGTGTGGATGTTAGTACGGCCGAGTTGGTTCAGATTTATGTTATATCTCCATTTGTCGCTACACCGTGTGGATGTTAGTACGGCCGAGTTGGTACAGATTTATGTTATATCTCCATTTGTGGCTACACCGTGTGGATGTTAGTACGGCCGAGTTGTTACAGATTTATGTTATATCTCCATTTGACGCTACACCGTGTGGATGTTAGTACGGCCGAGTTGGTACAGATTTATGTTATATCTCCATTTGTCGCTACACCGTGTGGATGTTAGTACAGCCTAGTTGGTACAGATTTATGTTATATCTCCATTTGACGCTACACCGTGTGGATGTTAGTACGGCCGGGTTGGTACAGATTGATGGTATATCTGCATTTGTCGCTACACTGTGTGGATGTTAGTACGGTCGAGTTGGTACAGATTTATGTTATATCTGCATTTGTCGCTACACCGTGTGTATGTTAGTACGGCCGCGTTGGTACATATTTATGGTATATCTCCCTTTGTCGCTACACCGTGTGGATGTTAGTACCGCCGAGTTGTTACAGATTTATGCTACATCTCCATTTGTGGCTACACCGTGTGGATGTTACTACGGCCGAGTTGGTACAGATTTATGTTATATCTCCATTTGTGGCTACACCGTGTGGATGTTAGTACGGCCGAGTTGGTACATATTTATGCTATATTTTCATTTGACGCTACACCCTGTTGATGTTAGTACCGCCATGTTGGTACAGATTTATGTTATATCTCCATTTGTCGCTACACCGTGTGGATGTTAGTACGGCCGAGTTGGTACAGATTTATGTTATATCTCCATTTGTCGCTACACCGTGTGGATGTTAGTACGGCCGAGTTGTTACAGATTTATGTTATATCTCCCTTTGTCGCTACACCGTGTGGATGTTAGTACGGCCGAGTTGGTACAGATTTATGTTATATCTCCATTTGTCGCTACACCGTGTGGATGTTAGTACGGCCGAGTTGGTACAGATTTATGGTATATCTCCATTTGTCGCTACACCGTGTGGATGTTAGTACGGCCGAGTTGGTACAGATTTATGTTATATCTCCATTTGTGGCTACACCGTGTGGATGTTAGTACGGCCGAGTTGTTACAGATTTATGCTATATCTCCATTTGACGCTACACCGTGTGGATGTTAGTACGGCCGAGTTGGTATAGATTTATGTTACATCTCCATTTGTCGCTACACCGTGTGGATGTTAGTACGGCCGAGTTGGTACAGATTTATGGTATATCTGCATTTGTCGCTACACTGTGTGGATGTTAGTACGGCCGAGTTGGTACAGATTTATGGTATATCTCCCTTTGTCGCTACACCGTGTGGATGTTAGTACCGCCGAGTTGTTACAGATTTATGCTACATCTCCATTTGTGGCTACACCGTGTGGATGTTACTACGGCCGAGTTGGTACAGATTTATGTTATATCTCCATTTGTGGCTACACCGTGTGTATGTTAGTACGGCCGAGTTGGTACAGATTTATGTTATATCTCCATTTGTGGCTACACCGTGTGGATGTTAGTACGGCCGAGTTGGTACAGATTTATGCTATATCTCCATTTGTCGCTACACCGTGTGGATGTTAGTACGGCCGAGTTGGTACAGATTTATGTTATATCTCCCTTTGTCGCTACACCGTGTGGATGTTAGTACGGCCGAGTTGGTACAGATTTATGTTATATCTCCATTTGTCGCTACACCGTGTGGATGTTAGTACGGCCGAGTTGGTACAGATTTATGTTATATCTCCATTTGTGGCTACACCGTGTGGATGTTAGTACGGCCGAGTTGTTACAGATTTATGTTATATCTCCATTTGACGCTACACCGTGTGGATGTTAGTACGGCCGAGTTGGTATAGATTTATGTTACATCTCCATTTGTCGCTACACCGTGTGGATGTTAGTACGGCCGAGTTGGTACAGATTTATGGTATATCTCCATTTGTCGCTACACCGTGTGGATGTTAGTACGGCCGAGTTGGTACAGATTTATGTTATATCTCCATTTGTGGCTACACCGTGTGTATGTTAGTACGGCCGAGTTGGTACAGATTTATGTTATATCTCCATTTGTGGCTACACCGTGTGGATGTTAGTACGGCCGAGTTGGTACATATTTATGCTATATCTCCATTTGTCGCTACACCGTGTGGATGTTAGTACGGCCGAGTTGGTACAGATTTATGTTATATCTCCATTTGTCGCTACACCGTGTGGATGTTAGTACGGCCGAGTTGGTACATATTTATGGTATATCTCCCTTTGTCGTTACACCGTGTGGATGTTAGTACCGCCGAGTTGTTACAGATTTATGCTACATCTCCATTTGTGGCTACACCGTGTGGATGTTACTACGGCCGAGTTGGTACAGATTTATGTTATATCTCCATTTGTGGCTACACCGTGTGTATGTTAGTAAGGCCGAGTTGGTACAGATTTATGTTATATCTCCATTTGTGGCTACACCGTGTGGATGTTAGTACGGCCGAGTTGGTACATATTTATGCTATATTTCCATTTGACGCTACACCGTGTGGATGTTAGTACGGCCGAGTTGGTACAGATTTATGTTATATCTCCATTTGTCGCTACACCGTGTGGATGTTAGTACGGCCGAGTTGGTACAGATTTATGTTATATCTCCCTTTGTCGCTACACCGTGTGGATGTTAGTACGGCCGAGTTCGTATAGATTTATGTTACATCACCATTTATCGCTACACCGTGTGGATGTTAGTACGGCCGAGTTAGTACAGATTTATGTTATATCTCCCTTTGTCGCTACACCGTGTGGATGTTAGTACTGCCGAGTTGGTACAGATTTATGTTATATCTCCCTTTGTCGCTACACCGTGTGGATGTTAGTACGGCCGAGTTGGTTCAGATTTATGTTATATCTCCATTTGTCGCTACACCGTGTGGATGTTAGTACAGCCGAGTTGGTACAGATTTATGTTATATCTCCATTTGTGGCTACACCGTGTGGATGTTAGTACGGCCGAGTTGTTACAGATTTATGTTATATCTCCATTTGACGCTACACCGTGTGGATGTTAGTACGGCCGAGTTGGTATAGATTTATGTTACATCTCCATTTGTCGCTACACCGTGTGGATGTTAGTACGGCCGAGTTGGTACAGATTTATGGTATATCTGCATTTGTCGCTACACTGTGTGGATGTTAGTACGGCCGAGTTAGTACAGATTCATGGTATATCTCCCTTTGTCGCTACACTGTGTGGATGTTAGTATGGACTATTTGGTACAGATTTATGTTATATCTACATTTGACGCTACACCGTGTGGATGTTAGTACGGCCGGGTTGGTACAGATTTATGGTATATCTGCATTTGTCGCTACACTGTGTGGATGTTAGTACGGCCGAGTTGGTACAGATTTATGTTATATCTGCATTTGTCGCTACACCGTGTGTATGTTAGTACGGCCGCGTTGGTACATATTTATGGTATATCTCCCTTTGTCGCTACACCGTGTGGATGTTAGTACCGCCGAGTTGTTACAGATTTATGTTACATCTCCATTTGTGGCTACACCGTGTGGATGTTAGTACGGCCGAGTTGGTACAGATTTATGTTATATCTCCCTTTGTCGCTACACCGTGTGGATGTTAGTACGGCCGAGTTGTTACAGATTTATGTTATATCTCCCTTTGTCGCTACACCGTGTGGATGTTAGTACGGCCGAGTTGGTACAGATTTATGTTATATCTCCATTTGTCGCTACACCGTGTGGATGTTAGTACGGCCGAGTTGGTACAGATTTATGTTATATCTCCATTTGTCGCTACACCGTGTGGATGTTAGTACGGCCGAGTTGGTACAGATTTATGTTATATCTCCCTTTGTCGCTACACCGTGTGGATGTTAGTACGGCCGAGTTGTTACAGATTTATGTTATATCTCCCTTTGTCGCAACACCGTGTGGATGTTAGTACGGCCGAGTTGGTACAGATTTATGTTATATCTCCATTTGTCGCTACACCGTGTGGATGTTAGTACGGCCGAGTTGGTACAGATTTATGGTATATCTCCATTTGTCGCTACACCGTGTGGATGTTAGTACAGCCGAGTTGGTACAGATTTATGTTATATCTCCATTTGTGGCTACACCGTGTAGATGTTAGTACGGCCGAGTTGTTACAGATTTATGTTATATCTCCATTTGACGCTACACCGTGTGGATGTTAGTACGTGCCGAGTTTGTATAGATTTATGTTACATCTCCATTTGTTGCTACACCGTGTGGATGTTAGTACGGCCGAGTTGGTACAGATGTATGGTATATCTGCATTTGTCGCTACACTTTGTGGATGTTAGTACGGCCGAGTTGGTACAGATTTATGTTATATCTCCCTTTGTCGCTACACCGTGTGTATGTTAGTATGGACTAGTTAGTACAGATTCATGGTATATCTCCCTTTGTCGCTACACTGTGTGGATGTTAGTACGGCCGAGTTAGTACAGATTCATGGTATATCTCCCTTTGTCGCTACACCGTGTGGATGTTAGTACGGCCGAGTTGGTACAGATTTATGTTATATCTCCCTTTGTCGCAACACCGTGTGGATGTTAGTACGGCCGAGTTGGTACAGATTTATGTTATATCTCCATTTGTCGCTACACCGTGTGGATGTTAGTACGGCCGAGTTGGTACAGATTTATGTTATATCTCCATTTGTCGCTACACCGTGTGGATGTTACTACAGCCGAGTTGGTACAGATTTATGTTATATCTCCATTTGTGGCTACACCGTGTGGATGTTAGTACGGCCGAGTTGTTACAGATTTATGTTATATCTCCATTTGACGCTACACTGTGAGGATGTTAGTACGTGCCGAGTTTGTATAGATTTATGTTACATCTCCATTTGTCGCTACACCGTGTGGATGTTAGTACGGCCGAGTTGGTAACGATTTATGGTATATCTGCATTTGTCGCTACACCGTGTGGATGTTAGTACGGCCGAGTTGGTACAGATTTATGGTATATCTCCCTTTGTCGCTACACTGTGTGGATGTTAGTATGGACTAGTTGGTACAGATTTATGGTATATCTCCCTTTGTCGCTACACTGTGTGGATGTTAGTATGGACTAGTTGGTACAGATTTATGCTATATCTCCCTTTGTCGCTACACCGTGTAGATGTTAGTACCGACGAGTTGTTACAGATTTATGCTACATCTCCATTTGTGGCTACACCGTGTGGATGTTACTACGGCCGAGTTGGTACAGATTTATGTTATATCTCCATTTGTGTCTACACCGTGTGGATGTTAGTACGGCCGAGTTGTTACAGATTTATGCTATATCTCCATTTGACGCTACACCGTGTGGATGTTAGTACGGCCGAGTTGGTATAGATTTATGTTACATCTCCATTTGTCGCTACACCGTGTGTATGTTAGTAAGGCCGAGTTGGTACAGATTTATGTTATATCTCCATTTGTGGCTACACCATGTGGATGTTAATACGGCCGTGTTGGTACATATTTATGCTATATTTCCATTTGACGCTACACCGTGTGGATGTTAGTACGGCCGAGTTGGTACAGATTTATGTTATATCTCCATTTGTCGCTACACCGTGTGGATGTTAGTACGGCCGAGTTGGTACAGATTTATGTTATATCTCCCTTTGTCGCTACACCGTGTGGATGTTAGTACGGCCGAGTTGGTACAGATTTATGTTATATCTCCATTTGTGGCTAAACCGTGTGGATGTTAGTACGGCCGAGTTGTTACAGATTTATGTTATATCTCCATTTGACGCTACACCGTGTGGATGTTACTACGGCCGAGTTGGTACAGATTTATGTTATATCTCCATTTGTGTCTACACCGTGTGGATGTTAGTACGGCCGAGTTGTTACAGATTTATGCTATATCTCCATTTGACGCTACACCGTGTGGATGTTAGTACGGCCGAGTTGGTATAGATTTATGTTACATCTCCATTTGTCGCTACACCGTGTGGATGTTAGTACGGCCGAGTTGGTACATATTTATGGTATATCTCCCTTTGTCGCTACACCGTGTGGATGTTAGTACCGCCGAGTTGTTACAGATTTATGCTACATCTCCATTTGTGGCTACACCGTGTGGATGTTACTACGGCCGAGTTGGTACAGATTTATGTTATATCTCCATTTGTGGCTACACCGTGTGTATGTTAGTAAGGCCGAGTTGGTACAGATTTATGTTATATCTCCATTTGTGGCTACACCGTGTGGATGTTAATACGGCCGAGTTGGTACATATTTATGCTATATTTCCATTTGACGCTACACCGTGTGGATGTTAGTACGGCCGAGTTGGTACAGATTTATGTTATATCTCCATTTGTCGCTACACCGTGTGGATGTTAGTACGGCCGAGTTGGTACAGATTTATGTTATATCTCCCTTTGTCGCTACACCGTGTGGATGTTAGTACGGCCGAGTTGGTACAGATTTATGTTATATCTCCATTTGTGGCTAAACCGTGTGGATGTTAGTACGGCCGAGTTGTTACAGATTTATGTTATATCTCCATTTGACGCTACACCGTGTGGATGTTAGTACGGCCGAGTTGGTATAGATTTATGTTACATCTCCATTTGTCGCTACACCGTGTGGATGTTAGTACGGCCGAGTTGGTACAGATTTATGGTATATCTGCATTTGTCGCTACACTGTGTGGATGTTAGTACTGCCGAGTTGGTACAGATTTATGTTATATCTGCATTTGTCGCTACACCGTGTGTATGTTAGTACGGCCGCGTTGGTACATATTTATGGTATATCTCCCTTTGTCGCTACACCGTGTGTATGTTAGTACCGCGGAGTTGTTACAGATTTATGTTATATCTCCATTTGTGTCTACACCGTGTGGATGTTAGTACGGCCGAGTTGTTACAGATTTATGCTATATCTCCATTTGACGCTACACCGTGTGGATGTTAGTACGGCCGAGTTGGTATAGATTTATGTTACATCTCCATTTGTCGCTACACCGTGTGGATGTTAGTACGGCCGAGTTGGTACAGATTTATGGTATATCTCCCTTTGTCGCTACACTGTGTGGATGTTAGTACGGCCGAGTTAGTACAGATTCATGGTATATCTCCATTTGACGCTACACCGTGTGGATGTTAGTACGGCCGAGTTGGTACAGATTTATGCTACATCTCCATTTGTGGCTACACTGTGTGGATGTTAGTACTGCCGAGTTGGTACAGATTTATGTTATATCTGCATTTGTCGCTACACCGTGTGTATGTTAGTACGGCCGCGTTGGTACATATTTATGGTATATCTCCCTTTGTCGCTACACCGTGTGTATGTTAGTACCGCGGAGTTGTTACAGATTTATGCTACATCTCCATTTGTGGCTACACCGTGTGGATGTTACTACGGCCGAGTTGGTACAGATTTATGTTATATCTCCATTTGTGGTTACACCGTGTGTATGTTAGTAAGGCCGAGTTGGTACAGATTTATGTTATATCTCCATTTGTGGCTACACCGTGTGGATGTTAGTACGGCCGAGTTGTTACAGATTTATGTTATATCTCCATTTGACGCTACACCGTGTGGATGTTAGTACGGCCGAGTTGGTACAGATTTATGTTATATCTCCCTCTGTCGCTACACCGTGTGGATGTTAGTACGGCCGAGTTGGTTCAGATTTATGTTATATCTCCATTTGTGGCTAAACCGTGTGGATGTTAGTACGGCCGAGTTGTTACAGATTTATGTTATATCTCCATTTGACGCTACACCGTGTGGATGTTAGTACGGCCGAGTTGGTATAGATTTATGTTACATCTCCATTTGTCGCTACACCGTGTGGATGTTAGTACGGCCGAGTTGGTACAGATTTATGGTATATCTGCATTTGTCGCTACACTGTGTGGATGTTAGTACGGCCGAGTTGGTACAGATTTATGTTATATCTACATTTGACGCTACACCGTGTGGATGTTAGTACGGCCGGGTTGGTACAGATTGATGGTATATCTGCATTTGTCGCTACACTGTGTGGATGTTAGTACTGCCGAGTTGGTACAGATTTATGTTATATCTGCATTTGTCGCTACACCGTGTGTATGTTAGTACGGCCGCGTTGGTACATATTTATGGTATATCTCCCTTTGTCGCTACACCGTGTGTATGTTAGTACCGCGGAGTTGTTACAGATTTATGCTACATCTCCATTTGTGGCTACACCGTGTGGATGTTACTACGGCCGAGTTGGTACAGATTTATGTTATATCTCCATTTGTGGTTACACCGTGTGTATGTTAGTAAGGCCGAGTTGGTACAGATTTATGTTATATCTGCATTTGTCGCTACACTGTGTGGATGTTAGTACGGCCGAGTTGGTACAGATTTATGTTATATCTGCATTTGTCGCTACACCGTGTGTATGTTAGTACGGCCGCGTTGGTACATATTTATGGTATATCTCCCTTTGTCGCTACACCGTGTGGATGTTAGTACCGCCGAGTTGTTACAGATTTATGTTACATCTCCATTTGTGGCTACACCGTGTGGATGTTACTACGGCCGAGTTGGTACAGATTTATGTTATATCTCCATTTGTGGCTACACCGTGTGGATGTTAGTACGGCCGAGTTGGTACAGATTTATGCTATATCTCCATTTGTCGCTACACCGTGTGGATGTTAGTACGGCCGAGTTGGTACAGATTTATGTTATATCTCCCTTTGTCGCAACACCGTGTGGATGTTAGTACGGCCGAGTTGGTACAGATTTATGTTATATCTCCATTTGTCGCTACACCGTGTGGATGTTAGTACGGCCGAGTTGGTACAGATTTATGTTATATCTCCATTTGTCGCTACACCGTGTGGATGTTACTACAGCCGAGTTGGTACAGATTTATGTTATATCTCCATTTGTGGCTACACCGTGTGGATGTTAGTACGGCCGAGTTGTTACAGATTTATGTTATATCTCCATTTGACGCTACACTGTGTGGATGTTAGTACGTGCCGAGTTTGTATAGATTTATGTTAAATCTCCATTTGTCGCTACACCGTGTGGATGTTAGTACGGCCGAGTTGGTAAAGATTTATGGTATATCTGCATTTGTCGCTACACTGTGTGGATGTTTGTACGGCCGAGTTGGTACAGATTCATGGTATATCTCCCTTTGTCGCTACACTGTGTGTATGTTAGTATGGCCGCGTTGGTACACATTTATGGTATATCTCCCTTTGTCGCTACACCGTGTGGATGTTAGTACCGCCGAGTTGTTACAGATTTATGCTACATCTCCATTTGTGGCTACACCGTGTGGATGTTACTACGGCCGAGTTGGTATAGATTTATGTTATATCTCCATTTGTGGCTACACCGTGTGTATGTTAGTAAGGCCGAGTTGGTACAGATTTATGTTATATCTCCATTTGTGGCTACACCATGTGGATGTTAATACGGCCGAGTTGGTACATATTTATGCTATATTTCCATTTGACGCTACACCGTGTGGATGTTAGTACGGCCGAGTTGGTACAGATTTATGTTATATCTCCATTTGTCGCTACACCGTGTGGATGTTAGTACGGCTGAGTTGGTACAGATTTATGTTATATCTCCCTCTGTCGCTACACCGTGTGGATGTTAGTACGGCCGAGTTGGTACAGATTTATGTTATATCTCCATTTGTGGCTAAACCGTGTGGATGTTAGTACGGCCGAGTTGTTACAGATTTATGTTATATCTCCATTTGACGCTACACCGTGTGGATGTTAGTACGGCCGAGTTGGTATAGATTTATGTTACCTCTCCATTTGTCGCTACACCGTGTGGATGTTAGTACGGCCGAGTTGGTACAGATTTATGGTATATCTGCATTTGTCGCTACATTGTGTGGATGTTAGTACGGCCGAGTTAGTACAGATTTATGTTATATCTCCATTTGTCGCTACACTGTGTGGATGTTAGTACGGCCGAGTTGGTACAGATGTATGGTACCTCTCCATTTGTGGCTACACTGTGTGGATCTTAGTACAGCCGAGTTGGTACAGATTTATGGTATATCTCCCTTTGTCGCTACACCGTGTGGATGTTAGTACCGACGAGTTGTTACAGATTTATGCTACATCTCCATTTGTGGCTACACCGTGTGGATGTTACTACGGCCGAGTTGGTACAGATTTATGTTATATCTCCATTTGTCGCTACACCGTGTGGATGTTAGTACGGCCGAGTTGGTACAGATTTATGTTATATCTCCATTTGTCGCTACACCGTGTGGATGTTAGTACGGCCGAGTTGGTACAGATTTATGTTATATCTCCCTTTGTGGCTACACCGTGTGTATGTTAGTACGGCCGAGTTGGTACAGATTTATGTTATATCTGCATTTGTCGCTACACCGTGTGGATGTTAGTACGGCCGAGTTGGTACAGATTTATGTTATATCTCCATTTGTCGCTACACCGTGTGGATGTTAGTACGGCCGAGTTGGTACAGATTTATGTTATATCTCCATTTGTCGCTACACCGTGTGGATGTTAGTACGGCCGAGTTGGTATAGATTTATGTTATATCTCCATTTGACGCTACACCGTGTGGATGTTAGTACGGCCGAGTTGGTACAGATTTATGTTATATCTCCATTTGACGCTACACCGTGTGGATGTTAGTACGGCCGAGTTGGTACAGATTTATGTTATATACCTCCATTTGTCGCTACACCATGTGGATGTTAGTACGGCCGAGTTGGTACAGATTTATGTTATATCTCCCTTTGTCGCTACACCGTGTGGATGTTAGTACGGCCGAGTTGGTACAGATTTATGTTATATCTCCCTTTGTGGCTACACCGTGTGTATGTTAGTACGGCCGAGTTGGTACAGATTTATGTTATATCTGCATTTGTCGCTACACCATGTGGATGTTAGTACTGCCGAGTTGGTACAGATTTATGTTATATCTCCATTTGACGCTACACCGTGTGGATGTTAGGACGGCCGAATTGGTACAGATTTATGTTATATCTCCATTTGACGCTACACCGTGTGGATGTTAGTACGGCCGAGTTGGTACAGATTTATGTTATATCTCCATTTGACGCTACACCGTGTGGATGTTAGTACGGCCGAGTTGGTACAGATTTATGTTATATCTCCATTTGACGCTACACCGTGTGGATGTTAGTACGGCCGAGTTGGTACAGATTTATGTTATATACCTCAATTTGTCGCTACACCATGTGGATGTTAGTACGGCCGAGTTGGTACAGATTTATGTTATATCTCCCTTTGTCGCTACACCGTGTGGATGTTAGTACGGCCGAGTTGGTACAGATTTATGTTATATCTCCCTTTGTGGCTACACCGTGTGTATGTTAGTACGGCCGAGTTGATACAGATTTATGTTATATCTGCATTTGTCGCTACACCATGTGGATGTTAGTACTGCCGAGTTGGTACAGATTTATGTTATATCTCCATTTGTCGCTACACCGTGTGGATGTTAGTACGGCCGAGTTGGTACAGAATTATGTTATATCTCCATTTGTCGCTACACCGTGTGGATGTTAGTACGGCCCAGTTGGTATAGATTTATGTAATATCTCCATTTGACGCTACACCGTGTGGATGTTAGTACGGCCGAGTTGGTACAGATTTATGTTATATACCTCCATTTGTCGCTACACCATGTGGATGTTAGTACGGCCGAGTTGGTACAGATTTATGTTATATCTCCCTTTGTCGCTACACCGTGTGGATGTTAGTACGGCCGAGTTGGTACAGATTTATGTTATATCTCCCTTTGTGGCTACACCGTGTGTATGTTAGTACGGCCGAGTTGGTACAGATTTATGTTATATCTCCATTTGTCGCTACACCATGTGGATGTTAGTACTGCCGAGTTGGTACAGATTTATGTTATATCTCCATTTGACGCTACACCGTGTGGATGTTAGGACGGCCGAGTTGGTACAGATTTATGTTATATCTCCATTTGACGCTACACCGTGTGGATGTTAGTACGGCCGAGTTGGTACAGATTTATGTTATATCTCCATTTGACGCTACACCGTGTGGATGTTAGGACGGCCGAGTTGGTACAGATTTATGTTATATCTCCATTTGACGCTACACCGTGTGGATGTTAGTACGGCCGAGTTGGTACAGATTTATGTTATATACCTCAATTTGTCGCTACACCATGTGGATGTTAGTACGGCCGAGTTGGTACAGATTTATGTTATATCTCCCTTTGTCGCTACACCGTGTGGATGTTAGTACGGCCGAGTTGGTACAGATTTATGTTATATCTCCCTTTGTGGCTACACCGTGTGTATGTTAGTACGGCCGAGTTGATACAGATTTATGTTATATCTGCATTTGTCGCTACACCATGTGGATGTTAGTACTGCCGAGTTGGTACAGATTTATGTTATATCTCCATTTGTCGCTACACCGTGTGGATGTTAGTATGGCCGAGTTGGTACAGATTTATGTTATATCTCCATGTGTCGCTACACCGTGTTGATGTTAGTATGGCCGAGTTCGTACAGATTTATATTATATCTCCAGTTGTCGTTAGTACTGTTCATACTCAATATCATATTTTAAATAGTAGTTTTAACTTTGAATGCACACTATTAAAGCACTTGTTGCAAAACTATTAATTCCTAAAAATATTTTATAAATAATGTTTAAACTAATGTCTTTTTGTCGTCACTCGTGTTGGCATAGTCACCACTACTGTGTAAATAGTGGGCTTAAAAGAATAAGGCTAAAACAACTTTGTGTGTGTTTGTTTCAGGGGTTTAATGTTGCACCGACAGCTAACTTCACAAGCTGCTAACGTCACATGCAACTTACGTCACATGCAGCTTACGTCACATGCAGCTACCGTCACATGCAGCTTACGTCACATGCAGCTTACGTCACATGTAGCTAACGTCACATGCAGCTTACGTCACATGCAGCGGACATCACATGCATCTTACGTCACACACAGCTAATGTCACATGTAGCTTACGTCACATGCAGCTTAGGTCACATGTAGCTTACGTCACATGCAGCTTACGTCACATGCAGCGTACGTCACATGCAGCTTACGTCACATGCAGCTTACGTCACATGCAAGTTACGTCACATTCAGTTAACGTCATATGCAGCTTATGTCACATGCAGCTAACGTCACATGCAGCTAACGTCACATGTAGCTTACGTCACATGTAGCTAACGTCACATGTAGCTAACGTCACATGCAGCTAACGTCACATGCAGCTAACGTCACATGCAGCTAACGTCACATACAGCTAACGTCACATGCAGCTTACGTCACCTGCAGCTTACGTCACATGCAGATAACGTCACGTGCAGCTTACGTCACCTGTAGCTTACGTCACATGCAGCTAACGTCACATGCAGCTTACGTCACATGCAGCTTACGTCACATGAGCTAACGTCACATGCAGCTAACGTCACATGCAGCTAACGTCACATGCAGCTTACGTCACATGCAGCTAACGTCACATGTAGCTTACGTTACATGCAGCTTACGTCACATGCAGCTAACCTCACATGGCTAGCAATATTCCAGGAGAATGAATAGTTTCCATTGGGGTATAATAACGCCCTCCACGCACTTTAGCACCCCCAATGTAATTCACACCTCAATGGAAACTATTAACTCGCTATTCATTCCTTGAATTGATGCATTTTGTCTCTACCATAACGGAGTTCACAGAAGTGCAGCATACGTCACATGCAGCTTACGTCACATGCAGCTTACGTTACCTGCAGCTAACGTCACATGCAGCTTACGTCACATGCAGCTTACGTCACATGAGCTAACGTCACATGCAGCTAACGTCACATGCAGCTAACGTCACATGCAGCTTACGTCACATGCAGCTAACGTCACATGTAGCTTACGTTACATGCAGCTTACGTCACATGCAGCTAACGTCACATGGCTAGCAATATTCCAGGAGAATGAATAGTTTCCATTGGGGTATAATATACGCCCTCCACGCACTTTAGCACCCCCAATGTAATTCACACCTCAATGGAAACTATTAACTCGCTATTCATTCCTTGAATTGATGCATTTTGTCTCTACCATAACGGAGTTCACAGAAGTGCAGCATACGTCACATGCAGCTTACGTCACATGCAGCTTACGTCACATGAGCAAACGTCACATGCAGCTTACGTCACATGCAGCTAACGTCACATGCATCTTACGTCACATGCAGCTACCGTCACATGCAGCTAACGTCACATGAAGCTAACGTCACATGCAGCTTACGTCACATGCAGCTAACGTCACATGCAGCTTACGTTACATGCAGCTTACGTCACATGCAGCTAACGTCACATGGCTAGCAATATTCCAGGAGAATGAATAGTTTCCATTGGGGTATAATATACGCCCTCCACGCACTTTAGCACCCCCAATGTAATTCACACCTCAATGGAAACTATTAACTCGCTATTCATTTCTTGAATTGATGCATTTTGTCTCTACCATAACGGAGTTCACAGAAGTGCAGCATACGTCACATGCAGCTTACGTCACATGCAGCTTACGTCACATGAGCAAACGTCACATGCAGCTTACGTCACATGCAGCTAACGTCACATGCAGCTTACGTCACATGCAGCTATCGTCACATGCAGCTTACGTCACATGCAGCTTATGTCACATGCAGCTAACGTCACATGCAGCTTACGTCACATGCAGCTAACGTCACATACAGCTAATGTCACATGCAGCTTACGTCATATGCAGCTTACGTCACATGCAGCTTACGTCACATGCAGCTAACGTCACGTGCAGCTAACGTCACATGCAGCTTACGTCACATGCAGCTTACGTCACATGCAGCTTACGTCACATGTAGCTAACGTCACATGTAGCTAACGTCACATGCAGCTAACGTCACATGCAGCTAACGTCACATGCAGCTAACGTCACATGCAGCTTACGTCACCTGCAACTTACGTCATATGCAGCTAACGTCACGTGCATCTTACGTCACCTGCAGCTTACGTCACATGCAGCTAACGTCACATGCAGCCTACGTCACATGCAGCTTACGTCACATGAGCTAACGTCATATGCAGCTTACGTCACATGCAACTAACGTCACATGCAGCTAACATCACATGCAGCTTACGTCATATGCAGCTAACGTCACATGCAGCTTACGTCACATGCAGCTAACGTCACATGCAGCTAACGTCACATGGCGAGCAATATTCCAGGAGAATGAATAGTTTCCATTGGGGTATAATATACGCCCTCCACGCACTTTAGCACCCCCCAATGTAATTCATACCTCAATGGAAACTATTAACTCGCTATTCATTCCTTGAATTGATGCATTTTGTCTCTACCATAACGGAGTTCACAGAAATGCTAATCGGTACAGCAGTTAGGTTAAACATTATTTATTTCAGCATTTTTACATTTTCAAGAAATGAACATTTTACATAACATCATGTAACAGCAGTAGACTGAAAGGGATTAGAACGAAGGAAAACTTAAATAGTTCTTCTCCCTATCAATTGATTGATATACAATAGACAGGAGAATAATATATACAATTTATATAACAATGAAAATACGTGAACTCTGTTTTAGGTATATGCTAACGAATTTCAGAAGTTATTTATTAGTGGGTCAATAGTTTTGGATGATAAAAAAAGAAAATGGTTAATATTTAAAGGAATATTTGAAGACAGTTCAAGAACATGAACTATCAAATCGTAGCACGAAAATTTATTAGTTTAAAGAAAAGTGGTTAAATAGGATCAGTTGTTGTGTCAATAACGACAGCATTCAGATTGGAATCCGCCATGTGAACCTTTTAGAAATCATCCATCTCAGAACCATTCATTGACACTAATGTATTCGTGTACAGCAAGGAAAATTACGGTGTTGGTTGCAAAATCCTTATAAGTGTCACCGAGATGGAGTGTGTTTAAGTTGACATTACAAAGTTTAAACTTTATTTATTTTACAACGATTGCGAAGCAAGTTCTAACAACTTATATTAATCACTCTCGTTGGCGCGGATGAAAGCATATAATTATGTGGTCCTTCGCGAGTACCCGGAGAAAACCCACCTGTCCGATCTGGCGACCACCGTACCATTTCACATAGTTCACCATCCGAGGATCGGACCCGGATTGCATTGGTGAGAAGCGAGCTCGCTAACCACTGCGTTAATCGGACATTCATTACAACTTGTGGACAGTTTATTGAAGAGTACAGCTCAAACTATTGTTTGAGGATAGTGCAATGATACAGACATAGACCCATTCCAGAGTCTCCTCTGGTTCTTTTACGTGCACAGTGTAAAGCACCGACACGTGATCTCGGTTTAAAATCCCATCTGAAAGACTGTTAATTGTATCAGGATCAGAAAGGGGATCGAACCTGCGATCCCTGGATTACCAGTCCAGCGTGTTAACCACTGGACTGCAGATCCATCTGTAAGGGATAATATGTGTGTGTTTTACGTTTATTTATCGTCGCTACATGTTGCCCATATGAGTGACGCCTCCTAAAGAGATTAGTCATTTTAGATGTAGAGGATAGTGCAATGATACAGACAGAAACCCATTCCAGAGTATCCTTTGTTCTTTTACGTGCACATTGTAAAGCACCGACACGAGACCTCGGTTTAACGTCCCATCTGAAAGACTGTTAATTTTATTAGGGTCAGACGGGAGATCGAACCTGCGATACCTGGATTACGAGTTATAATCTACTGCAGGACGTTCCTTTAGTAGCTGTTGTGTTACACGTGATTTGGTACACCGTGTTGATGTGTATTACACGTGATTTGGTACACCGTGTTGATGTGTATTACACGTGATTTGGTACACCGTGTTGATGTGTATTACACGTGATTTGGTACACCGTGTTGATGTGTATTACACGTGATTTGGTACACCGTGTTGATGTGTATTACACGTGATTTGGTACACCGTGTTGATGTGTATTACACGTGATTTGGTACACCGTGTTGATGTGTATTACACGTGATTTGGTACATCGTGTTGATGTGTATTACACGTGATTTGGTACACCGTGTTGATGTGTATTACACTGTTTGGTGTGTTTGTGTTTGGTGATGTGTATTACACGTGATTTGGTACACCATGTTGATGTGTATTACACGTGCTTTGGTACACCGTGTTGATGTGTATTACACGTGCTTTGGTACACCGTGTTGATGTGTATTACACGTGATTTGGTACACCGTGTTGATGTGTACTTAGTTAGGTCATGTGACTTTACTATTACTACTGTCCTATATATTGACCGTCTCCGTGGCCTAGTGGCGTCCGCCTACAGAGCGGGAGGTCGAAGGTTCGAATCTCGTCAGGGTTCGTTCTGATATGGCCGGTTGGTGAGCCGCTAGCTAGTTAAATAATGGGTACCGATTGCCTACCAGTCTGTCGCCTGGCATACAAGTATTTGATTCGAGAAGTACTGATGTTCAGTGTTTTACGTTTATTTATCGTCGCTACCGGTTGCCCATATGAGCGACGCCTCCTGAAGAGATTAGTAATTTTATATTTTGGAGGATAGTGCAATGATACAGACAGAGACCCATTCCAGAATCTCCTCTGGTTATTTTACGTGCACGGTGTAAAGCACCGACACGAGACCTCGGTTTAACGTGCCATCTGAAAGACTGTTAATTTTATTAGGGTCAGACGGGGGATCGAACCTGCGATCCCTGGATTACCAGTCCAGCGTTTTACCACTGGGCTACAGATCCGTCTGTCACTGTCACTGATGTTCATAAAAAAGAGGTGTATTATAAGTCAGAACTGGCTGGTCCTTTAAATAGAGGTGACACTATAATAAACAAACACTATACTTCACACTTTACTTTTACTGATATTCATAAAAAAGAGATGTCTCGTGCCATTTTACAGGTGACACGATAATATTATAAACACCTTTTTCTTTAATTATCATGTTACAAATGTACTTAAATATATCTGGTTACTGAGAATGACATTTGAATTTTCAGGTTGGATACGGGATATGACAGGGGGCTACGATTTATCGTTCGTCGTTGCTGGGGTTTTATTCCTTGTAGGTGGCGCAATGAATGTCCTACCATATGTATACAACCTATGATTTTATCGCTGTGCCAGTTTTTAATTTTATTTTAAGATTATTTTAAGTTTCTTGAAATTGTCATGTATTGTATTATATACAAGCGGACATAGACCACGCACATTTCGGTTAAGTGTGTTTTACATGAAAAACAATAACAATATAAATACATAGTTTGAAACATTTTGGAATATTTTTGATGTTCAGTTTATGTTTTGTAATAAAAATGCGATATATCTTTGATGGAATCCTTCGTATTTCGTTTTCATGTAATAATAATCATATAATGTAGGTGTGCGTTTTCTATGTCCTCTAGTATAATGCATGTAAACTGAATCGAGAAATCAAATATGATTAAACTAAACTACCGGTTGCCCATTTGAGCGACGGGCAGTTGACTTTCCATGGCCAGGCTTCAGAGGTTAACCAGTACATAGTTTATACAAATTAATGTTTAGCTCGATAGTGAAACAAATTCTTACAACTTATATTAATCACTCTGGAGACCTCATCCCTGATGGAATCCATCGCCACGAGGTAGAGAGAAGAGGCATACGTGGATTTTAAATGCCTTGCTGTTTAAGGGCACAATCGTAACGACACCAGCGGGGCTCGAACGCCAGACATTTCGTACCAGAAGCGAACGCGTTACCACTGTGCTATCACGACTTCCACACCAACCAGTACCTGGTACACTAACATCCGTAAGAAACTGCCAACTTTTATTTTTATTTTTGAGGCCCCATAACTGGGTAACCCCGTTTATTTTTTCAATGTAACATATACATATTCACAGCAATCACGTCCAATACATAGCAATTATGTACAATCTTATTGTGAACTTAATATAGGAGTAGTTGTCACCACAGAGACAACCAATGTAATATTTTTACATGCAATTTTACAAAATTAGTAATGTTAATAAAATAATCAAAAGATGAATTTTTGCAGAATAAGAAGTCTTGTTCGAAAGAAATGACAATACTAGATAGTTGATTTTATATATGGCGTTTTGAAAATGCCACCTTTGATAGGTTAAATTGGTATACAAGTCAGCGACCTCAACAACTCGACCACGGAAGCCGAAAATGAAGAATAACGCATCCAATATAAGTACACAGTACATGGTTGACAGATCCGCACCAACGTATACACGTAAACGCGAGGAAGCTATCCAGCTTACTTGCGTGTGTGTGGTTTACGTTTATTTATCGTCGCTACAGGTTGCCCATGTGAGCGACGCCTCCTGAAGATATTAGTCATTTTAGATTTGTTTGAGGATGATACAGACAGAGACCCATTCCAGAGTCCACTCTGGTTCTTTTACGTGCACAGTGTAAAGCACCGACATGAGACCTCGGTTTAAAGACCCATCTGAAAGACTGTTAATTTTAATAGGGTCAGAAGGGTATCGAACCTGCGATCCATGGATTACCAGACCAACGTGTTAACCATTGGACTACGTATCCGTCTGTTGCTGACTTGCGTATCGTCGGTGATTCTATTTATGTACATGAAATCAAACCACATGTAGTTACATTGTATTATGTAAAACCATTAGATATATTGTCTGTACATGTAGCGATATCGTATTATGTAAAATCATTAGATCTATTGTCTGTACATGTAGCGATATCGTATTATGTAAAGCAATTAGATATATCGTCAATACACGTAGCGATATCGTATTATGTAAAACAATTAGATATATTGTTTGTACATGTAGCGATATCGTACTATGTAAAACCATTAGATCTATTGTTTTTACATGTAGCGATATCTTAGTATGTAACACCATTAGATATATTGTTTACACATGTAGTGATATCTTAGTATGTAAAACCATTAGATCTATTGTTTATACCTGTAGCGATATCTTAGTATGTAAAACCATTATATCTATTGTTTGTACATGTAGCGATATCGTAGTATGTAAAACTATTAGATCTAGTGTCTGTACATGTAGCGATATCTTAGTATGTAAAACCATTAGAGCTATTGTTTGTACATGTAGCGATATCGTATTATGTAAAACAATTAGATCTATCATCAATACACGTAGCGATATCGTATTATGTAAAGCAATTAGATATATTATCTGTACATGTAGCGATATCGTATTCTGTAAAGCAATTAGATATATTGTTAACACATGTAGCGATATCTTAGTATGTAAAACAATTAGATCTATTGTTTATACCTGTAGCGATATCTTAGTATGTAAAACCATTTGATCTATTGTTTGTACATGTAGCGATATCTTAGTAAGTAAAACCATTAGATATATTGTCTGTACATGTAGCGATATCTTAGTAAGTAAAACCATTAGATATATTGTATGTACATGTAGCGATATCTTAGTATGTAAAACCATTAGATCTATTGTTTGTACATGTAGCGATATCTTAGTAAGTAAAACCATTAGATATATTGTCTGTACATGTAGCGATATCTTAGTAAGTAAAACCATTAGATATATTGTATGTACCTGTAGCGATATCTTAGTATGTAAAACGATTAGATCTATCCCCTGTAGATGTAGCGATATCTTAGTATGTAAAACCACTAAATCTATTGTCTGTACATGTAGCGATATCTCAGTATGTAAAACCATTAGATTTATTGTCTGTACATGTAGCGATATCTCAGTATGTAAAACCATTAGATCTATTGTCTGTACATGTAGCGATATCTTAGTATGTAAAACCATTAGATTTATTGTCTGTACATGTAGCGATATCTCAGTATGTAAAACCATTAGATCTATTGTCTGTACATGTAGTGATATCTTAGAATGTAAAACCATTATATATATTGTATGTACCTGTAGCAATATCGTATTATGTAAAGCAATTAGATCTAGTGTTTATACCTGTAGCGATATCTTAGTATGTAAAACGATTCGATCTATCGCCTGTACATGTAGCGATATCTCAGTATGTAAAACCATTAGATCTATTGTATGTACATGTAAAGATATCTTAGTATGTAAAACCATTATTTCTATTGTGTGTACATGTAGCGATATCTTAGTATGTAAAACCATTATATCTATTGTTTGTACATGTAGCGATATCTTAGTATGTAAACCATTAGATCTATTGCCTGTACATGTAACGAAATATATTAGTATGTAAAACCATTAGATATATTGTTTGTACATGTAGCGATATCTTAGTATGTAAAACCATTAGATATATTGTCTGTACATGTAGCAATATCGTATTATGTAAAGCAATTAGATCTATTGTTTATACCTGTAGCGATATCTTAGTATGTAAAACGATTAGATCTATCACCTGTACATGTAGCGATATCACAGTATGTAAAACCATTAGATCTATTGTCTGTACATGTAGCGATATCTTAGTATGTAAAACCATTAGATATATTGTCTGTACATGTAGCGATATCTCGGTATGCAAAACCATTATATCTATTGCCTGTAGATGTAGCGATATCTTAGTATGTAAAACCATTATATCTATTGTTTGTTTGTACATGTAGCGATATCTTGGTATGTACAACCATTAGATATATTGCCTGTACATGTAGATATATCGTATTGTGTAAAACCATTACTATTGTGTGTACATGTAGAGATATCTTAGTATGTAAAACCATTAGATCTATTGTGTGTACATGTAGCGATATCCTATTTATACGACGTACAGGTATGTACAATGTATTTATATTAGCTGGTAAATCTTATTTATACAACGTACAGGTATGTACAATGTATTTATATTAGCTGGTAAATCGTATTTATACAACGTACAGGTATGTACAATGTATTTATATTAGCTGGTAAATCGTATTTATACAACGTACAGGTATGTACAATGTATTTATATTAGCTGGTAAATCGTATTTATACAACGTACAGGTATGTACAATGTATTTATATTAGCTGGTAAATCGTATTTATACAACGTACAGGTATGTACAATGTATTTATATTAGCTGGTAAATCGTATTTATACGACGTACAGGTATGTACACTGTATTTATATTAGCTGGTAAATCGTATTTATACAACGTACAGGTATGTACAATGTATTTATATTAGCTGGTAAATCGTATTTATACGACGTACAGGTATGTACACTGTATTTATATTAGCTGGTAAATCGTATTTATACAACGTACAGGTATGTACAATGTATTTATATTAGCTGGTAAATCGTATTTATACAACATACAGGTATGTACAATGTATTTATATTAGCTGGTAAATCGTATTTATACAACGTACAGGTATGTACAATGTATTTATATTAGCTGGTAAATCGTATTTATACAACATACAGGTATGTACAATGTATTTATATTAGCTGGTAAATCGTATTTATACAACGTACAGGTATGTAAAATGTATTTATATTAGCTGGTAAATCGTATTTATACAACGTACAGGTATGTACAATGTATTTATATTAGCTGGTAAATCGTATTTATACAACGTACAGGTATGTACAATGTATTTTGATTCATACCTTGTGTAGACATCACACACTTTTTCTCGTGAAATTAATATTATATATCATAATATACGTACGATTTATAATGTTCCACCTTTTCTATATTTTCATTTATGTGACATTAAACTGTATTGTTTTTGTCAATAAATCATCGAACTGTATATGCGAGGAAACTGCTGATTGGCCCCGCCTCCCGCCCACAATCTGATGCCGCCCCCGCCCACAATCTGATTCCGCCCCCGCCCACACTCTGATTCCGCCCCCCGCCCACAATCTGATTCCGCCCCCGCACACAATCTGATTTGGGGCGATATTATTTAAAAAATAGTTCCTATATGTCACACTTTTGTGTTTATCTTTCTTTGTCAGCTGTTATCTAATTACTTTTATGGCAGAGTTTACCGTTCTTGTCAGCAGTTATCTAATTAATTTTATGGCAGAGTTTATCGTTCTTGTCAGCTGTTATCTAATTACTTTTATGACAGTGTTTATCGTTCTTGTCGGCTGTTATCTAATTACTTTTATGGCAGAGTTTATCGTTCTTGTCAGCTGTTATCTAATTACTTTTATGGCAGAGTTTATCGTTCTTGTCAGCTGTTATCTAATTACTTTTATGGCAGAGTTTATCGTTCTTGTCAGCTGTTATCTAATTACTTTTATGGCAGAGTTTATCTTTCTTGTCAGCTGTTATCTAATTACTTTTATGGCAGAGTTTATATTTCTTGTCAGCTGTTATCTAATTACCTTTATGGCAGAGTTTATCTTTCTTGTCAGCTGTTATCTAATTACTTTTATGGCAGAGTTTATCTTTCTTGTCAGTTGTTATCTAATTACCTTTATGGCAGAGTGTATCGTTCTTGTCAGCTGTTATCTAATTACTTTTATGGCAGAGTTTATCGTTCTTGTCAGCTGTTATCTAAATACTTTTATGGCAGAGTTTATCGTTCTTGTCAGCTGTTATCTAATTACCTTTATGGCAGAGTTTATCGTTCTTGTGGGCTGTTATCTAATTACTTTTATGGCAGAGTTTATCGTTCTTGTCAGCTGTTATCTAATTACTTTTATGGCAGAGTTTATCGTTCTTGTCGGCTGTTATCTAATTACTTTTATGGCAGAGTGTATCGTTCTTGTCAGCTGTTATCTAATTACTTTTATGGCAGAGTTTATCTTTCTTGTCAGCTGTTATCTAATTACCTTTATGGCAGAGTTTATCGTTCTTGTCAGCTGTTATCTAATTACTTTTATGGCAGAGTTTATCGTTCTTGTCAGCTGTTATCTAATTACTTTTATGGCAGAGTTTATCGTTCTTGTCAGCTGTTATCTAATTACTTTTATGGCAGAGTTTATCGTTCTTGTCAGCTGTTATCTAATTACTTTTATGGCAGAGTTTATCGTTCTTGTCAGCTGTTATCTAATTACTTTTATGGCAGAGTTTATCGTTCTTGTCAGCTGTTATCTAATTACTTTTATGGCAGAGTTTATCGTTCTTGTCAGCTGTTATCTAATTACTTTTATGGCAGAGTTTATCGTTCTTGTCAGCTGTTATCTAATTACTTTTATGGCAGAGTTTATCGTTCTTGTCAGCTGTTATCTAATTACCTTTATGGCAGAGTTTATCGTTCTTGTCAGCTGTTATCTAATTACTTTTATGGCAGAGTTTATCGTTCTTGTCAGCTGTTATCTAATTACTTTTATGGCAGAGTTTATCGTTCTTGTCGGCTGTTGTCTAATTACTTTTATGGCAGAGTTTAGACTCGGATCAAAGTCAGCAATTTCCTAACAGCTTTTAATATACATTCTAATAGTAATATGTATACATATATATATATGTATTGTCATTTATGTCAATATTTTAATATAACAAGATTTTATAGATGTTTCCTTAGCAACAGAAACTATTGAATAACGTGTTGATGTTGGTATACATAGCTTATTGCATACATTCTAATAGTAATATGTATACATATATATATGTGTGTGTATTGTCATTTATGTCAACATATTAATATAACAAGATTTTATAGATGTTTTCTTAGCAACTGAAACTAGTGCATATAGTGTTGCTGTCGGTATACATAGCTTATTGAATTGTATGCACACAGCGAACAGTAAATACAATTGGATTTGATTTGACTGTTTTGAGTTCTGGTGTGTAGGAATTAACAACACAGGCAGTAGGCCTAAGTGGTTGATCCCTAAACACCAGAACGACAAGAGTACACAATTAAAGTTGATAACTATGATACATATTTACATAATAGTACATACAGGACCGTCTCCATGGCCCGATGGTTAAGGCGTCCGCCTATGGAGCGGGAGGTCGATGGTTCGAAACCCGTTATGGTTCGTTCTGATATGGCCGGTTGGCGAGCCGCCAGCTAGTTAAGTAATGGTTACCGATTGCATACCAACCTAGGGCCGGTCATACAAGCATAGGATTCGGGTACTGATGTTCATAAACAAGAGGTGTCTCATAAGTCAGAAATGACTGGCCCTTTAAATACGGGCGACATTATAGTAAACAAACACTGTACAGTACATACTAAAATGTACTGGAAAGATAAAGAAAATCGCGGAAAATATTAGACAAGTCCACATAATTTAGGCGGGTCGTTTATCATGTCAAGCTATCTAGACCTTAGTAAAGGTGTTCTCAATATATTATAGTACATCATTTATCCAAACTTACCTATCCAGGTAAATAATATGGTCGAATGCATATGTTTACAAATATCAAATTATCATTCGACACTACTGTACATCTAGGATAACATGTCACTGACGTACAAGGGCTATAGCTATCAGTACAGGTAATGCAGGTTAATTTACAGGTATCGATACACTGTTCTAGCCGTAAATATTACTATATATAATCGGAGAAAATCGCCGATTTACCTGTCTGACCCTAAAAAATTAACAGTCTTTCAGATGGGACGTTAAACCGAGGATTGGTGTCGGTGCTTTACACCGTGCATGTAAAAGAACCAGATGAGACTCTGGAATGGGTCTCTGTCTGTATCATTGCACTATCCTCCAACAATCTAAAATTACTAATATCTTCAGGAGGCGTCGCTCATATGGGCAACCGGTAGCGACGATAAATAAACGTAAAAACACACACGATTTACCTGTCTTGTGTTATGGCCATAGCCAACGGGAGTAAATATTGAGTGACGTCACTGCTATGCTATATTTCGGGCTTTACGCCTGCATCAGCACCATTATCGCCGGCGGGCAGTTTACCTAACAACACATTTCCTGGGCAGGCTCCAACGGTTAACCAGTACTTGGGTGCCCCAACCTCCGTAAGAAACTGCCAACTTGTTCATATAAATGAGACACGGCCTGAGCGGGGTTCGAACCCGTGACCATTCAGTGATGACAGGTTACAGTGGTATACACGTCAGCGACCTTAACCACTCGACCACAGAGGCGGACAGTCAAGTTATCCTAAACGTATTATAGTAATACTGTGTGCATTCCATTTGTATACATATAAATCTTATGTACACTGTTACATTGGTATACTCTAAATGCGGAACATGGAACAATGGAATTAAATATATACTTATGTCACATTTTCTTGACCTTTCTAGGACCTTTTCTGGACGAATGAGAATTTATGTGATAAGAATTACTGCTAAAAGTAGTTGAAATTCTCCAACAAATAATTGGTTCCCATATGAGTCGCCTGATGATTCGCAATATAGGTATTAAAATTGTCCAATTGTTTTCAGGGAACTAGTCCCAAACTTGCACTGGTGTGCGCATAGAAATACAGGCTTGAGCTGGAATCCAGAAATGGCCAGGTCAATCTATTAATATTCTCCCAACAAATAATTGGTTCCCATATGATTCGCGGATGTTCCAGCAGGGATGTTGTATATGCTATTCTGTTGGACAGGGTTTCATGTTATTGTCACCATGTTTGCATTTAATTACTAAATTAGGCACTTTATAATGTATATACATTCACTCAATACCGAGTGTGTTTATGCAGAGCGAGTTTTCAATGGTCCTTTTTTACATATTTAAATGTAATAGTTTATAAATATGTAATATAATATTATGTTCTTGTTATCCACCAATTCAAATTAACGTCACAAATGATCCCCGAGAGAACATGACGTGTCGAGTATACGACCCACGTCTCCCGTCCATTGTGAAGGCTATAGATACGGATCAAAGGCATGCATGTTATGTAAATTTGATAATGTACACGTATATACGTCAGAAATAAACCTTTGTTCTATTCTGTTCTTATTTTGTGTCCCCTCTAAATCAGTAGTTTCCATGGGCACATTTCAAATAAATGGTTACCATGGTTACTCTATGTCGTGTTCAATAGACAGGTCACAAGTCGTGGAAGTCGTGATAGCGCAGTGGTAGTGCGTTATCTTCAGATACGAAAAGTTCGAACCCCGCTGGAGCCATTACGATTTTGCCCTTAGGTAAGGCATTTAATTCTACGTTGCCTCCACTCTCTCCCTCATGGTGATGGATTCCATCAGGAAAGAGGTCTCGAGAGTGATTAATATAAGTTGATTCGCAATCGAGCTAAACTAAATGTGTTTGTTTTTTAGGTCACAAGCCCAAGTATCATTGTCAAATTTAAGCTTAAACGCAAATAGATCCTAGTTATGTCTGTTCCATATTTAATGTGTCCATGGACGGATTTTGAAATAACTGTTTCATTGCCTCTATCTATAGTCAACACCGGGTGCACATGCGACGTCTCCTGAAGAGATTAGTAACTGTAAATGTTTGAGGATAGTTCAATGATACAGACAGAGACCCATTCCAGAGTCTCCTCTGGTTCTTTCAAATACACAGTGTAAAGCACCTACACAAGAACTAGGTTAACAGTACCACCGGGAATGCTGCTAATATTACTAGGGTCAGCCGGTCAGACAATAAATGTGTACACATGATCACCACAAGAAGACGAGGTGTGCCAAGATCAAGGTCAACATTCAGGGTCAAAGTATCAAGGTCAACATTCAGGGTCAAAGTATCAAGGTCAACATTCAGGGTCAACGTATCAAGGTCAACATTCAGGGTCAACGTATCAAGGTCAACATTCAGGGTCAAAGTATCAAGGTCAACATTCAGGGTCAACGTATCAAGGTCAACATCGGGTCAAAGTATCAAGGTCAACATTCAGGGTCAACGTATCAAGGTCAACATCGGGTCAAAGTATCAAGGTCAACATTCAGGGTCAACGTATCAAGGTCAACATCAGGGTCAAAGTATCAAGGTCAAAATTCAAGGTCAAAGTATCAAGGTCAACATTCAGGGTCAAAGTATTTAGGGCCGTTCCATGTCTTCATTCAACACACCATGTGAGAGAATAATTAACTGGATGTACAATACCATTTTGGGATGAGTTAGTCGTAGGCCCGTATCTCGCGATGATGATGATGATGATGCATTCCACGATGATGATGATGCATTCCACGATGATGATGATGCATTCCACGATGATGATGATGATGCATTCCACGATGATGATGCATTCCACGATGATGATGATGCTGCTGATGATGATGCTGCATTCCACGATGATGATGATGCATTCCACTATGATGATGATGCATTCCACGATGATGATGATGATGATGCATTCCACGATGATGATGATGATGATGATTATGCATTCTACGATGATGATGATGCATTCCACGATGATGATGATGATGATGCATTCCACGATGATGATGATACATTATAAATGGTGGCAGTATAAGCTAATTATCGTCTTACAGACGGACGGATCTGTAGTCCAGTGGTAACACGCTGGACTGGTAGTCCCGGGATCGCAGGTTCGATCCCCCGTCTGACCCTAATAAAAATCAACAGTCTTTCAGATGGGACATTAAACCGACGTGTCGGTGCTTTACATCGTGCACGTAAAAGAACCAGAGGAGACTCTGGAATGGGTCTGTATCATTGCACCATCCTCCAAAAATCTAAAATGACTAATCTCTTCAGGAGGCGTCGCTCATATGGGAAACCGGTAGCGACAATAAATAAACGTAAAACACAGACACACATCAATTATCGTTAAATTATTGATTGTACAGAATTCAAAAAATATTGTCTTTCTTAAGTTTCTATGTACGTTTCAATGCATTTAAAATATCAACTACCCAAATCTCGCTATGAATGAATAACATACAAGGTAAACTTTGACATAATAATTGTGCACGGCAAAGTGATTTACTGAAATAATTACCAATTTATAATGTTTGATGACGTTCTGATCAGGTTACAAGTCAATTATGTCGTATATTTCTACACTAACTATAAAAAGTTCGAAACCGTACTCTCTTTTGCTTAGTACCCGTTTCTATGCATCCTCATTTTATACAAGGATATTGATGGGATGTGGATTAATACATTCAGGTGTGCTCAATGTGAGACATCTCTAATTTTATATTACCTCCCTTGGCAGATAAAGTCTGATTTATTCCAAAATGTGAATAGGTCCGTTAAGTTAGATTCCTTTGTTTTTACTGTTGTTCCCTAACCAAATGTTGCGGCACGATAAATGTGATTTTTATCAAAACCGTGTTCATTAACTGATAACATTCTTTTACAAATAAGTACCCATTGTATATACTGTAGGAAATTAGTCGAGATATATTAATTTAATACTCACAAGAAGCGATAGTGGAATAAAATTGCTAGCATGTTGTGCAAAGGAATCAACGATACAAACAGAGGAAAACACTTAATAGGACCTATCTACTTTTAGGGAGTATTCAGGGGCAGTAACTGACCGATGTCTCTCATTGTGCAATACGTTATTTTAACTGTCTACATGCTACTGTGTTACGAGTATTTTACAAAGCATAGTTAGTTTATACAAATTTATTTGAGCTCGATTGACAATTCCATGGATGGTGATGTGATCATAGTGTAGTGCATATAACAGCCCAAAATACAGACATAAACATGACCCTAAACACCCTCTGATCGTAAGTACATGATACTAACATAATCATTGAATAGGCATTAATACATAAATGTAAATGGACACAATTCAGTGTTGATAGACCATCCACGTGAATGTGTTGATGGCAGGAGAGCACAGGAGAGAATAATACACAATTCCAGAGAAGCAAACGAAGCATGCTCAAAGACGAAAGGTTTTAATCACAATACTCAGCAAAAGCATGTACATTGATGGACAGTTGGAACGAGATATGTTCCCAAAATGGTCAGGGTTATGAACCCAACTGAAACAGAATTAACAGACATTGTGACCAATACGAATCAATGTTGCACATGGAAACACAAACGATCCGCCATCAGCAACACATAACGATTCACAGAATACTGTTCGGTATGTGTAAGCAATACCAAAAGCGCACGTGTCGGGTAAAACGTAAACGAACCGTGCAAATACTACATCACGTGTTGTAACTAAAAGCATAGAAACACAAACGAGCTCACCTGAAGCATCCGTGAAGCTGCTTGCTGTCAAATACTAGCCTCGAGTGACGCAATTGTGTAATCTGTGTGTGTATAACAGATAAGAAATCACGAACAATACGTGCGGAGAAGGATATAAAGCATAAACCAAACAATGTGGTAAACTTGTTGTACACATGGCAAGAAATAAATACGGACTGGAGTGGAGTAACGATCGATGGCAAACACGAATAAGTGTATGCATGGAAGCACAAACGAGCTCATGTGAAACATACATGAAGCAAATAATTCAAAATCCCATCAAGATATAGAAGCCTCATAGAGCAGCAGGGGCAACGGCCAAAAAAGGCTCTAATTAAGGAGCTAGTGCTCCCCGGGGTAGAACAAAGCGAAAGTGTTATCAATAAATACAATAGCGTATAGCACAGAGGAAGCGCGTTCGCTTCATGTGCGAAATGCCCGGAGTTCGAGTCCCGCTGGAGCCGTTACGATTGTACCCTTAGGAAAGGCATTTAAATTCCATGCTGCCTCTTCTCTCTCCTTCATGGCGAGGTTTCCATCAGGAATGAGGTCTCGAGAGTGATTACTATAAATTGAAATAACTTGTTTCGCAATCTAGCTTAAATAAATTTATATAATATTAGTAAATCCAAAAATGTAAATAAATTCACAGAAAACACAAATCAATCCAATGTGTGTGCGAGTACAAGTTCAGTGAACTGTACTCCTAGAGGTACTAGTTCTATAAATAAACCACTGGAGATACTAGAGGTACTAGTTCTATAAATAAACCACTGTAGATACTAGAGGTACTAGTTCTATAAATAAACCACTGGATATACTAGAGGTACTAGTTCTATAAATAAACCACTGTAGATACTAGAGGTACTAGTTCTATAAATAAACCACTGGAGATACTAGAGGTACTAGTTCTATAAATAAACCACTGGAGATACTATATGTACTAATTCTATAAATAAACCACTGGAAATACTAGGGGTACACTCGATTGACAATTCGGAATTGGTACCCAGACAGGTGCGCAGCGAGCAGAGTGCTGTTCAGTTGGAGTCTTCAACATAGGATGCAGAGGAGAAAAGTGAAATTACATTTTCGCTACTTAAACTTAACATTCAAGGACTGGTCGGTCGGCGATAAAACAAATTGAACACACCAGAACTAAATGTATCACTAAGAAATACAGATGTGATACAAATGACTGAAACCTGGTAATAATGACTGTACTGTAGCATCCTAAATCAACATTGTTTCAGCCGGAGTATGACTCTATACATTTAATGATAGATTTATTAGTGGTGAATTTCAGTTCATGTTTGAAGCATACACAGATTTTTAAAAAACTATTTTGTTTTAAAAATATGGGATCCAATATATTATTTCTCACTTATAGAAGTTTGTCAGGAAACTCCTAAATATGGACTATTTCCCAAGCCAATGGTCAGAGGGTTTTCATAGTGCCACTGCATAAAAAGGTACCCAGAACGTTCGGAAAACTAAAGTGGAATACTACTCTTGAGTACGCTGGGAACGTTAGTTTCAATGAAGCTAAATACAAGACTAAATATATGGGCGGACTCATCAAATATATGTAGAAGCACAAGCTGGTTTAAGGGAAGATAAGATAAATGTTATTTTGAGTCGACAAAGATAGCAACAATACAACACAAGTTCTGAGTGAGCTTTTGAACCGACTATATATAACATAAAATAATGGTAACTGCTATAAAATTAGAATCCCTGTTAATAGTATGTATATTTATTATTAATTATTGAGAACAAATGGTCAATAGTTGTGTATTACATTGGCGTGATACAGTCTACTAAATGACAACAATAAAGCGATTGGGTTTTTTATTGGCGACTTTACTAAAGCTTTCGACTATGTGGTGAGAGAAAGCATCTGATTAAAATTAATTAAGAAACCAATGAAAAGAAAGACAATTGTTCATTTCACGATCTCCCCTACTATTATTGCACCTGAAAATCGAATAAGTATCTATATCAACAATAATAGTACTATAATGTTTAGTATTTGCAACATATAATTTGTATATATGTATTTGACGATGTACCATGTCTTAATAAAATGTCTGTTCTGTTCTGTTCATGTTATTCAAGCCTCGTAAATATTTGTTATCGTAAGCCTCATTATTTCATGTATGCATGTGAAATGAGAGAATAAAATGTGTTTTGACTTGACCTGACTTGAATCGGAGGTGCTCTGTATTGTTGAACTGTATTACATTTGATTTCCCCCTTACATCATAACTTGGCAGCCATTTTGACTGGCAAGTTTTATTAACGGCAATTTCATGATTTTACTAGTAATTCTTTAATTGCAATAACTTTATTAATTTTGGTTTCTTAATATAAAATTTGGTATGATTTAAAGGTACTTTTAAATATTAATTTATTTTTTGACAATGATGTATGTATTATAAATTACAAGAACTTAACTTGCACCTATTTTTGAAAGTCTATATTCACAGTTAAATATTAATATACAGGTATATTATTATGTATTCGTTATTGATACAAAATGTGTGAAATGATACAAAAATATGTCCATTGAGAGCTTTCCAACAATGTATGAACGAACCATGGTGATGGGATGAAAAATAAATATTTTATGAAGAAAACAAAATATCGCTACTATATATTATATACATGTATACTATCTGATCAACTTTGCCATTCAAAATGGCAGCCACAGTAGGAATGATGACGTCACACGGGAACTATGTATTATGCTAACCTATATAGACTTTAATGGTTATTGGAATTTAAGTATTGACAGAGATGGATAATAAGAACATAATTTACATAAAACGTATTAATATAATTGAATATAATGTATCACCTTTATCTTGATAGAATTATACATTGACATGGTGGAGCGTTGTGCATATAATGACATTATTCCACACATATGAGAATTCGAATGCATAAGATAAGATCAATTTTATTTTGAGTCGGCAAGATATCAACAGTATCAGTAGCATGTGTGTGGTATGCCAAGTATGGTCCATTTGGAATGTAGGTATTTCCAAACCTAGCAGTCGGTCACACCCACGCAGAAGGCAAGAGGTCGACTACCCCTTTTAATGGCCACCGTTTCGGGCTTACAAATGTGACTATATATATAAAGCAACCTTTGACGAGCTGTATACTTCACAGACCATGTCGTGACAACGGACGTTTATAAAACATCGATATTTAGCTAGCTACAAGCCACACTACGAAATCTCCCTGATACCATAACGTTTAGTGGAAAAGTGCTTGCTGAATTTCTGCATAATGGTTAGTATGTATTTCGTTCAATTTGCTATCAATCTTTTAAATCTCTAAGCTCTTCATTTGGAACGCATTGTATTTTCTTTCCAAACTTTATTTATTTTACAACGATTGCGAAGCAAGTTCTAACAACTTATATTAATCACTCTCGTTGGCGCGGATGAAATCGTATATGTGGTCATTCGTGTGGGAGGAAACCGGAGTACACGGAGAAAACCCACCTGTCTCATCTGGCGACCACCGTACTATCTCACATACTTCCCAGTCCGAGAATTGAACCAGGGTTGCATTGGTGGGAACCGAGCGCATTGTTGTTGATCTGGATATCATATATGTTGGTCAAGGACTAACCTCGTGATCGCCACACTAGTCGGCATACCCGATGGTCCATAAACTCGGGATCTTCACACGTTTGTCGTCATATCCGGTGGTCCTTCATATATCAACAATATCATCCTCATAACGCAGACGGATCTGTAGTCAAGTTGTTAACACGTTGGACTGGTCATCCAGGGATCGCAGGTTCGATCCCCCGTCTGACCCTAATAAAATTAACAGTCTTTCAGATGGGATTTTAAACCGAGGTCTCGTGTCTGTGCACGTAATAGAACCAGAGGAGGCTCCGGAATGGGTCTCTGTATGTATCATTGCATTCTCCTCCGAAACTCTAAAATGACTAATCGCTTCAGGAGGCGTCGCTCATATGGGCAACCGGTAGCGACGATAAATAAACGCACCCACGCACATGTTTTAATTTGTGGAGGGCCTCATGGTAGATTGACTTAATTGTTCAAATTAGTTCTCTCGTTAAATAAAGTCTTTATTATTATTATTATTATTATTATTATATACAAACATGCAAGAGCAAACATAGAGCTGATGCAACGGCAGGACAAATAATGACAAACATAATAATAACTATGCATTAAGTTGAATTAAATGAATTTACCGTCTACATCCGTTATGTCGAATTCCGTAGGATCGAACAAAATACTTCGACATAACCGAATTTTGTCTTAGCTAAGTTCGATATAAACGGAGCCAGTTATATGTACACTGATAAGTGTCTGAAACGGGACTTTGATCCGACTTCGAGATAACCCGATAATTCGACATAACCGACTTTGACATAACCGATGTAGACTGTACATACAATACGTGGAAATTAAATCAGGAGTCTTGCTGTCTACGGTTATATCTGAAAAAAGCAAATGGGTTGGGGCTACAAGTTATCGGACAACATTATTTACAGCCCTCCTCACAATTTTTTATAACGAAAGCGAAACTGGAAAGATTGGAAAAGACGGATTAAACATTTACTTAAAGCGACATTACACCGCAAAAAGCAAATAAAATGCTTTTTTTTCACTTATAAATGCATTGCTACTACAAATTATTCTGAATACATCAAACATTGAATCAATTTAACAGTGACTTTGTGGTATACAAACTTTCAAATAACGGTTATCCAGGCTCTTGAATTGACGTTTGTTGTCAATGAAGTCAATACTAAACACGCGATACTTTCGTTTAGAGATAATTTAATTAAGATTAGTCTACAAATAAATATGCATAGGCACATATGTGAGATATCACGGTAAATGTGTAGCATAACTCGTGTTATTCAGGATAAACGCTTTGCATGAATGTCGACCATATTTACATTATTTTGTTATGTCAACAATCCGCGTATACGACGTTTGTTTATTTGTTGAAATACTCAGTTGTTGAGGCAAATATTTGGCGAAAATTTATATCATATAATAGCAAATTACATTCTGCAGACGTTTGCGTTTTCACCGATGTAGTGTCGCTTTAACTGGATTTTTAACGAATACAATCAGTATTATGTGACCACAACATATATAGAACTTGAGAGCCAGTCATGTTGAACACGAATATGACTTTATTGCAAGGTTCGCAAATAAAAAGTGTGTTTTCAAAATAGTTTTAATAATTGTCTAAATCATTCGGCAGTGATCCCCTTTTCTAGATACATGTTTGTATATTTAAATTGGTTAGTTTGTACAGTTGCTATGATGTGCGTGTATGCCACGTCATCAATTGCCAAACCTGAAGGTTGAATACTGTAACGTGTTATACTATACGTTTAAAATGTACATTCAGTGAATATGGATATTCTACACTCCTCTCCCGACCAACTTGACGATTCTGCATTCATTAAAGTGTCGTATTGAATAACTATTGACGGTTCGACATTCCTGACTAATATGCTATATTAAATTACAACTGTTCAATAGGATCGACACTGTACTAACGCATTGTGGGTATTGCGAACTTATAGGATATAAGTTTATACACATTTATTAGCTCGATTGCGAAACAAGTTATTTCAACTTATATAAATCACTCTCGAGACCTCATTCCTGATGGAATCCATCGCCACGAGGGAGAGAGAAGAGGCAACGTGGAATTTAAATGCCTTACCTAAGGGCACAATCGTAACGGCTCCAGTGGGGCTCGAACTCCGGACCTTTCGCACCTGAAAGGTGGGATATTAATGGGATATTAAATATGACATGTATACGTGCGGCATAGAACTGAATTCTTTATAAATACATATCAGTTTGGAATCCCACTGAGGGAGTACAGTTATTCAGGTGAGGAAGCTATCACGCGTGTGGAAGATCGGTGGTTCATCATATAATAATAATAATAATAATAAAGACTTTATTTAACGAGAGTACTCATTTAACAAAAGTTAATCTACCATGAGGCCCTCAACATATATACAATCAAATGCAATCAAAAGATAGCACTATAAGTGAGAACTGCACATTGGAATAATATAGCAATGTAAAAGCTGAAAAATAGAGAAACTATATTTAATATGTAATGGAATATGATGATAATTAGAATTGACTAGCAGAGTAGAAAATGGGAATGAGACAATTAATGATACTAGATCTATCTAACAATGTGCATATTTGACTTGTAGTGGTATCTTCAAAATATGTATGAAATCAACTTAAGGACATATGACCTTATGCTGCGTGGTGCGACGCGTAATCGAAAAAACAAACACTCAAAGTTTATCCAAACGATAATACAGCTGACACACGTATCTGTACAACAACACCAAACTGGAAAGTGCTATCAACGTGCTATCAACGTGCCCATCAATGGGCATTGACCCGGGTATCCCCAAATTATGTTTTATATACAGAATATAGTTCTATATCACTGTACCCGACACATCAAACACACCACTATAATAGCGCGCTTTTCTTGATTGTTTGTTTAATTTTGAACCTGAACATGTATCTCAAAAGTACACTGTAGATATCTCTTTTCAGTCTTGATTGAGGATTCCTAATCCTCCGTGCGAAAATGCATATGCAAAGCACAATGTCAAAAACGCTCTTTATTTATATCTAACTTCTAGCGTGAATGTATCTCTATCCATGTCGGCCAAGCTGGGGTCCAGATTGGCAACGCCTGCTGGGAGTTGTACTGTCTCGAGCACGGGATCCAGCCCGATGGTCAGATGCCCAGTGACAAGACCATTGGAGGCGGTGATGACTCATTCAACACCTTTTTCAGCGAGACCGGGGCCGGCAAACACGTGCCCAGAGCTGTCTTCGTGGACCTGGAGCCAACAGTAGTGGGTAGGTACAACAACACCTACCCTTATCACAGTATAACATCTATCCAAACCAACTACAGATTTATACTAGATGACATAGAAAACGCACACCTACATTTTAATATACTACATGACATATAAAACGCACACCTACATTATATACTAGAGGACATAGAAAACGCACACCTACATTATATACTAGAGGACATAGAAAACGCACACCTACATTATATACTAGAGGACATAGAAAACGCACACCTACATTATAATATACTAGAGGACATAGAAAACACCACACCTACATTATATACTAGAGGACATAGAAAACGCACACCTACATTATTATATACTAGAGGACATAGAAAACGCACACCTACATTATAATATACTAGAGGACATCGAAAACGCACACCTACATTATAATATACTAGAGGACATAGAAAACGCACACCTACATTATATACTAGAGAACATAGAAAACGCACACCTACATTATATACTAGAGGACATAGAAAACGCACACCTACATTATTATATACTAGAGGACATAGAAAACGTACACCTACATTATATACTAGAGGACATAGAAAACGCACGCCTACATTATATACAAGAGAACATAGAAAACACACACCTACATTATATACTAGAGGACATAGAAAACGCAAACCTTCATTATATACTAGAGGACATAGAAAACGCACACCTACATTATATACTAGAGAACATAGAAAACTCACACCTACATTATATACTAGAGGACATAGAAAACGCACACCTACATTATATACTAGAGGACATAGAAAACGCACGCCTACATTATATACTAGAGGACATAGAAAACGCACACCTACATTATTATATACTAGAGGACATAGAAAACGCACACCTACATATTATATACTAGAGGACATAGAAAACGTACACCTACATTATATACTAGAGGACATAGAAAACGCACACCTACATTATATACTAGAGAACATAGAAAACGCACACCTACATTATATACTAGAGGACATAGAAAACGCACACCTACATTATATACTAGAGGACATAGAAAACGCACACCTACATTATATACTAGATAACATAGAAAACGCACACCTACATTATATACTAGAGGACATAGAAAACGCACACCTACATTATATACTAGAGGACATAGAAAACGCACACCTACATTATATACTAGAGGACATAGAAAACGCACACCTACATTATATACTAGAGGACATAGAAAACGCACACCTACATTATATATTAGATGACATAGAAAACGCACACCTACATTATATACTAGAGGACATAGAAAACGCACAACTACACTTATATACTAGAGGACATAGAAAACGCACACCTACATTATATATTAGATGACATAGAAAACGCATGCCTACATTATATACTAGAGGACATAGAAAACGCACAACTACACTAGTATATACTAGAGGACATAGAAAACGCACACCTACATTATAATAAACTAGAGGACATAGAAAAGGCACACTTCGGAAAAACTATATAAATACATAGTTTTAAACCTGTTGGATTATTTTTAGTTGTTCCGTTTGTGTTTTGGTAATAAAGATTCTTCTCTGTAACTTTTTAGTAACCGCCAATCATGTTTCTTGGCGATGGACATGTACATGTTTATGCCAATAAAAACTTTGACTTGACTTGATTATTACTATTACAGATGAGGTTCGTACCGGCACCTACCGCCAGTTGTTCCATCCAGAACAACTCATTACCGGCAAGGAGGACGCCGCCAACAACTACGCCCGTGGTCACTACACCATTGGTAAAGAGATAGTCGACCTTGTCCTGGACAGACTCCGTAAACTGGCTGATCAGTGTACCGGTCTTCAGGGCTTTCTAATCTTCCACTCCTTCGGTGGTGGTACCGGATCCGGCTTCACTTCTTTACTCATGGAGCGTCTCTCCGTTGACTATGGAAAGAAATCAAAACTCGAGTTTGCCATCTACCCCTCCCCTCAGGTATCTACAGCTGTCGTTGAACCGTACAACTCCATTTTGACATGCCATACAACCCTTGAGCACTCCGACTGTGCGTTCATGGTCGACAACGAGGCTATCTACGACATATGTCGCAGGAACCTGGACATCGAGAGACCCACGTACACAAACTTGAACAGACTGGTGGCTCAGATCGTTTCCTCCATTACCGCCTCTTTGAGATTCGACGGTGCCCTGAACGTTGATTTGACCGAATTCCAGACGAACCTAGTACCCTACCCACGTATTCACTTTCCACTCTGTACGTACGCGCCTGTCATCTCCGCCGAGAAGGCCTACCACGAACAGCTCTCTGTTGCCGAGATCACTAATGCCTGTTTCGAGCCAGCCAACCAGATGGTGAAGTGTGATCCTCGTCACGGCAAGTACATGGCTTGCTGCATGTTGTACAGAGGAGATGTTGTCCCCAAGGACGTCAACGCTGCCATCGCTACCATTAAGACCAAGAGAACCATACAGTTTGTAGACTGGTGTCCAACCGGATTCAAGGTCGGTATTAACTACCAGCCACCTACTGTTGTACCCGGCGGAGATCTTGCTAAGGTTCAGCGTGCCGTGTGCATGTTGAGCAACACAACCGCTATTGCTGAGGCCTGGGCTCGCCTGGATCACAAGTTTGACCTGATGTACGCAAAGAGAGCTTTCGTCCACTGGTATGTCGGTGAGGGTATGGAGGAGGGTGAGTTCTCCGAGGCCCGTGAGGACTTGGCAGCTCTTGAGAAGGATTACGAGGAGGTGGGTGTGGACTCCGTTGAGGGCGAGGGTGAAGAAGAGGGAGACGAATATTAAGTGCCTACATATATTCAGACTAAATGAACATCAAAACAATTAATGTTAAAGATCAGATAATGAGATGTTAATAAATGATCCAGTGTGCTCTCCTGAATGTTATGTATTTAACCCTTTCAACACAACATACATCTAAATAGGCTTACAAAAAGGCTTTTTACCAATACATTACTATTTTTAGTCACAATTACCCACTTTGATGATATATGAACTTGTCCAAATTTAATTTTCTTATTAAGTTATTGGTCTAAGAATAGCATGGACCAGTCCATGCCAGTTACTAAGTGTTGAAAGGGTTAACAATGCCATTTTAATTTCTTTTCTAATCTGTACTTATGAAGAAAGAAAAAAGATACTGTTGTTATTTATTATTGGACCAATGCAATACAAGCTCTATCCAGTTTATTTGAAGCTCCCGCTGATTTGACGGAACTATACAAATTTCGGATAGTACATGGCTATAAATTATGCGACCTCTTATAAAATAGTAGGATTTATTCTGTATTTTGGTCTCATCGTTGTACAATACATAAAATATACACAACAAAGTATCGTGGCAAAGTACAACACCATTCATTATAAAAGAATTATAAGAGACTAATCTAATCACAGATAATCAAACTATCACAGTCTACTGACATATTATTATATTTACATATTAAAACCGAGGAACAGTCGCTAATTGATAATTAAATACTTATTAAAACCCGAAATTTTGAAATACTGAAATGGAAAAAAAGCGCTAATGCACAGTTAAGAAATGTTTTAAAAAATCAGTTATCAGCCTCGAGTCAAGAGACACACAATTAATAGTGTCACCATCTATTCTCAAGTTAAATACAAACACACAAAAAAACAACAAAAAACAAACCAAACAACAACAAACAATTTTAAGTAATCACCCACAAAAACAGGTTATAGAAAAAGATTATGACACGTGCAATAAAGTAACGTCAACAACCAATTGTCACATTCAACATCGTAACTATTAATTAATAAATACATTACCAATTACATATTATACTCCTCAAATCATTTACTTCTGATAGATAAAACTCACGGTTAACTCAAGAATGTGCATCAATTCAACAGTATTTATAAACACACACACGTGACCAAAAACAACCATCGTAAACAAAACAATTTCCCTGACCTATAGTCTGTTTCAAATCAATCATAATACATTCAAACAAACAAGTAAATGAAAGAAAATAATATAATTTCCCGCTCTTTTCCCATCTCCAAATTTGGCTCTTTTCTCCACTGTACTCTTTTGTGTATATATCAATCCGTGTCACAACATATGTTAACTAATTACACGTATACTCATATGTCATGTAAATGATCTGAGATAATAAAGAATAATTGAATTGAATAAAACAAATGGGTACATTACATGGAAGTATATTTTAGTTTGGTGTGTTCCACCTAACGCTGTATCCTAGTATGGAATATGCATTGCATAATGTTCTGTACATGACTTGATTGATCTGAACAATCGACTAAAAGATACAGATACAGTTTATTTCTCAATATGTTGTCCATTTTAAAATACACTAGTATCAGGTTTATGTTTCAGTTTTTGTTGTAAATAGTACTTATTGATATGTTGTACTGAAATATAGATGTCACTGTAATTAGGATTGCATTTAGTAATGTTTTAAGATTTCGAGTAAGTAAAATTATATACTATAGTTCATCCCTATAGTAATATGGTATGCTAATAATTATCACCTACGTTTGTTGTCATCATTTTATACTTATGTTGTAGAATGTACTATTGCTATGTCACTAAAACTGTATAGTTTATGTGAATTAGAAATGTTCGTTCGTTCATTATTTACATAAATAAAAGGAGCATCTCTTTATTTAAAAACTTAATTCAATCACCACTATGCCGCTGTGGATCTAATGAAAACAGCTACCAATTTTTCTTTGAATGTACATACTATTCTAATATTCGAATTGATTTCCTACACAATGTGCTAAGATTATGCCCTACTGCTAATCTGCATACTATCCTACATGGCGAGGAGACCCTGACAGATGACATTAACATCTTTGAATATGTCAATAATTTCATTCGTGATATAAAACGATTCTTTGAGTGAAACCCCATGTATATAAGACGTGCAGTTGATGACTTTACCCCTGTCTGCCTGCGCTACATTCTCAAATATCTTCTCTTTCTTCTGCTATCTTACCGGTATTATATTTCTGTCATTTCTAAGCAATATGTACATTTGGTATACATGTATTAGCTCCACACCGTCCAATATAGTATTGTGTATTTTGAACTGCAAGGAGAGAAACTATATAAGCTCTGCCCTCCGTGTTGATCCTTTCCTATTCTTTGATTGTGTGTGCATGTATTGTTTTGTGAATGTATATAGTGGAATAAATATGTTTAAACCAAATAAAAGGAGCATCTAGTATGGCTCTAATATAGGGCTTGGCATTAAAGTATTTAATTGGCCCATTGACCCTAATTGTGTTCTCCGTTAATTGATAGGTGAGCTACTGGAGACAGACGGGTCTGTAGTCCAGTTGGTGACACGCTGGACTGGTAATCCAGGGATCGCAGGTTAGATCCCCCGTCTGACCCTAATAAAATTAACAGTCTTTCAGATGGGAACTTAGACCGAAACCTCGTGTCGGTGCTTTACACCGTGCACGTAAAAGAACCATAGGAGACTCTGGAATTGGTCTCTGTCTGTATCATTGCACTATCCTTCAAAACTCGAAAATAACTAATATCCTCATATGGGCGACGATAAATAAATGTAAAAACACACGCAC
>CM026400.1:40338436-40392642 GCA_014843695.1 Archivesica marissinica
TGTATTACATTGCTTACCGACGAACTCGCTAACCAACTATCTAAATAATGTATTACCTTGCTTACCTACGAACTCGCTAACCAACTATGTAATTAATGTATTACCTTGCTTACCGACGAACTCGCTAATCAACTATGTAAATAATGTATTACATTGCTTACGGACGACAACTTTGTAATAATGTATTACATGCATACGACGAACTCGCTAACCAACTATCTAAATAATGTATTACCTTGCATACCGACGACTCGCTAGCCAACTATGTAAATAATGTATTACCTTGCTTACCGACGAACTCGCTAACCAACTATCTAAATAATGTATTACCTTGCATACCGACGAACTCGCTAACCAACTATCTAAATAATGTATTACCTTGCTTACCGACGAACTCGCTAACCAACTATCTAAATAATGTATTACCTTGCATACCGACGAACTCGCTAACCAACTATGTAAATATGTATTACCTTGCTTACCGACGACTCGCTAACCAACTATCTAAAAATGTTTACATTGCTTACCTACGAACTCGCTAACCAACTATCTAAATAATGTATTACATTGCATACCGACGAACTCGCTAACCAACTATCTAAATAATGTATTACCTTGCTTACCGACGAACTCGCTAACCAACTATCTAAATAATGTATTACATTGTTTACCGACGAACTCGCTAACCAAATATCTAAATAATGTATTACCTTGCATACCGACGAACTCGCTAACCAACTATCTAAATAATGTATTACCTTGCTTACCGACGAACTCGCTAACCAACTATCTAAATAATGTATTACCTTGCATACCTACGAACTCGCTAACCAACTATGTAAATAATGTATTACCTTGCATACCTACGAACTCGCTAACCAACTATCTAAATAATGTATTACCTTGCATACCGACGAACTCGCTAACCAACTATCTAAATAATGTATTACATTGCTACCGACGAACTCGCTAACCAACTATCTAAATAATGTATTACCTTGCATACCGACGACTCGCTAACACTATTAATAATGTATTACTTGCTACCACGAACTCGCTAACACTATGTATAATGTATTACCTTGCTTACCTACGAACTCGCTAACCAACTATCTAAATAATGTATTACATTGCTTACCGACGAACTCGCTAACCAACTATCTAAATAATGTATTACATTGCTTACCGACGAACTCGCTAACCAACTATCTAAATAATGTATTACGTTGCATACCGACGAACTCGCTAACCAACTATGTAAATAATGTATTACCTTGCTTACCACGAACTCGCTACACTATTAAATAATGTATTACCTGCTACGACGAACTCGCTAACCAACTATCTAAATAATGTATTACCTTGCTTACCGACGAACTCGCTAACCAACTATCTAAATAATGTATTACATTGCATACCGACGAACTCGCTAACCAACTATCTAAATAATGTATTACATTGCTTACCGACGAACTCGCTAACCAACTATCTAAATAATGTATTACATTGCTTACCGACGAACTCGCTAACCAACTATCTAAATAATGTATTACCTTGCATACCGACGAACTCGCTAACCAACTATCTAAATAATGTATTACATTGCTTACCGACGAACTCGCTAACCAACTATCTAAATAATGTATTACATTGCTTACCGACGAACTCGCTAACCAACTATCTAAATAATGTATTACATTGCTTACCGACGAACTCGCTAACCAACTATCTAAATAATGTATTACTTGCTTACCGACGAACTCGCTAACCAACTATCTAAATAATGTATTACCTTGCTTACCGACGAACTCGCTAACCAACTATCTAAATAATGTATTACCTTGCATACCGACGAACTCGCTAACCAACTATCTAAATAATGTATTACCTTGCTTACCGACGAACTCGCTAACCAACTATCTAAATAATGTATTACATTGCATACCGACGAACTCGCTAACCAACTATCTAAATAATGTATTACATTGCATACCGACGAACTCGCTAACCAACTATCTAAATAATGTATTACATTGCATACCGACGAACTCGCTAACCAACTATCTAAATAATGTATTACATTGCATACCGACGAACTCGCTAACCAACTATGTAAATAATGTATTACCTTGCATACCGACGAACTCGCTAACCAACTATGTAAATAATGTATTACCTTGCATACCGACGAACTCGCTAACCAACTATGTAAATAATGTATTACCTTGCATACCGACGAACTCGCTAACCAACTATGTAAATAATGTATTACCTTGCTACCGACGAACTCGCTAACCAACTATCTAAATAATGTATTACATTGCATACCGACGAACTCGCTAACCAACTATGTAAATAATGTATTACTTGCTTACCGACGAACTCGCTAACCAACTATCTAAATAATGTATTACCTTGCTACCGACGAACTCGCTAACCAACTACCTAAATAATGTATTACATTGCTTACCGACGAACTCGCTAACCAACTATCTAAATAATGTATTACATTGCATACCGACGAACTCGCTAACCAACTATGTAAATAATGTATTACCTTGCTTACCGACGACCTCGCTAACCAACTATCTAAATAATGTATTACCTTGCTTACCGACGAACTCGCTAACCAACTATCTAAATAATGTATTACCTTGCATACCGACGAACTCGCTAACCAACTATCTAAATAATGTATTACCTTGCATACCGACGAACTCGCTAACCAACTATCTAAATAATGTATTACCTTGCTTACCGACGAACTCGCTAACCAACTATCTAAATAATGTATTATCTTGCTTACCGACGAACTCGCTAACCAACTATCTAAATAATGTATTACATTGCTTACCGACGAACTCGCTAACCAACTATGTAAATAATTTATTACATTGCTTACCGACGAACTCGCTAACCAACTCTCTAAATAATGTATTACATTGCATACCGACGAACTCGCTAACCAACTATCTAAATAATGTATTACATTGCATACCGACGAACTCGCTAACCAACTATGTAAATAATGTATTACATTGCATACCGACGAACTCGCTAACCAACTATGTAAATAATGTATTACCTTGCATACCGACGAACTCGCTAACCAACTATGTAAATGATGTATTACCTTGCATACCGACGAACTCGCTAACCAACTATGTAAATAATGTATTACCTTGCATACCGACGAACTCGCAAACCAACTATGTAAATAATGTATTACCTTGCTACCGACGACCTCGCTAACCAATTACCTAAATAATGTATTACATTGCTTACCGACGAACTCGCTAACCAACTATCTAAATAATGTATTACATTGCATACCGACGAACTCGCTAACCAACTATGTAAATAATGTATTACCTTGCTTACCGACGACCTCGCTAACCAACTATATAAATAATGTATTACCTTGCATACCGACGAACTCGCTAACCAACTATCTAAATAATGTATTACCTTGCATACCGACGAACTCGCTAACGATCTATCTAAATAATGTATTACCTTGCTTACCGACGAACTCGCTAACCAACTATGTAAATAATGTATTACCTTGCTTACCGACGACCTCGCTAACCAACTACCTAAATAATGTATTACATTGCTTACCGACGAACTCGCTAACCAACTATCTAAATAATGTATTACCTTGCATACTGACGAATTCGCTCACCAACTATCTAAATAATGTATTACCTTGCTTACCGACGAACTCGCTAACCAACTATCTAAATAATGTATTACCTTGCATACCGACGAACTCGCTAACCAACTATCTAAATAATGTATTACCTTGCATACCGACGAACTCGCTAACCATCTATCTAAATAATGTATTACCTTGCTTACCGACGAACTCGCTAACCAACTATCTAAATAATGTATTACATTGCTTACCGACGAACTCGCTAACCAACTATGTAAATAATTTATTACATTGCTTACCGACGAACTCGCTAACCAACTATGTAAATAATGTATTACATTGCATACCGACGAACTCGCTAACCAACTATGTAAATAATGTATTACCTTGCATACCGACGAACTCGCTAACCAACTATGTAAATAATGTATTACATTGCATACCGACGAACTCGCTAACCAACTATCTAAATAATGTATTACATTGCATACCGACGAACTCGCTAACCAACTATGTAAATAATGTATTACATTGCATACCGACGAACTCGCTAACCAACTATGTAAATAATGTATTACCTTGCATACCGACGAACTCGCTAACCAACTATGTAAATAATGTATTACCTTGCATACCGACGAACTCGCTAACCAACTATGTAAATAATGTATTACCTTGCATACCGACGAACTCGCTAACCAACTATGTAAATAATGTATTACCTTGCTACCGACGACCTCGCTAACCAACTACCTAAATAATGTATTACATTGCTTACCGACGAACTCGCTAACCAACTATCTAAATAATGTATTACATTGCATACCGACGAACTCGCTAACCAACTATGTAAATAATGTATTACCTTGCTTACCGACGACCTCGCTAACCAACTACCTAAATAATGTATTACATTGCTTACCGACGAACTCGCTAACCAACTATCTAAATAATGTATTACCTTGCATACTGACGAACTCGCTAACCAACTATCTAAATAATGTATTACCTTGCTTACCGACGAACTCGCTAACCAACTATCTAAATAATGTATTACCTTGCATACCGACGAACTCGCTAACCAACTATCTAAATAATGTATTACCTTGCATACCGACGAACTCGCTAACCATCTATCTAAATAATGTATTACCTTGCTTACCGACGAACTCGCTAACCAACTATCTAAATAATGTATTACATTGCTTACCGACGAACTCGCTAACCAACTATGTAAATAATTTATTACATTGCTTACCGACGAACTCGCTAACCAACTATGTAAATAATGTATTACATTGCATACCGACGAACTCGCTAACCAACTATGTAAATAATGTATTACATTGCATACCGACGAACTCGCTAACCAACTATGTAACTCATGTATTACCTTGCTACCGACGAACTCGCTAACCAACTACCTAAATAATGTATTACATTGCTTACCGACGAACTCGGTAACCGACTATCTAAATAATGTATTACATTGCATACCGACGAACTCGCTAACCAACTATGTACATAATGTATTACCTTGCTTACCGACGACCTCGCTAACCAACTACCTAAATAATGTATTACATTGCTTACCGACGAACTCGCTAACCAACTATCTAAATAATGTATTACCTTGCATACCGACGAACTCGCTAACCAACTATCTAAATAATGTATTACCTTGCTTACCGACGAACTCGCTAACCAACTATCTAAATAATGTATTACCTTGCATACCGACGAACTCGCTAACCAACTATCTAAATAATGTATTATCTTGCTTACCGACGAACTCGCTAACCAACTATCTAAATAATGTATTACATTGCTTACCGACGAACTCGCTAACCAACTATGTAAATAATTTATTACATTGCTTACCGACGAACTCGCTAACCAACTCTCTAAATAATGTATTACATTGCATACCGACGAACTCGCTAACCAACTATCTAAATAATGTATTACATTGCATACCGACGAACTCGCTAACCAACTATGTAAATAATGTATTACATTGCATACCGACGAACTCGCTAACCAACTATGTAAATAATGTATTACCTTGCATACCGACGAACTCGCTAACCAACTATGTAAATAATGTATTACCTTGCATACCGACGAACTCGCTAACCAACTATGTAAATAATGTATTACCTTGCATACCGACGAACTCGCTAACCAACTATGTAAATAATGTATTACCTTGCTACCGACGACCTCGCTAACCAACTACCTAAATAATGTATTACATTGCTTACCGACGAACTCGCTAACCAACTATCTAAATAATGTATTACATTGCATACCGACGAACTCGCTAACCAACTATGTAAATAATGTATTACCTTGCTTACCGACGACCTCGCTAACCAACTATCTAAATAATGTATTACCTTGCATACCGACGAACTCGCTAACCAACTATCTAAATAATGTATTACCTTGCATACCGACGAACTCGCTAACCAACTATCTAAATAATGTATTACCTTGCTTACCGACGAACTCGCTAACCAACTATAAATAATGTATTACCTTGCTTACCGACGACCTCGCTAACCAACTATCTAAATAATGTATTACATTGCTTACCGACGAACTCGCTAACCAACTATCTAAATAATGTATTACCTTGCATACTGACGAACTCGCTAACCAACTATCTAAATAATGTATTACCTTGCTTACCGACGAACTCGCTAACCAACTATCTAAATAATGTATTACCTTGCATACCGACGAACTCGCTAACCAACTATCTAAATAATGTATTACCTTGCATACCGACGAACTCGCTAACCATCTATCTAAATAATGTATTACCTTGCTTACCGACGAACTCGCTAACCAACTATCTAAATAATGTATTACATTGCTTACCGACGAACTCGCTAACCAACTATGTAAATAATTTATTACATTGCTTACCGACGAACTCGCTAACCAACTATGTAAATAATGTATTACATTGCATACCGACGAACTCGCTAACCAACTATGTAAATAATGTATTACCTTGCATACCGACGAACTCGCTAACCAACTATGTAAATAATGTATTACATTGCTACCGACGAACTCGCTAACCAACTATCTAAATAATGTATTACATTGCATACCGACGAACTCGCTAACCAACTATGTAAATAATGTATTACATTGCATACCGACGAACTCGCTAACCAACTATGTAAATAATGTATTACCTTGCATACCGACGAACTCGCTAACCAACTATGTAAATAATGTATTACCTTGCATACCGACGAACTCGCTAACCAACTATGTAAATAATGTATTACCTTGCATACCGACGAACTCGCTAACCAACTATGTATAATGTATTACCTTGCTACCGACGACCTCGCTAACCAACTACCTAAATAATGTATTACATTGCTTACCGACGAACTCGCTAACCAACTATCTAAATAATGTATTACATTGCATACCGACGAACTCGCTAACCAACTATGTAAATAATGTATTACCTTGCTTACCGACGACCTCGCTAACCAACTACCTAAATAATGTATTACATTGCTTACCGACGAACTCGCTAACCAACTATCTAAATAATGTATTACCTTGCATACCGACGAACTCGCTAACCAACTATCTAAATAATGTATTACCTTGCTTACCGACGAACTCGCTAACCAACTATCTAAATAATGTATTACCTTGCATACCGACGAACTCGCTAACCAACTATCTAAATAATGTATTACCTTGCATACCGACGAACTCGCTAACCAACTATCTAAATAATGTATTACCTTGCATACCGACGAACTCGCTAACCAACTATGTAAATAATGTATTACCTTGCATACCGACGAACTCGCTAACCAACTATGTAAATAATGTATTACCTTGCTTACCGACGACCTCGCTAACCAACTACCTAAATAATGTATTACATTGCTTACCGACGAACTCGCTAACCAACTATCTAAATAATGTATTACCTTGCATACCGACGAACTCGCTAACCAACTATCTAAATAATGTATTACCTTGCTTACCGACGAACTCGCTAACCAACTATCTAAATAATGTATTACCTTGCATACCGACGAACTCGCTAACCAACTATCTAAATAATGTATTACCTTGCATACCGACGAACTCGCTAACCAACTATCTAAATAATGTATTACCTTGCTTACCGACGAACTCGCTAACCAACTATCTAAATAATGTATTACATTGCTTACCGACGAACTCGCTAACCAACTATGTAAATAATTTATTACATTGCTTACCGACGAACTCGCTAACCAACTATGTAAATAATGTATTACATTGCATACCGACGAACTCGCTAACCAACTATCTAAATAATGTATTACATTGCATACCGACGAACTCGCTAACCAACTATCTAAATAATGTATTACATTGCATACCGACGAACTCGCTAACCAACTATGTAAATAATGTATTACATTGCATACCGACGAACTCGCTAACCAACTATGTAAATAATGTATTACCTTGCATACCGACGAACTCGCTAACCAACTATGTAAATAATGTATTACCTTGCATACCGACGAACTCGCTAACCAACTATGTAAATAATGTATTACCTTGCATACCGACGAACTCGCTAACCAACTATGTAAATCATGTATTACCTTGCTACCGACGACCTCGCTAACCAACTACCTAAATAATGTATTACATTGCTTACCGACGAACTCGCTAACCAACTATCTAAATAATGTATTACATTGCATACCGACGAACTCGCTAACCAACTATGTAAATAATGTATTACCTTGCTTACCGACGACCTCGCTAACCAACTACCTAAATAATGTATTACATTGCTTACCGACGAACTCGCTAACCAACTATCTAAATAATGTATTACCTTGCATACCGACGAACTCGCTAACCAACTATCTAAATAATGTATTACCTTGCTTACCGACGAACTCGCTAACCAACTATCTAAATAATGTATTACCTTGCATACCGACGAACTCGCTAACCAACTATCTAAATAATGTATTACCTTGCATACCGACGAACTCGCTAACCAACTATCTAAATAATGTATTACCTTGCTTACCGACGAACTCGCTAACCAACTATCTAAATAATGTATTACATTGCATACCGACGAACTCGCTAACCAACTATGTAAATAATGTATTACATTGCTTACCGACGAACTCGCTAACCAACTATGTAAATAATGTATTACATTGCATACCGACGAACTCGCTAACCAACTATGTAAATAATGTATTACCTTGCATACCGACGAACTCGCTAACCAACTATCTAAATAATGTATTACCTTGCATACCGACGAACTCGCTAACCAACTATCTAAATAATTATATTGCATACCGACGAACTCGCTAACACTATCTAAATAATGTATTACCTTGCTTACCGACGAACTCGCTAACCAACTATGTAAATAATGTATTACCTTGCTTACCGACGAACTCGCTAACCAACTATCTAAATAATGTATTACCTTGCTTACCGACGAACTCGCTAACCAACTATCTAAATAATGTATTACCTTGCTTACCGACGAACTCGCTAACCAACTATCTAAATAATGTATTACCTTGCTTACCGACGAACTCGCTAACCAACTATGTAAATAATGTATTACCTTGCATACCGACGAACTCGCTAACCAACTATCTAAATAATGTATTACCTTGCATACCGACGAACTCGCTAACCAACTATCTAAATAATGTATTATCTTGCTTACCGACGAACTCGCTAACCAACTATCTAAATAATGTATTACATTGCTTACCGACGAACTCGCTAACCAACTATGTAAATAATGTATTACATTGCTTACCGACGAACTCGCTAACCAACTATGTAAATAATGTATTACATTGCATACCGACGAACTCGCTAACCAACTATGTAAATAATGTATTACATTGCATACCGACGAACTCGCTAACCAACTATGTAAATAATGTATCTTGCATACCGACGAACTCGTAACCAACTATCTAAATAATGTATTACATTGCATACCGACGAACTCGCTAACCAACTATGTAAATAATGTATTACATTGCATACCGACGAACTCGCTAACCAACTATGTAAATAATGTATTACCTTGCATACCGACGAACTCGCTAACCAACTATGTAAATAATGTATTACCTTGCATACCGACGAACTCGCTAACCAACTATGTAAATAATGTATTACCTTGCATACCGACGAACTCGCTAACCAACTATGTAAATCATGTATTACCTTGCTACCGACGACCTCGCTAACCAACTACCTAAATAATGTATTACATTGCTTACCGACGAACTCGCTAACCAACTATCTAAATAATGTATTACATTGCATACCGACGAACTCGCTAACCAACTATGTAAATAATGTATTACCTTGCTTACCGACGACCTCGCTAACCAACTACCTAAATAATGTATTACATTGCTTACCGACGAACTCGCTAACCAACTATCTAAATAATGTATTACCTTGCATACTGACGAACTCGCTCACCAACTATCTAAATAATGTATTACCTTGCTTACCGACGAACTCGCTAACCAACTATCTAAATAATGTATTACCTTGCATACCGACGAACTCGCTAACCAACTATCTAAATAATGTATTACCTTGCATACCGACGAACTCGCTAACCATCTATCTAAATAATGTATTACCTTGCTTACCGACGAACTCGCTAACCAACTATCTAAATAATGTATTACATTGCTTACCGACGAACTCGCTAACAACTATGTAAATAATTTATAATTGCTTACCGACGAACTCGCTAACCAACTATGTAAATAATGTATTACATTGCATACCGACGAACTCGCTAACCAACTATGTAAATAATGTATTACCTTGCATACCGACGAACTCGCTAACCAACTATGTAAATAATGTATTACCTTGCTACCGACGAACTCGCTAATTGTAACCAACTATTAAATAATGTATTACTTGCATACCGACGAACTCGCTAACCAACTATTAAATAATGTATTACATTGCATACCGACGAACTCGCTAACCAACTATGTAAATAATGTATTACCTTGCATACCGACGAACTCGCTAACCAACTATGTAAATAATGTATTACCTTGCATACCGACGAACTCGCTAACCAAATATGTAAATAATGTATTACCTTGCATACCGACGAACTCGCTAACCAACTATGTAAATCATGTATTATCTTGCTACCGACGACCTCTCTAACCAACTACCTAAATAATGTATTACATTGCTTACCGACGAACTCGCTAACCAACTATCTAAATAATGTATTACATTGCATACCGACGAACTCGCTAACCAACTATGTAAATAATGTATTACCTTGCTTACCGACGACCTCGCTAACCAACTATCTAAATAATGTATTACATTGCTTACCGACGAACTCGCTAACCAACTATGTAAATAATGTATTACCTTGCATACCGACGAACTCGCTAACCAACTATGTAAATAATGTATTACCTTGCTTACCGACGACCTCGCTAACCAACTACCTAAATAATGTATTACATTGCTTACCGACGAACTCGCTAACCAACTATCTAAATAATGTATTACATTGCATACCGACGAACTCGCTAACCAACTATGTAAATAATGTATTACCTTGCTTACCGACGACCTCGCTAACCAACTATCTAAATAATGTATTACATTGCTTACCGACGAACTCGCTAACCAACTATCTAAATAATGTATTACCTTGCATACTGACGAACTCGCTCACCAACTATCTAAATAATGTATTACCTTGCTTACCGACGAACTCGCTAACCAACTATCTAAATAATGTATTACCTTGCATACCGACGAACTCGCTAACCAACTATCTAAATAATGTATTACCTTGCATACCGACGAACTCGCTAACCATCTATCTAAATAATGTATTACCTTGCTTACCGACGAACTCGCTAACCAACTATCTAAATAATGTATTACATTGCTTACCGACGAACTCGCTAACCAACTATGTAAATAATTTATTACATTGCTTACCGACGAACTCGCTAACCAACTCTCTAAATAATGTATTACATTGCATACCGACGAACTCGCTAACCAACTATCTAAATAATGTATTACATTGCATACCGACGAACTCGCTAACCAACTATGTAAATAATGTATTACATTGCATACCGACGAACTCGCTAACCAACTATGTAAATAATGTATTACCTTGCATACCGACGAACTCGCTAACCAACTATGTAAATAATGTATTACCTTGCATACCGACGAACTCGCTAACCAACTATGTAAATAATGTATTACCTTGCATACCGACGAACTCGCTAACCAACTATGTAAATCATGTATTATCTTGCTACCGACGACCTCTCTAACCAACTACCTAAATAATGTATTACATTGCTTACCGACGAACTCGCTAACCAACTATCTAAATAATGTATTACATTGCATACCGACGAACTCGCTAACCAACTATGTAAATAATGTATTACCTTGCTTACCGACGACCTCGCTAACCAACTACCTAAATAATGTATTACATTGCTTACCGACGAACTCGCTAACCAACTATCTAAATAATGTATTACCTTGCATACCGACGAACTCGCTAACCAACTATCTAAATAATGTATTACCTTGCATACCGACGAACTCGCTAACCAACTATCTAAATAATGTATTACCTTGCTTACCGACGAACTCGCTAACCAACTATCTAAATAATGTATTACATTGCTTACCGACGAACTCGCTAACCAACTATGTAAATAATTTATTACATTGCTTACCGACGAACTCGCTAACCAACTATCTAAATAATGTATTACATTGCATACCGACGAACTCGCTAACCAACTATCTAAATAATGTATTACATTGCATACCGACGAACTCGCTAACCAACTATGTAAATAATGTATTACATTGCATACCGACGAACTCGCTAACCAACTATGTAAATAATGTATTACCTTGCATACCGACGAACTCGCTAACCAACTATGTAAATAATGTATTACCTTGCATACCGACGAACTCGCTAACCAAATATGTAAATAATGTATTACCTTGCATACCGACGAACTCGCTAACCAACTATGTAAATCATGTATTATCTTGCTACCGACGACCTCTCTAACCAACTACCTAAATAATGTATTACATTGCTTACCGACGAACTCGCTAACCAACTATCTAAATAATGTATTACATTGCATACCGACGAACTCGCTAACCAACTATGTAAATAATGTATTACCTTGCTTACCGACGACCTCGCTAACCAACTACCTAAATAATGTATTACATTGCTTACCGACGAACTCGCTAACCAACTATTTAAATAATGTATTACCTTGCATACCGACGAACTCGCTAACCAACTATCTAAATAATGTATTACCTTGCTTACCGACGAACTCGCTAACCAACTATCTAAATAATGTATTACCTTGCATACCGACGAACTCGCTAACCAACTATCTAAATAATGTATTACCTTGTATACCGACGACCTATATATTGAATACGTCATTGTACGAACAGGTCGCGGCCGAAAACCGCAATACATTTATATAATAACACAATGTTAGTATCATTTTACATATAACAAAATCAATGTACAACATTATAAAATCAATACAAGTATATATACATAATGGGTGAGCTGGGAGGATTTTAAAATCCTGAACAAACGTCCAACACCGACTGCAACTGAACACTATCTGACATGTGACGTAAAATATACACTCAATTAATTCATTAATCCACTGGTCGGTGAACGAATTGTCAAAGGGAAATCACTCGTTTAATTATGACTTTTTGTATAGCAAGTTTTACATTACCTGTATTGAAAAATAATTTTAGAAAATGCTAAATAAAATCGCATAATCTACAAGTATAATCACGAAACTAAAATACTACTAGAAATGAATGTTATATATACTAGGGTTTATTTTAGAGTGGGAAAAGGGACAGGGTGGGTCAAACAAGGGACCGGGTGGGTCAGAAAGAGGCAGGGTGCACCTTGAGCTAAAAAGGACAGCTCTAGAGAAAAAATAATCTAACTTACATTCACTAATTCTAGAAAAGATAGGTTGGCAAAACGAATATTAAATCCTGAAACTAAAGGTGACATATTGGACACATATCTATAACAAATAACAATTAAAATTGAGAATATTTATGAGAGATGTTAATATTGTCATTTTGACAATGGTTAGCTTCACTGAAAAGCCTAATATCATTTCAAAGGAACTATTATCGAACAGCTAGTCCTAAACAAGCGCTGGAGATATATTTTCCTCTATATGAAGTGGTTTTAATAATGGTATTGAAAACATTCAAGTCTTTTAAAGATATGTATAATTTTACAAGAGAATTCTATACATTTCCGATCTGCAAAACATAGATTATGTACATAAATCAGAAAATGCCAAATAAAATCGCATAATCTATAATAAGTGGGAAAAGGGACAGGGTGGGTCAAACAATGGACCGGGCGGGTCAGAAAAGAGGCAGGGTGCACATTGAGCTAAAAAGGACAATTCGAGGCGAATTCTATACATTTCCGATCTGCAAAACATAGATAGTGTACATAAATCAGATTTTCTTTTATGCTTTCAAATGGATGATAAGAGTTTTCTCAGTGAAAGAAAACGCCATCTTTCGCTGCTTTGAAACAGTGAAAAGTGGTATTTTCTCAGTCACTGCTTGAGCTTCGTAGTTCGCGATCCGGAGTTCGAGCCCCACTGGAGCCGTTACGATTGTGCCCTTAGGCAATGCATTTAAATTCCACGTTGCCTCTTCTCTCTCCATCGTGGCGATGGATGCCATCAGGAATGAGGTCTCGAGAGTGATTAATATAAGTTGTAAGAACTTGTTTCGCAATCGAGCTAACATAAATTTGTATAAACTAAGCTTCGTATTCCTCCGCGGTTGGATGTACCTTTGTATTTTAGCGTTTTCTGACGCATGCGCAAAATGTGATTCTCAATGGCTATACAGGAACAAAATATATTCGGGGAATCTCACAAGCTTCATTTTATATTTCAGCGTGAATGTCTCTCCATCCATATCGGTCAAGCCGGAGTTCAAATCGGCAACGCCTGCTGGGAGTTGTACTGTCTCGAACATGGGATCCAGCCCGACGGTCAGATGCCAAGTGACAAGACCATTGGAGGCGGTGATGATTCCTTCAACACCTTCTTCAGCGAGACCGGAGCCGGTAAACACGTGCCCAGAGCTGTTTTCGTAGACTTGGAACCTACCGTAGTTGGTAAGAGAAGTTTAAAATTATGATGTTATGATGCGAATATTGTACGTAGATGTTTTGTAGATGCTATATCTAAAATGATATAATTATTCATCCAGTATAAGTTGATATAATATTTCAAAGAATACACGCACAGTTTCACAATAATGCCGTGCACAGGTGGCTGCTTAATAGAGGTCAAATGTATAATAAAGCAACATATTTGGAAACTGTAAACTGGCTAATTAATACAGGTGCATGCATGGAGGTGATCATTAATAAAATGTGACTGTATCGTCTAATCTTTATTCCAGATGAGGTTCGCACTGGCACATACCGCCAGTTGTTCCACCCCGAGCAACTCATCACCGGCAAGGAGGACGCAGCCAACAACTACGCCCGTGGCCACTACACCATTGGTAAGGAGATAGTCGACCTTGTCCTGGACAGAATCCGTAAACTGGCTGATCAGTGTACCGGTCTACAAGGGTTTTTGATTTTCCACTCCTTCGGTGGTGGTACCGGATCTGGCTTCGCATCCCTGCTCATGGAACGTCTCTCCGTAGACTACGGAAAGAAATCTAAGCTGGAGTTCGCCATCTACCCCGCCCCTCAGGTATCTACAGCCGTTGTGGAGCCATATAACTCTATCCTTACCACCCATACCACTCTGGAGCACTCTGACTGTGCGTTCATGGTCGACAACGAGGCTATCTACGACATCTGCAGACGAAACTTGGACATCGAAAGACCAACTTACACTAATTTGAACAGACTCATCGCCCAGATCGTTTCATCAATCACAGCATCACTGAGATTCGACGGTGCCCTTAATGTCGATTTGACTGAGTTCCAGACCAATCTGGTGCCCTACCCGCGTATCCACTTTCCTCTCGCCACCTACGCGCCTATCATCTCCGCCGAGAAGGCCTACCACGAACAGCTCTCCGTTGCCGAGATCACCAATGCTGTCTTCGAGCCAGCCAACCAGATGGTGAAGTGTGATCCTCGTCACGGCAAGTACATGGCTTGCTGCATGTTGTACAGAGGTGATGTTGTCCCCAAGGACGTCAACGCTGCCATTGCTACCATCAAGACTAAGAGAACCATCCAGTTTGTAGAATGGTGCCCAACCGGATTCAAGGTCGGTATCAACTACCAGCCACCTACTGTTGTACCCGGTGGAGATCTTGCTAAGGTTCAGCGTGCCGTGTGCATGTTGAGCAACACAACCGCTATTGCCGAGGCCTGGGCTCGCCTGGATCACAAGTTTGACCTGATGTACGCAAAGAGAGCTTTCGTCCACTGGTATGTCGGTGAGGGTATGGAGGAGGGCGAGTTCTCCGAGGCCCGTGAGGATTTGGCCGCTCTTGAGAAGGATTACGAGGAAGTCGGCGCTGATGAACGTGGTCAGGATGAAGAGGGTGAGGATGATGACGGTCAGGATAATTACAGTAACCATGGACAACAACAAAAAAATTAGGAGGAGGTCGGCTCTGATGAATGCGGTCAGGATGAAGAGGGTGAGGATAGTGACGGTCAGGATAATTACAGTAACCATGGACAAAAAAAGGCATAATATTAAATTGAAATGATCAGCTGATTATTTTTGTAACAAACACAAGTGGAATAATCAATTAAGTATCATACATCACCTGCCATAAAGTACAACGAGGGATTTGTATTATCCTACGTTAGTGAAAATATCGCTATAAACACCATTGAAAGTGAAAACAGATGAGCTAACACTACATTAGAACTGATAACAGCATTTAACTGTTCTTATCTTTTCCAAACATGCTTTATGCACGAACTACTGTATAGCATACATGTATCTTATTTCAGACACGAATTTTGTATATTTGATTTTACACATAATATATTTATTTTTAATATTGCAAATAAAATCAATTTATAAATATTGGCGTTTATTGTGAACATCCATAAAACATGGACTGCGACAATCTGGCGGAAGGGGTGGAGTCTCAAACTACACATTTCATGCAATTGTTGACAACGTTCCATTTAGAATTCACAAAATTGTATACACTACGACCCAATTGGATTCTGTTTCAATGAGAGACATCTGTAATGTTCTATTACCTCCCTTGACAGATAAAGTCTGATTTATTCCAAATATAGCAATTTTCACCTGATCCATGTGTTACTGCGGATATGTGTAGCATACTCACGTGCATACGTGCGAACATCGCATGCACATTTATATTCATTGCATTATTGTTACATTAAAACTTTTATTTTAATAGTTTAGCTATTAACTATTTATGAATTAGCATCGAGTTATTTATAGGACTAAATTCTTTTCAATGCATTTGTGCAACATTGCCAACACATGCAATACACCAGCGCATGATATACGTGTTGTACATTTGTGCAACATCACGAGCACATGATATACGTGGTGTACATTTGTGCAACATCACCAGCGCATGATATACGTGTTGTACATGTGTGTAACATCACCAGCGCATGATATACATGGTGTACATTTGTGTAACATCACCAGCGCATGATATACGTGTTGTACATTTGTGCAACATCACCAGCGCATGATATACATGGTGTACATTTGTGTAACATCACCAGCGCATGATATACGTGTTGTAAATTTATGTAACATTACCAGCACATGATATACGTGGTGTACATTTGTGTAACATCACCAGCACATGATATACGTGGTGTACATTTGTGTAACATCACCAGCGCATGATATACGTGTTGTACATGTGTGCAACATCACCAGCACATGCTATACGTGTTGTACATTTGTGCAACATCACCAACACATGATATACGTGTTGTACATTTGTGTAACATTACCAGCACATGATATACGTGTTGTACATTTGTGTAACATCACCAGCGCATGATATACGTGTTGTACATTTATGTAAGATTACCAGCACATGATATACGTGGTGTACATTTGTGTAACATCACCAGCACATGATATACGTGTTGTACATTTGTGCAACATCACCAGCACATGATATACGTGGTGTACATTTGTGTGACATCACCTGATCACATGATATACGTGTTGTATGTGCACATTCGCATTGCGTTATGATGTGGACAAGCATGCCATGATATATATATATGGGTTCGAACGTCGCACCAACAATGCACCTCATCGGGCGACTCTCCAGCTATTGTGGTGGAAGATCATGGGTGCCACACCCCACTCCGAGCAGTATTACACGGAACGGAGCCTGTGTAGAACCTCCTACCTGCATCAAACCAGTCGGATTGGTTCCTCGTATGAAATAATATAACACCCCAGTTGGATTCGAACCTACAGTTGATAGAGGCAAGAAGTCAACGAGGTTAACTACTCCTCAACGGACCAGCCTGTCCCCTCCCCTGGCAAACAAATATCTGAACGCAACTATGTCTGATGAAGCTATCCAGTTGGCTTGTGGACGGTCGGTGGTTTTACCCGGGTGTCATCGTTATTTGCTTCATTGTCTATAAATATTACAAAAATGTGTTTTATTAATATGATTAGCGTTACTAATTGAAATAAATGTGATCCATGTTTGCCTACACGTGAACAAGTTAGAGTTAATGCACGTTTTACAGTAACCAAACAATGCAGTTATTTCCTCTATTTCAATTATTGCTTTTATATAAACAAAACAAGAATGATCACGTTGTCACCTCATTGAGACTTGCTATTCTGAAACAATAGACACGACCGACGTCTCCTGGCACATATTTTCAAAATAATGCAATTAGGTCATACACGACTAAGTTTTAGCTTAAACTTTATTTATTTTACAATGGTTGCGAAGCAAGTTCTAACAACTTATATTAATCACTCTCGTTGGCGCGGATGAAATTGTATATGTGGTCATTCGTGTGGGAGGAAACCTGAGAAAACCCACCTGTCCGATATGGCGACACCTTACCATCTCACATACTTCCCGATCCGAGGATAGAACCCGGGTTGCATTGGTGAAAAGCTAGCGCACTAACCACTGCGCTAATCGGACAGCCAATAAAATATAGAAATGTACCAGTTATTCTACAGGTTGACTACTTTATTGCTCACTGCTTTACGGTTATTGTTTCCAGCCACACTGCAGTTCGTAATAAGGCCAACGTGCAAATTGTCGGACTTAAGCCTTCAGTGACGTCATATATGACGTCGAAGTGCGACGTTCTAGATGGAGTGATCTAGTTTTTTGTTGCATATTTTTCTATCATAGGAGCATTTTGAAGATAGAAAGAAGATATGCTTCATTCAGTGATTTATGGAACTCATGAACATAGAAAGGTATAATCGCGTGGTAATTGCCACTGGTGATAATATAGTATATATGATAGTAGAAGTCGTGATAGCGCAGTGAATGCACGTTCGCTTCAGGTGCGAAAGGTCCAGAGTTCGAGCCCCACTGGAGCCGTCACGATTGTGCCCTTGGGCAAGGCATTTAAATTCCACGTTGCCTCTTCTCTCTCCCTCGTGGCGATGGATTCCATCAGGAATGAGGTCTCGAGAGTAATTAATAGAAGTTGTAAGAACTTGTTTCGCAATCGAGCTAACCTAAATTTGTATAAGTGGTGATAATATTGCCTTAAATATTCATTCGGTGAAATACAATTCGATTATACACTGGCACAAACAACAAACAAACGACAGCGAAATTTGGTGTGAGAGTGTCAACTATGCGTCATTTACACTATATGAAATAAACACGCTTGGCAGGTTGTCTCCCGCAGCCTGTCCTATTTTAAATTAAAAATGCTTATTATAGTCTATGGTATCAACTGCCAAGTAAAATATAAAACACTAGGGGTCATGTAACTTCTAAGAAATATCTCTACTAAAATGTCATAAATAGAACATTACTTTATGCGTTCCAAGATAAGATATATAATGATATCCAGGTGGGTGTGAAGTTATCACCTTTGGGCAATTTGAAACATTGAAGATTTTTTTCAAAATGGCTGCCAATCTGAAAATGGTTTAACAATAGATTCGCTAATAAGGCATGTACACTCTTAATAATAGTGCTTAGACCCAAACAGTATACACTAATTATATAATTAATATTCAAAGAAGAATACTATTAATAAATTTGGGTCAATTCGATATTCAAAATGGCCTCCACTGAATATTTTCTTATAATGAACAAATAAATATGTTGGAAAAACATGAAATATTACTAATTATATAACTTTTTAAATCATCATGATACATACTATGTTAATACTGTATGTATATAGTTCCACATGTGATACATACATGTCAGTTATACCAGTACATGTGTGTACATATTCGATGTCACCAGTTGCACCATTCTCACTATCATCAATATCTTCTGCCAGTATTCGTTCTCTCGTATTCTGGCTGAAACATCCTTCTCCATCCTGGCATGCACTGAATGCAGTACATGCTATATTGGCATTGTGACATCCACATCTTTTTGACTTACATAGCATGCAACGATCAAAAGAACACCTACTCATTTTGAGTATATCCACAGCGACGTGCGTAACATTCGGGGCAACAACTGTTGGCGTCAATGGTGTCGAGCCATCACACCCACCTTGTCCATCTGTGTATGGAGGGATTCATAACTGGTGGGTTGAGCTCCAAGGCATGTCTCCATATAGCTACATGCAGATGTGCTCTGGCCACATTTTCCCTGAATACCCCATTTGGTGGAGGGAGAGTTTGAAGCTTTGGGCCACTGCCAATATTGTTTGACACCATTGTTGACAATATTTCCTGTCGGGCTAAAGTCATCGAGTCACACTCTGGATGCCCATAGAATGATAACAGGAATTGTGTTGCTTGTCTGATTACGTTCTGAACAGAGCTATTAATGTTACCAATCTTAGAGAGACTGTACGTGTTTGATCTTAAAACCTTTAGAGCTATACATTTCCCAATGCCATGCTATGTAGCAACATTATCACAGCCGGTATGCCCATGAGCTAATAAAAGGTGTAGAATGATTGCGTGGTGTTTCTCTACAGCATTAATGTCAATTTGGGCTTTCCTCTGACAGGAGAAATCATCATAATATGGCCAGTGATATCATCCTTGCACACAAAATGACATAGCAGCACAAATATATCTGTGTCATCAGATACAACAAGAGTGTGATCAGCTCCAACAGAAGCAACATGTTGTATTATGATTGTGTCTGCTTCCTCCTGTGCTATAGCCATGTCGGGTCATTACCAGTCACACCAATGTAGATTCCAACACATCCGCATGAGACACAAGGTCAGCTATGATCAAGTAGTTGTTTCTTGTTGGTGTTCACAGTTATTGCAACTTTCTGATGTGGTAGTCTGCATGCTACTGGCTCCTTTGTCCCTTTCACTTCTTGTAGATTCATGGATGCTTCCAACCTTGTATATGTGAAAAGAAACATGACTATTTGGACAGTTTGTATTGCATATGTAAATATATACATGTCACATTCAAGGTAGACATCACTAGATTGAAGCTGACCGTCGATGTGCATGCATAAGTTGTTGCAGAAGATTTGTACAATGCCATCTGTTGGCCATGGCACTACCCAAAGGACTGTTCAATTCATTTATAAGAGATGTTTTGGTCTTGGCGATCTTCATGTTTCAATTGTCATGTGTACATATTTGTACATATATCACCTCTGTGTCATATATTTTCGTGGTATCAACTTAAATATGTTTACATGATAATGTTATTGTTGTAACACATTTATGAATTGTCTCATGAAAATTGGTAGGCCAACCTTTTTCAAATGTGTTCATCTGCTTGGTTCCAAGTTCAACAACATTGTCCACATTTACAGAGAGATGTGCCATAATATTACCAGTTTCAATATTTACAAGTCCATCTTGATTAGGCTCACTGTTACTGTGATCGATGCAGAGTTCTCGTTTCTCTATTAGAATAATTCTGATTTTTCCGTTATATGTGATCCGACGATTGAGACGGAGGTTCCCTCATGATGTCAAGATTTTTCACAACTGTATTACATGCATGTAAACTATATGTCCATGTATTGAGTATCTCTGGTTTAAGAGCGATTCCAATTATGCCACTATACCCATGCCCATACCTCATGTAGGTTGTTTTAATGGCGGCAGTATCACTCCAATTTCCACTAAAGAGACCTGGATTATGATGCAGTGTGTGTTGTCCTTTCATGAACTGTTGCTGTACATCATCAGACAATGCCATTGTCCGTAAATAATATAGATCATAGCGGGCATGAATACAATGACCAGCAGCACATGTTGGCATCATTCACTGATAGTGGCATGATGAAGTGGCCGATCTGCACCCCCTCTCTGCTCGGATTTACTTCAATATGGTGAGGACTGGTGTGACCAAACAACTTATCCAGATATTGGCTGTTCTGTTGCTTGATGCTGCATGTTGTTGTTCCTGTTGAAGCAGAGCTCTCACATTTCATGCAACTTTTTCCCAGTTAGCATTTTCAACACACCACCAACTGCTTCATTAAGAACTTCAGTAAGACAACTGTCGTCCATCAGATACCCTATGCATCCGATATAACTCATCAATAAATGCATACCACCTAGTTGGAGGTACACATTACTAAATCTAGTTTGGTTCTCCCATAGAACATGTACATTTTTACATTTTACACATAATCCTCTTCACCCCGGTTGGGGTATAGGGCCTCACCACTGCTCTCCACTTTAGTAGTTGCTGTGGTGTTGGTTTCTGTAGCGTGTGGTTGTTTTACGTGGTAGGGATGCTGGCTCTATGCACAACCTCCCTCCTTTCTCAGTCGGGCTTAGGACCGTCCATGGCGGAGTTACATAGAACATGTACAGCTACCATATAAAGTTGTTGATCTGTGGTAAATACAACACATACCTGACCTGTGCCTTCGGACACCGCATTTACCTTCACCGAAGCAGCCACAATAGTAGATGGATCTGCAGGAGGTTTATCTATCAATGGTAGGTAGACTATGTTGGTTTTTGGTCTCAGTGTGTGTCAATGCTCCCGACATACTTGTGTTGTATCCATTATATTCTGGGTAGGTTTAGGATGTACACATATCATTGAAGAAGTGGAAATCTAGTTATCTCCCTCTATCTCGTTGGATATACGTTGGTGTGAAGTCAAATTACAAGGATCTTTTCATCAAAATAGTATTCACGTGCAGTATCTCCAGCCTCATCTATTAGCACATGCATAGTACAATGCTTCAGTCGCACAATTGCATTATATTCTTGGTTGTTATGTACTGCCGATGGTTGTGTTTGTATCATTTCCAGTGAGTGCATGAACAATTTACCATTTGGGAATGAATGTCTGCTTCGAAATTGTCAGCTATTGTTTGCACTAATCCACTATCTGAGGTTGATATACCATGTACACTTGACTCCTTGAATGCAGCAACTGCTGCAGACTTCTTGAACCAAAGAACTTCAGCATAGCTACATGTAATTCCAAAATCATATGCATATCCAAGTAATGTCTTATAGTCTCGCAGCAACAATCCTAGTAATATTTGAAGATATGTGGGTTGGTTCCTCAATACACTTGTAATGATGTTGCCAATCAATAAGGCTGGTGGAATGTTTTGAAGTTTGGTTGATATTGTTGCTAACATATTATGATATTTATTTGTTCATTATGGGAAGAAAAATATTCAGTTGATTTTCAAAATGGCTACATCTGCCAATTAACCCAAATTTATAATTATTATTCTTCTATTATTATTTATTATAGAATTTATGTATAGTATTTGGCTCTATGCATAGCTATCAAGACTTTACATGCCTTATTAGCGAATGTATTGTGAAACCATTTTCAGATTGGAGGCCATTTTGTAAATCTTGAATATTTCAAATTGCCCAAATGTGAAAACTTCACACCCACCTGGATATCATTATATATGTCCTATAGGTAAATAATCAACAGAGAAAAAAATGGCGGGGATGTTAGCGTAATGTGGTCAATAATTTTGGCGGAAAGGAGTAACAGTAGAAAACAAGCTGTGATTGGGGACCATATATAACATACTTAATGGTCAGATGATAGAACCCTGATTGCCTTGGTGAGAAGCGAGCGTTCAAACCGCTGCTATTATTATAGTATATAATCATACATTAATATATACACTATAAAAGGAGTATATAGAACATATTCATTCTACCGATACATTTATTTCTGAAATCTATTCAAAAGCGAAACTCAATCACAGCTAGCGCCTCACTTGACTGCGTTTATTGAAATATCAATACACTCCAATAATCTATCAATCAATGGACGTATGATGGCATGCACACATGTTGAATTTAAATGAGGAATCTGTCGATACCATGGTTTCTACTCTATACTTCGAATCAAAACTACCGTGTGCTACCATATCATTCAACTTAACGTAAGTTCATTTACACCAACTATGATTATCCCGCATATTCTTGGACTCTCATATTTGATTTACATATAAATGTATACGATAAGTCACGGTTTATAAAATTATATCATTGTAGCCATGGTAACAATGCGACTGATAAATTGATCGAGGCGTATCTGTAACCCTAACCCTAACAATTCGGCCTCCACACGCGTGTGTGTGCGTTTTGTTTATTTATCGTCGCTACCGGTTGTCCATATGAGTGACGCCTCCTAAAGAGATTAGTCATTTTAGATTTTTGGAGGATAATGCAATGATACAGACAGACCCATTACAGAGTCTCCTCTTGTTCTTTTACGTGCACGGTGTACAGCACCGACACGAGACCTCGGTTTAAAGTCCCATCTGAAAGACTGTTAATTTTATTAGGGTCAGACGGGGGATCGAACCTGCACACACTTTAACAACGCCCAATATAGTTCATACCCCGATGGAAACTATTAACCCGCGATTTATTCCTTAAACAAAACATGAGCTAAAAGACTAATAGTCTTATTTTAAAACAATAAAAATATTCACATTTTGTTTGCTATAAATACAAATTTCCGCTAAATTAATAAAATGGTTCCGTGAGCTACATCTGTAACTACCTGCTGTTATTTCTGTTGCGTAAGCTTTGTTTGGAAGTGTACTGCTATGTGATGACGACGGATGCTTAACATAACAATACTGGGCATGTAGAAACCGCTCACAACGTTTCCTCTCTTCAACAAGATAACGTCGTTGGAAAAGGATACACTTTCAAAATGGTGAGTTAATTTTATTCGTGTTTGCTTTAAGAAATTAATTGATACATATACTCCTTGAAACTGGTTTATAACCGATACTATATACAGATTTATACATATACTCCTTGAAACTGGTTTATAACCGATACTATATACTGGTTTATAACCGATACTATATACTGGTTTATAACCGATACTATATACTGGTTTATACATATACTCCTTGAAACTGGTTTATAACCGATACTATATACTGGTTTATACATATACTCCTTGAAACTGGTTTATAACCGATACTATATACTGGTTTATACATATACTCCTTGAAACTGGTTTATAACCGATACTATATACTGGTTTATAACCGATACTATATACTGGTTTATAACCGATACTATATACTGGTTTATACATATACTCCTTGAAACTGGTTTATAACCGATACTATATACTGGTTTATAACCGATACTATATACTGGTATATAACCGATACTATATACTGGTATATAACCGATACTATATACTGGTTTATACATATACTCCTTGAAACTGTTTTATAACCGATACTATATACTGGTATATAACCGATACTATATACTGGTTTATACATATACTCCTTGAAACTGGTTTATAACCGATACTATATACTAGTTTATAACCGATACTATATACTGGTTTATAACCGATACTATATACTGGTTTATAACCGATACTATATACTGGTTTATAACCGATACTATATATTGGTTTATAACCGATACTATATACTGGTTTATAACCGATACTATATACTGGTTTATACATATACTCCTTGAAACTGGTTTATAACCGATACTATATACTGGTTTATAACCGATACTATATACTGGTATATAACCGATACTATATACTGGTATATAACCGATACTATATACTGGTATATAACCGATACTATATACTGGTTTATACATATACTCCTTGAAACTGGTTTATAACCGATACTATATACTGGTTTATAACCGATACTATATACTGGTATATAACCGATACTATATACTGGTATATAACCGATACTATATACAGATTTATACATATACTCCTTGAAACTGGTTTATAACCAATACTATATACAGATTTATACATATACTCCTTGAAACTGGTTTATAACCAATACTATATACAGATTTATACATATACTCCTTGAAACTGATTTATAACCAATACTATATACAGATTTATACATATACTCCTTGAAACTGGTTTATAACCGATACTATATACTGGTTTATAACCGATACTATATACTGGTTTATAACCGATACTATATACTGGTTTATAACCAATACTATATACTGGTTTATAACCGATACTATATACTGGTTTATAACCAATACTATATACTGGTTTATAACCGATACTATATACTGGTTTATAACCGCTACTATATACTGGTTTATAACCGCTACTATATACTGGTTTATAACCGCTACTATATACTGGTTTATAACCGCTACTATATACTGGTTTATAACCGATACTATATACTGGTTTATAACCGATACTATATACTGGTTTATAACCGATACCATATACTGGTTTATAACCGATACTATAAACTGGTTTATAACCGATACTATATACTGGTTTATAACCGATACTATATACTGGTTTATAACCGATACTATATACTGGTTTATAACCGATACTATATACTGGTTTATAACCAATACTATATACTGGTTTATAACCAATACTATATACTGGTTTATAACCGATACTATATACTGGTTTATAACCGATACTATATACTGGTTTATAACCAATACTATATACTGGTTTATAACCAATACTATATACTGGTTTATAACCAATACTATATACTGGTTTATAACCAATACTATATACTGGTTTATAACCGATACTATATACTGGTTTATAACCGATACTATATACTGGTTTATAACCGATACTATATACTGGTTTATAACCGATACTATATACTGGTTTATAACCGATACTATATACTGGTTTATAACCGATACTATATACTGGTTTATAACCGATACTATATACTGGTTTATAACCGATACTATATACTGGTTTATAACCGATACTATATACTGGTTTATAACCAATACTATATACTGGTTTATAACCGATACTATATACTGGTTTATAACCGATACTATATACTGGTTTATAACCGATACTATATACTGGTTTATAACCGATACTATATACTGGTTTATAACCGATACTATATACTGGTTTATAACCGATACTATATACTGGTTTATAACCGATACTATATACTGGTTTATAACCGATACTATATACTGGTTTATAACCGATACTATATACTGGTTTATAACCGATACTATATACTGGTTTATAACCGATACTATATACTGGTTTATAACCGATACTATATACTGGTTTATAACCGATACTATATACTGGTTTATAACCGATACTATATACTGGTTTATAACCGATACTATATACTGGTTTATAACCGATACTATATACTGGTTTATAACCGATACTATATACTGGTTTATAACCGATACTATATACTGGTTTATAACCGATACTATATACTGGTTTATAACCGATACTATATACTGGTTTATAACCGATACTATATACTGGTTTATAACCGATACTATATACTGGTTTATAACCGATACTATATACTGGTTTATAACCGATACTATATACTGGTTTATAACCGATACTATATACTGGTTTATAACCGATACTATATACTGGTTTATAACCGATACTATATACTGGTTTATAACCGATACTATATACTGGTTTATAACCGATACTATATACTGGTTTATAACCGATACTATATACTGGTTTATAACCGATACTATATACTGGTTTATAACCGATACTATATACTGGTTTATAACCGATACTATATACTGGTTTATAACCGATACTATATACTGGTTTATAACCAATACTATATACTGGTTTATAACCAATATATATACTGGTTTATAACCAATACTATATACTGGTTTATAACCAATACTATATACTGGTTTATAACCAATACTATATACTGGTTTATAACCGATACTATATACTGGTTTATAACCGATACTATATACTGGTTTATAACCGATACTATATACTGGTTTATAACCGATACTATATACTGGTTTATAACCGATACTATATACTGGTTTATAACCGATACTATATACTGGTTTATAACCGATACTATATACTGGTTTATAACCAATACTATATACTGGTTTATAACCGATACTATATACTGGTTTATAACCAATACTATATACTGGTTTATAACCAATACTATATACTGGTTTATAACCAATACTATATACTGGTTTATAACCGATACTATATACTGGTTTATAACCGATACTATATACTGGTTTATAACCGATACTATATACTGGTTTATAACCGATACTATATACTGGTTTATAACCGATACTATATACTGGTTTATAACCGATACTATATACTGGTTTATAACCGATACTATATACTGGTTTATAACCGATACTATATACTGGTTTATAACCGATACTATATACTGGTTTATAACCGATACTATATACTGGTTTATAACCGATACTATATACTGGTTTATAACCGATACTATATACTGGTTTATAACCGATACTATATACTGGTTTATAACCGATACTATATACTGGTTTATAACCGATACTATATACTGGTTTATAACCGATACTATATACTGGTTTATAACCGATACTATATACTGGTTTATAACCGATACTATATACTGGTTTATAACCGATACTATATACTGGTTTATAACCGATACTATATACTGGTTTATAACCGATACTATATACTGGTTTATAACCAATACTATATACTGGTTTATAACCGATACTATATACTGGTTTATAACCGATACTATATATTACCTTGAATACCGACGAACTCGCTAACCAACTATCTAAATAATTTATTACATTGCATACCGACGAACTCGCTAACCAACTATCTAAATAATGTATTACCCTGCTTACCGACGAACTCGCTAACCAACTATCTAAATAATGTATTACCTTGCTTACCGACGAACTCGCTAACCAACTATCTTAATAATGTATTACATTGCATACCGACGAACTCGCTAACCAACTATCTAAATAATGTATTACATTGCATACCGACGAACTCGCTAACCAACTATCTAAATAATGTATTACCTTGCTTACCGACGAACTCGCTAACCAACTATCTTAATAATGTATTACCTTGCTTACAGACGACCTCGCTAACCAACTATTTAAATAATGTATTACCTTGCATACCGACGAACTCGCTAACCAACTATCTAAATAATGTATTACCTTGCTTACCGACGACCTCGCTAACCAACTATCTAAATAATGTATTATCTTGCTTACCTACGAACTCGCTAACCAACTATGTAAATAATGTATTAACTTGCTTACCGACGACCTCGCTAACCAACTATCTAAATAACGTATTACCTTGCTTACCTACGAACTCGCTAACCAACTATCTAAATAATGTATTACCTTGCTTACCTACGAACTCGCTAACCAAATATCTAAATAATGTATTACATTGCTTACCGACGAACTCGCTAACAAACTATCTAAATAATGTATTACCTTGCTTACCGACGAATTCGCTAACCAACTATGTAATTAATGTATTACCTTGCATACCGACGAACTCGCTAACCAACTATCTAAATAATGTATTACCCTGCTTACCGACGAACTCGCTAACCAACTATCTAAATAATGTATTACCTTGCTTACCGACGACCTCGCTAATCAACTATCTAAATAATGTATTACCTTGCATACCGACGAACTCGCTAACCAACTATGTAAATAATGTATTACCGTGCATACCGACGAACTCGCTAACCAACTATATCTAAATAATGTATTACCCTGCTTACCGACGAACTCGCTAACCAACTATCTAAATAATGTATTACCTTGCTTACCGACGAACTCGCTAACCAACTATCTAAATAATGTATTACATTGCATACCGACGAACTCGCTAACCAACTATCTAAATAATGTATTACCTTGCTTACCGACGAACTCGCTAACCAACTATCTTAATAATGTATTACCTTGCTTACAGACGACCTCGCTAACCAAATATCTAAATAATGCATTACCTTGCATACCGACGAACTCGCTAACCAACTATGTAAATAATGTATTACCTTGTATACCGACAAACTCGCTAACCAACTATGTAAATAATGTATTACCTTGTATACCGACGAACTCGCTAACCAACTATGTAAATAATGTATTACCTTGTATACCGACGAACTCGCTAACCAACTATGTAAATAATGTATTACCTTGTATACCGACGACCTCGCTAACCAACTATCTAAATAATGTATTACCTTGCTTACCGACGACCTCGCTAACCAACTATCTAAATAATGTATTACCTTGCTTACCGACGACCTCGCTAACCAACTATCTAAATAATGTATTACATTGCATACCGACGAACTCGCTAACCAACTATCTAAATAATGTAATACCTTGTATACCGACGACCTACATATTGAATACGTCATGGTACGAACAGGTCGCGGCCGAAAACCGCAATACATTTATATAATAACACAATGTTAGTATCATTTTACACACAGGGATTCGGCATGTTTGGGGGTACTGGTATATATATTTAAGTACAGGGATTCTACTCTGTGGGATGTCAGATTTCGCATCGATCAGTAAAATGGCCCTATCTGAAACAATTTTGTACAAATCTGTCCAAATATAACGTCTATCCCGAGTCTTTATATTGTTCTTCAAATAAAACACAACTTTAAGCTGCATGCATGTATACTTTGCAAACAATTGCCACAGACATTGGCCATAGCAGGTCACATTTCCATACTAGGACACGGGTTCTGTCAGCAAAAAAAAAATCTTCGACGGGAGAGTTTTAACTGTGAATAACATTATCAATAAAATGTGTTTCCACTAACGTGTAGGTTTATTCGGCAAAAATGTACGTCAAAAAGAGATTTCGTAGAATTTTCAATTTGTTTTGAAAATTTCTAAAGCGGAGCAATTCACGTTGAAACAGTGAAAAGTGGTATTTTCTCAGTCACTGCTTGAGCTTCGTAGTTCGCGATCCGGAGTTTGAGCCCCACTGAAGCCGTTACGATTGTGCCCTTAGGCAAGGCATTTAAGTTCCACGTTGCCTCTTCTCTCTCCCTCGTGGCGATGGATGCCATCAGGAATGAGGTCTCGAGATTGATTAATATAAGTTGTAAGAACTTGTTTCGCAATCGAGCTAACATAAATTTGTATAAACTAAGCTTCGTATTCCTCCGCGGTTGGATGTACCTTTGTATTTTAGCGTTTTCTGACGCATGAGCAAACTGTGATTCTCAATGGCTATACAGGAACAAAATATATTCGGGGAATCTCACAAGCGTCATTTTATATTTCAGCGTGAATGTCTCTCCATCCATATCGGTCAAGCCGGAGTTCAAATCGGCAACGCCTGCTGGGAGTTGTACTGTCTCGAACATGGGATCCAGCCCGACGGTCAGATGCCAAGTGACAAGACCATTGGAGGCGGTGATGATTCCTTCAACACCTTCTTCAGCGAGACCGGAGCCGGTAAACACGTGCCCAGAGCTGTTTTCGTAGACTTGGAACCTACCGTAGTTGGTAAGAGAAGTTTCAAATTATGATGTTATGATGCGAATATTGTACGTAGATGTTTTGTAGATGCTATATCTAAAATGATATAATTATTCATCCAGTATAAGTTGATATAATATATCAAAGAATACACGCACAGTTTCACAATAATGCCGTGCACAGGTGGCTGCTTAATAGAGGTCAAATGTATAATAAAGCAACATATTTGGAAACTGTAAACTGGCTAATTAATACAGGTGCATGCATGGAGGTGATCATTAATAAAATGTGACTGTATCGTCTAATCTTTATTCCAGATGAGGTTCGCACTGGCACATACCGCCAGTTGTTCCACCCCGAGCAACTCATCACCGGCAAGGAGGACGCAGCCAACAACTACGCCCGTGGCCACTACACCATTGGTAAGGAGATAGTCGACCTTGTCCTGGACAGAATCCGTAAACTGGCTGATCAGTGTACCGGTCTACAAGGGTTTTTGATTTTCCACTCCTTCGGTGGTGGTACCGGATCTGGCTTCGCATCCCTGCTCATGGAACGTCTCTCCGTAGACTACGGAAAGAAATCTAAGCTGGAGTTCGCCATCTACCCCGCCCCTCAGGTATCTACAGCCGTTGTGGAGCCATATAACTCTATCCTGACAACCCATACCACTCTGGAGCACTCTGACTGTGCGTTCATGGTCGACAACGAGGCTATCTACGACATCTGCAGACGAAACTTGGACATCGAAAGACCAACTTACACTAATTTGAACAGACTCATCGCCCAGATCGTTTCATCAATCACTGCATCACTGAGATTCGATGGTGCTCTTAATGTCGATTTGACTGAGTTCCAGACCAATCTGGTGCCCTACCCACGTATCCACTTCCCTCTCGCCACCTACGCGCCTGTCATCTCCGCCGAGAAGGCCTACCACGAACAGCTCTCCGTTGCCGAGATCACAAATGCCTGCTTCGAGCCAGCCAACCAGTTGGTGAAATGTGATCCTCGTCACGGCAAGTACATGGCTTGCTGCATGTTGTACAGAGGTGATGTTGTCCCCAAGGACGTCAACGCTGCCATTGCTACCATCAAGACTAAGAGAACCATCCAGTTTGTAGAATGGTGCCCAACCGGATTCAAGGTCGGTATCAACTACCAGCCACCTACTGTTGTACCCGGCGGAGATCTTGCTAAGGTACAGCGTGCCGTGTGCATGTTGAGCAACACAACCGCTATTGCCGAGGCATGGGCTCGCCTGGATCACAAGTTTGACCTGATGTACGCAAAGAGAGCTTTCGTCCACTGGTATGTCGGTGAGGGTATGGAGGAGGGTGAGTTCTCCGAGGCTCGTGAGGACTTGGCAGCTCTTGAGAAGGATTACGAGGAAGTCGGTGCTGATGAAATCGGTCAGGATGAAGAGGGTGAGGATGATGACGGTCAGGATAATTACAGTAACCATGGACAACAATAAAAAAATTAGGAGGAGGTCGGCTCTGATGAATGCGGTCAGGATGAAGATGGTGAGGATAGTGACGGTCAGGATAATTACAGTAACAATGGACAAAAAAGGCATAATATTAAATTGAAATGGTCAGCTGATTATTTTTGTAATAAACACAAGTGGAATAATCAATTAAGTATCATACATCACCTGCCATAAAGTACAACGAGGGATTTGTATTATCCTACGTTAGTGAAAATATCGCTATAAACACCATTGAAAGTGAAAACAGATGAGCTAACACTACATTAGAACTGATAACAGCATTTAACTGTTCTTATCCTTTCCAAACATGCTTTATGCACGAACTACTGCATAGCATACATGTATCTTATTTCAGACACGAATTTTGTATATTTGATTTTACACATAATATATTTCTTTTTAATTTTGGCAAATAAAATCAATTTATAAGTGTTGGCGTTTATTGTGAACATCCATAAAACATGGACTGCGACAATCTGGCGGAAGGGATGGAGTCTCAAACTACACATTTCATGCAATTGTTGACAACGTTCCATTTATAATTCACAAAATTGTATACTCTACGACCCAATTGGATTCTGTTTCAATGAGAGACATCTGTAATGTTCTATTACCTCCCTTGACAGATAAAGTCTGATTTATTCCAAATATAGCAATTTTCACCTGATCCATGTGTTACTGCGGATATGTGTAGCATACTCACGTGCATACGTGCGAACATCGCATGCACATTTATATTCATTGCATTATTGTTACATTAAAACCTTTATTTTAATAGTTTAGCTATTAACTATTTATGAATTAGCATCGAGTTATTTATAGGACTAAATTCTTTTCAATGCATTTGTGCAACATTGCCATCACATGCAATACACCAGCGCATGATATACGTGTTGTACATTTGTGCAACATCACGAGCACATGATATACGTGGTGTACATTTGTGCAACATCACCAGCGCATGATATACGTGTTGTACATTTGTGTAACATCACCAGCGCATGATATACATGGTGTACATTTGTGTAACATCACCAGCGCATGATATACGTGTTGTACATTTATGTAGCATTACCAGCACATGATATACGTGGTGTACATTTGTGTAACATCACCAGCACATGATATACGTGGTGTACATTTGTGTAACATCACCAGCGCATGATATACGTGTTGTACATGTGTGCAAAATCACCAGCACATGATATACGTGTTGTACATTTGTGTAACATTACCAGCACATGATATACGTGTTGTACATTTGTGCCACATCACCAGCACATGATATACGTGGTGTACATTTGTGCAACATCACCAACACATGATATACGTGGTGTACATTTGTGCAACATCACCAGCGCATGATATACGTGTTGTACATTTGTGTAACATCACCAGCGCATGATATACATGGTGTACATTTGTGTAACATCACCAGCGCATGATATACGTGTTGTACATTTATGTAGCATTACCAGCACATGATATACGTGGTGTACATTTGTGTAACATCACCAGCACATGATATACGTGGTGTACATTTGTGTAACATCACCAGCGCATGATATACGTGTTGTACATGTGTGCAAAATCACCAGCACATGATATACGTGTTGTACATTTGTGTAACATTACCAGCACATGATATACGTGTTGTACATTTGTGCCACATCACCAGCACATGATATACGTGGTGTACATTTGTGCAACATCACCAACACATGATATACGTGATATACATTTGTGTAACATCACCAGCGCATGATATACGTGTTGTACATTTGTGCAACATCACCAACACATGATATACGTGTTGTACATGTGTGTAACATCACCAGCACATGATATACGTGTTGTACATGTGTGTAACATCACCAGCGCATGATATACGTGGTGTACATTTGTGCAACATCACCAGCACATGATATACGTGTTGTACATTTGTGTAATATCACCAGCGCATGATATACGTGGTGTATATTTGTGTAACATCACGAGCGCATGATATACGTGGTGTACATTTGTGTAACATCACCAGCGCATGATATACGTGGTGTACATTTGTGGAACATCACCAGCGCATGATATACGTGTTGTATATTTGTGTAACATCACCAGCGCATGATATACTTGGTGTACATTTGTGCAACATCACCAACACATGATATACGTGTTGTACATTTGTGCAACATCACCAGCACATGATATACGTGTTGTACATTTGTGTAACATCACCAGCGCATGATATCCGTGGTGTACATTTGTGCAACATCACCAGCACATGATATACGTGTTGTACATTTGTGTAATATCACCAGCACATGATATACGTGGTGTATATTTGTGTAACATCACGAGCGCATGATATACGTGGTGTACATTTGTGTAACATCACCAGCGCATAATATACGTGGTGTACATTTGTGGAACATCACCAGAGCATGATATACGTGGTGTACATTTGTGCAACATCACCAACACATGATATACGTGTTGTACATTTGTGCAACATCACCAGCACATGATATACGTGTTGTACATTTGTGTAACATCACCAGCGCATGATATACGTGTTGTACATTTGTGCAACATCACCAGCACATGATATACGTGTTGTACATTTGTGTAACATCACCAGCGCATGATATACGTGGTGTACATTTGTGCAACATCACCAACACATGCTATACGTGGTGTATATTTGTGTAACATCACGAGCGCATGATATACGTGGTGTACATTTGTGTAACATCACCAGCGCATGATATACGTGTTGTACATTTGTGCAACATCACCAGCACATGATATACGTGTTGTACATTTGTGTAACATCACCAGCGCATGATATACGTGGTGTACATTTGTGCAACATCACCAACACATGCTATACGTGGTGTATATTTGTGTAACATCACGAGCGCATGATATACGTGGTGTACATTTGTGTAACATCACCAGCGCATGATATACGTGTTGTACATTTGTGCAACATCACCAGCACATGATATACGTGTTGTACATTTGTGTAACATCACCAGCGCATGATATACGTGGTGTACATTTGTGCAACATCACCAACACATGCTATACGTGTTGTACATTTGTGCAACATCACCAGCGCATGATATACGTGTTGTACATTTGTGCAACATCACCAGCACATGATATACGTGTTGTACATTTGTGCAACATCACCAGCACATGATATACGTGGTGTACATTTGTGGAACATCACCAGCGCATGATATACGTGTTGTACATTTGTGCAACATCACCAGCACATGATATACGTGTTGTACATTTGTGTAACATCACCAGCGCATGATATACGTGGTGTACATTTGTGCAACATCACCAGCACATGATATACGTATTGTACATTTGTGTAATATCTCCAGCACATGATATACGTGGTGTATATTTGTGTAACATCACGAGCGCATGATATTAGTGGTGTACATTTGTGTAACATCACCAGCGCATGATATACGTGTTGTACATTTGTGTAACATCACCAGCACATGATATACGTGGTGTACATTTGTGGAACATCACCAGCGCATGATATACGTGGTGTACATTTGTGCAACATCACCAACACATGATATACGTGTTGTACATTTGTGCAACATCACCAGCACATGATATATGTGTTGTACATTTGTGTAACATCACCAGCGCATGATATACGTGTTGTACATTTGTGCAACATCACCAGCACATGATATACGTGTTGTACATTTGTGTAACATCACCAGCGCATGATATACGTGGTGTACATTTGTGCAACATCACCAGCACATGATATACGTATTGTACATTTGTGTAATATCTCCAGCACATGATATACGTGGTGTATATTTGTGTAACATCACGAGCGCATGATATAAGTGGTGTACATTTGTGCAACATCACCAGCACATGATATACGTGTTGTACATTTGTGTAATATCACCAGCACATGATATACGTGGTGTACATTTGTGCAACATCACCAACACATGCTATACGTGGTGTATATTTGTGTAACATCACGAGCGCATGATATACGTGGTGTACATTTGTGTAACATCACCAGCGCATGATATACGTGGTGTACATTTGTGCAACATCACCAACACATGATATACGTGTTGTACATTTGTGCAACATCACCAGCACATGATATACGTGTTGTACATTTGTGTAACATCACCAGCGCATGATATACGTGTTGTACATTTGTGCAACATCACCAGCACATGATATACGTGTTGTACATTTGTGTAACATCACCAGCGCATGATATACGTGGTGTACATTTGTGCAACATCACCAACACATGCTATACGTGGTGTATATTTGTGTAACATCACGAGCGCATGATATACGTGGTGTACATTTGTGTAACATCACCAGCGCATGATATACGTGGTGTACATTTGTGCAACATCACCAACACATGATATACGTGTTGTACATTTGTGCAACATCACCAGCACATGATATACGTGTTGTACATTTGTGTAACATCACCAGCGCATGATATACGTGGTGTACATTTGTGCAACATCACCAGCACATGATATACGTGTTGTACATTTGTGTAATATCACCAGCACATGATATACGTTGTGTATATTTGTGTAACATCACGAGCGCATGATATACGTGGTGTACATTTGTGTAACATCACCAGCGCATGATATACGTGGTGTACATTTGTGGAACATCACCAGCGCATGATATACGTGGTGTACATTTGTGCAACATCACCAACACATGATATACGTGTTGTACATTTGTGCAACATCACCAGCGCATGATATACGTGTTGTACATTTGTGCAACATCACCAGCACATGATATACGTGTTGTACATTTGTGGAACATCACCAGCACATGATATACGTGGTGTACATTTGTGGAACATCACCAGCGCATGATATACGTGTTGTACATTTGTGCAACATCACCAGCACATGATATACGTGTTGTACATTTGTGTAACATCACCAGCGCATGATATACGTGGTGTACATTTGTGCAACATCACCAGCACATGATATACGTATTGTACATTTGTGTAATATCTCCAGCACATGATATACGTGGTGTATATTTGTGTAACATCACGAGCGCATGATATAAGTGGTGTACATTTGTGTAACATCACCAGCGCATGATATACGTGTTGTACATTTGTGTAACATCACTAGCACATGATATACGTGGTGTACATTTGTGGAACATCACCAGCGCATGATATACGTGGTGTACATTTGTGCAACATCACCAACACATGATATACGTGTTGTACATTTGTGCAACATCACCAGCACATGATATATGTGTTGTACATTTGTGTAACATCACCAGCGCATGATATACGTGTTGTACATTTGTGCAACATCACCAGCACATGATATACGTGTTGTACATTTGTGTAACATCACCAGCGCATGATATACGTGGTGTACATTTGTGCAACATCACCAGCACATGATATACGTATTGTACATTTGTGTAATATCTCCAGCACATGATATACGTGGTGTATATTTGTGTAACATCACGAGCGCATGATATAAGTGGTGTACATTTGTGTAACATCACCAGCGCATGATATACGTGTTGTACATTTGTGTAACATCACCAGCACATGATATACGTGTTGTACATTTGTGTAACATTACCAGCACATGATATACGTGTTGTACATTTGTGCAACATCACCAGCACATGATATACGTGGTGTACATTTGTGTGACATCACCTGATCACATGATATACGTGTTGTATGTGCACATTCGCATTGCGTTATGATGTGGACAAGCATGCCATGATATATATATATATATGGGTTCGAACGTCGCACCAACAATGCACGTCATCGGGCGACTCTCCAGCTATTGTGGTGGAAGATCATGGGTGCCACACCCCACTCCGAGCAGTATTACACGGAACGGAGCCTCTGTAGAACCTCCTACCTGCATCAAACCAGTCGGATTGGTTCCTCGTATGAAATAATATAACACCCCAGTTGGATTCGAACCTACAGTTGATAGGGGCAAGAAGTCAACGAGGTTGTCGGTGGTCATACCCGGGTGTCATCTTTATTTGCTTCATTGTCTATAAACATTACAAAAATGTGTTTTATTAATATGATTAGCGTTAATAATTGAAATAAATGTGATCCATGTTTGTCTACACATGAACAAGTTAATGCACAATAGACACGACGTCACCTCATTGAGGCTTGCTGTTCTGAAACAATAGACACGCCGTCACCTCATTGAGGCTTGCTGTTCTGAAACAATAGACACGCCGTCACCTCATTGAGGCTTGCTGTTCTGAAACAATAGACACGCCGTCACCTCATTGAGACGACTTGCTGTTCTGAGACAATAAACACGACGTCACCTCATTGGGGCTTGCTGTTCTGAAACAATAGACGCGACGTCACCTCATTGAGGCTTGCTGTTCTGAAACAATAGACACGACGTCACCTCATTGGGGCTTGTTGTTCTGAAACAATAGACACGACGTCACCTCATTGAGGCTTGCTGTTCTGAAACAATAGACACGACGTCACCTCATTGCGGCTTGCTGTTCTGAAACAATAGACACGACGTCACCTCATTGGGGCTTGCTGTTCTGAAACAATAGACGCGACGTCACCTCATTGCGGCTTGCTGTTCTGAAACAATAGACACGACGTCACCTTATTGCGGCTTGCTGTTCTGAAACAATAGACACGACGTCACCTCATTGAGGCTTGCTGTTCTGAAACAATAGACGCGACGCCACCTCATTGAGACTTGCTGTTCTGAAACAATAGACACGACGTCACCTCATTGAGACTTAATGTTCTGAGACAATAGACACGACGTCACCTCATTGAGACTTGCTGTTCTGAAACATTAGACACGACGTCAACTCATTGAAGCTTGCTGTTCTGAAACAATAGACATGACGTCACCTCATTGAGACTTGCTGTTCTGAAACAATAGACACGACGTCACCTCATTGGGGCTTGCTGGTCTGAAAAAATAGACACGACGTCACCTCATTGGGGCTTGCTGTACTGAAACAATAGACAGGACGTCACCTCCTTGGGGCTTGTTGTTCTGAAACAATAGACAGGACGTCACCTCATTGAGGCTTGCTGTTCTGAAACAATAGACACGACGTCACCTCCTTGGGGCTTGTTGTTCTGAAACAATAGACAGGACGTCACCTCATTGAGGCTTGCTGTTCTGAAACAATAGACGCGACGTCTCCTGGCACATATTTTCAAAATAATGCAATTAGGTCATACACGACTAAGTGTTAGCTTAAACTTTATTTATTTTACAACGATTGCGAAGCAAGTTTTATCAACTTATATTAATCACTCTCGTTGGCGCGGATGAAATTGTATATGTGGTCATTCGTGTGGGAGGAAACTGGAGAAAACCCACCTGTCCGATATGGCGACCACCTTACCATCTCACATACTTCACGATCCGAGGATCGAACCCGGGTTGCATTGGTGAAAAGCTAGCGCGCTAATCAGACAGCCAATAAAATATAGAAATGTACCATTCTACAGGTTGACTATTTTATTGCTCACTGCTTTACGGTTATTGTTTCCAGCCCCACTGCAGTTCGTAATAAGGCCAACGTGCAAACTGTCGGACTTAAGCCTTCAGTGACGTCATATATGACGTCCAAGCGCGACGTTCTAGATGGAGTGATTTAGTGTTGTGGTTGCATAGTTTTCTATCATAGCAGCACTTTTCAGTCGAAGATAGAAAGATGTGCTTCATTCAGTGATTTATCGAATTCATGAACATAGAACGGTATAATTGCGTGATAATTGCCACTGGTGATAATAGTGCCTTAAATATTCATTCGGTGAAAGATAATTCGATTATACACTGGCACAAGCAAACGACAGTGAAATTTGGTGTGAGAGGGACAACTATGCGTCATTTACACTATATGAAATCAACACGCTTGGCAGAGTTGTCTCCCGCAGCCTGTCCTTTTTAAATTAAAAATACTTATTATAGTATATGCTATCAACTGCCAAGTAAAATATAAAACACTAGGGGTCATGTAACTTCTAAGAAATATTTCTACCACAATGTCATTGTGCATTCCAATGAATGATTGAGTTTTCTCAGTGAAAGAAAAATTAATGTTATCATTCACTGGTTTCAAACGGTGGAATATGGCATTTTCTCTGCCACTGCTTGAGTTTCGTGTTCCTCCGGTTGGATGTACTGTTTTGTATTTTAGCTATTTCTGACCATCATGAACAGTTAATTATAAAGTAATATATGTACATTCTAATGAATTTGTTGTGTCTTTAATGTTAACGGAAACTAGGACAATAACTTGAAAATTATACCGGAACTATTTCTTATTACGGACGTTAACGCTAACAATAGTGGTTGTGCGGTTGTGTATTGTAGTGAAATGAGGCTCCCACAGGGGCAGCTAAAATGAATAAAAATGATCAACAAATAATATATTAAAGCAGCATTACATCGTATGAAATAAAAGATATTTGAAAAATTCAAATTTTACGTATGGGTAGCAATGCTGCTACACATTCTAACATTATACTTTGTATGCTTATGTTCATTTGGTAAACGGTGTTTTTTTGCGATAAAAGAAACGCGAAACCGAAAGTAGGACTTTCACAGTCGACCGGTCACGCACTTGTTTACAACCGGAACGCATCGTCTGCACTTGTTTACATTCGGAATGCATCGTCCCCATTTGTCCCACGTTGTCGTTTTTAATTAAATTACTTGATATGTTGATTCATACCTCTGTTAGCTAAGTCTTTTAGTGACATTTCTACATCCCCGCGAGGGGCTCGACATTAGAGGAAGATAGATAGATAGTCTTTCATGTTCAAAATATATACGTTGTTTTCTACATCCTCTATTGTGTCACGCATGCGCGCTGTGCGTGTTTACATTTCGTGTGTTGATAAACAAAATCGCGTATACGACGGTTTAAATTTATTGGAATTTTATCGTTTCTGAGCGACTATTTCGATTTTTTGCAAACACACAAACATTAGTTATGTTATATGTTATGTTATATTTCGGGTTTTACGCCTGCATCAGCACCATTTTGGGCTATATCGCCGGCGGGCAGTTTACTTAACAACACCTTTCCTGGGCAGGCTCCAGCGGTTAACCAGTACTTGGTGATCTCCTATCTTACACTAATAAACACAAATATCCTCTATGTAACTAAACTACATTCTACATCCGTTATGTCGAATTCCGTCGGACCGAACAATAAAATTCTTCGACATAACCGAAATTTGACTTAACGAAATTCGATATAAACGGAGTCAGTTATATGTAAAATGATAGTGTCTGAAACGGGACTGATCCGACTTCAATATAACCGGATAATTCGACATAACCGACTTTGACATAACCGATGTAGACTGTAAATCAAAAACGGAGCTATATAATAAGAAACACTTTAGGGAAAAGTGACGGATTCTGTTCTCCACTTTATCTGGCCAGTGGAGTTTGGTATATGAACATTTGAAGTGCGTGGCTCACATCTCTAACAACATCAAGCGGTAATAATAATAATAATAATAATAAAGACTTTATTTTACGAGAGAACTCATTTAGCAAAAGTCAATCTACCATGAGGCCCTCAACATATATACAAATCAAATGATATGACTATAAGTGAAAATTGCATATTCGAATTATATAGTAATGTTAAAGCTGAAAAGTAGAGAAACTATATATATAATATGTTATGTATATGATGATAGAACAGATGGATATGTAGTCCAGTGGTTAACACGTTGGACTGGTAATCCAGGGATCGCAGGTTCGAATGGCTGTCTTTAAGCTGATTTCATACTATTTTCAAGATACCCCTATAAGTGATATATGCACATTGTTATATAGATTTATTGTCATTTATTGTCTCATTCTCCATTTTCTACTCTGTTAGATACTTTCATTCCTATGCTAGAGTCTCCTCTGGTTCGTTTACGTGCACGGTGTAAACCAATGACACGAAACATCGGTTTAACGTCCCATCTGAAAGACTGTTATATTAGAGTCAGACGGGGAATCGAACCTATGATCTCTGGATTACTGTCGACTTGTGTGTTTTATGTGTGCCCATATGAGCGATGCCTCCTGAAGAGATTAGTCATTGTAGATTTTTGGAAGATAGTGCATTGATACAGACAGAGACCCATTCCAGAGTCTCATCTGGTTCTTTTACGTGCACGTGACATGATACGCTCGGTTTAAAATTCAATCTGAAAGCTCGATTGCGAAACAAGTTCTTTCACCTTATATTAATTACTCTCGAGACCCCATTCCTGATGGAATCCATCGCCATGAGGGAGAAAGAACAATTATGAATACTAGCTTATGCATATTCAATGATATAATATATTGTTTACAAACTAAATGTGTTTACAGTTTTCAAACAATACCGGTATACATTTGCATGTGAGATTATACATTTTGCATACATCAAGTTTGTTGTATATGATGATGTTGATTGAGCTTATTTAACCCTCGCCGCCGGCGAACCATGTGGGCGAGCGAAGTTTGTTATAGTTACCTTTGTGTGTATTTAGGCAATCAATTCCAAATGCCTATTAACATACATTGTATCTCTTTTGGTTACGGCATATCAATCAAAAATATTATATTTATCATTGACTTTCACTGCATTTAATTCTGTACACCACTGCACAGTTATTGCAGTCTTTTATATTTCATTCAATGGTTTTTATAAAAGTCATATAAATGAACATACAAATGCATTCAATGAACGTTCTCTTGTGGTGGGTGTAACGGTTCTGCTTCTATACCGTGCTATGCCTACTTAGTACATCGATCTATACACAGAGCGTTTGATATGTCATATAAGTTATATAAAAGAGATATAGATCTTTATCGATTTTGCTTTAAATCATTCAAACGAAAGTGTCTATCTTCTATACTATTGGTTGGTGGGATGGGGTATAATCTGTTTTCGAATTTGTTTGCAAATGACGTCATCGCTGTCAGTAGCAGGTACTTGGATTATATGGTAGACGCCAAACACGAAAATGAGGAAACACATATCAATATTCACCATTTACTTCGAAAATATGTAAATGTTGATGTTTTTCATAAGTCTCATTCACGATTACCCTAAATAATCCCTTACACACACAGATATATGCAAAGAAATATTTGTTAAATGTTGTACCCTAAGAAGTCTAATGCTTGGCTGTGCAAGGTCACGTGTCGATCATGTGACAATACCGGAAAGCACATTTCTGGTACATGAAATTTGATTGGTTTCCGAAACGTTTTTTGACGCCATGTTGAATTCACATGTGAGTGAAATTGTGGTTTTATTGTCAAGCATACTTATTGCAAGTAATATTATTTCATGCTTGGCATGCAGCATCACCTAGTGGGCCACTCCCACTACCATAAATGTCACAAATATAGTGTAAATACACATATACAACTCTTTAAATTGTTCTTCTCAGTAACCACACTGCATAGAGCTTTGATAGTTGGCACGTAGCAGTATCTAGTGAATCTCTACTACATGTTAGTTTGCTCAAATAATGATCTTTGGATTCTATTTGACCTAATTTGCTTAAATAATGATCTTTGGATTCTATTTGACCCAGTTTGCTTAAATAATGATCTTTGGATTCTATTTGACCCAGTTTGCTCAAATAATGATCTTAGGATTCTATTTGACCCAGTTTGCTCAAATAATGATCTTTGGATTCTATTTGACCACACTGTAGGAGCCATCACATAATTCACATTGACATTCATAGTAAAGCTCTATCTAAAACCATCACAGAAACAATAATATCCAGATCTTTCATAATATGATACCGAAGCCAGATGCAAATTTCAACAGAGGCAATCTAGAGGGGTCCTCGAGAACCTGTGTTCAGTACCTGATTTATAAGGAAACACCACATACATTATACAACCATCTGTTGGTATGTCGTTCAGATATTCTTGTCCGAACTTTATTGTTAATTTATACAAATTTATTTTAGCTCGATTGCGAAACAAGTTCTTTCAACTTATATTAATCACTCTCGATACCTCATTCCTGATGGAATCCATCGCCATGAAGGAGAGAAGAGGCAATGTGGAATTGAAATGCCTTGCCTAAGGGCACAATCGTAACGGCTCCAGCGGGGCTCGAACTCCGGACCTTTCGCAGCTGAAGCGAACGCGCATCCACTGCGCTATCACGACTTCCACAACTTTATTGTTCACTATTCGATTACATACATATACCAAACTAATTGGCATGTGGATAAATGTATGTATATCTGGTGTTTGACGAACCTGAACTTCGATTGAGTTGATCTATCAATGCGGTAACACTACCATGCACAGTTTGACGAACCTGAACTTCGATTGAATTGATCTATCAATGCGGTAACACTACCCCCATGCACAGTTTGACGAACCTGAACTTCGATTGAGTTGATCTGTCAATGCGGTAGCACTACCATGCACAGTTTGACGAACCTGAACTTCGATTGAATTGATCTATCAATGCGGTAACACTACCATGCAGTTTGATGAACCTGAACTTCGATTGAGTTGATCTATCAATGCGGTAACACTACCCCCATGCACAGTTTGACGAACCTGAACTTCGATTGAGTTGATCTGTCAATGCGGTAGCACTACCATGCACAGTTTGACGAACCTGAACTTCGATTGAATTGATCTATCAATGCGGTAACACTACCATGCAGTTTGATGAACCTGAACTTCGATTGAGTTGATCTATGAAAGCGGTAACACTACCATGCAGTTTGACGAACCTGAACTTCGATTGAATTGATCTATCAATGCGGTAACACTACCACCATGCACAGTTTGACGAACCTGAACTTCGATTGAGTTGATCTGTCAATGCGGTAGCACTACCATGCACAGTTTGACGAACCTGAACTTCGATTGAATTGATCTATCAATGCGGTAACACTACCATGCAGTTTGATGAACCTGAACTTCGATTGAGTTGATCTATGAAAGCGGTAACACTACCATGCAGTTTGACGAACCTGAACTTCGATTGAATTGATCTATCAATGCGGTAACACTACCACCATGCACAGTTTGACGAACCTGAACTTCGATTGAGTTGATCTATGAAAGCGGTAACACTACCATGCAATGTGTCCTTACTTCTCCATGCATTCCTTGCACACAATAAATAATCTTATTTCCTATGAAAGTTTTACTCGTTACTGTTTACATGTTTCATTATGCTATATCATGTTTTAATTTGTTGAGGTCCTCGTGGTAGATTGACTTAATTATTCAAATGAGTTCTCTCGTTAAATAAAGTCTTTTATTATTATTGTTATTATTATTATTATAATGGTGAGTACGAAAATGCTCAAAATGTACCAAACATTTTTTAATATCATGATTGTATTATGTATACCAATATGCCACTTATATATTAGAGAAAAACGTGTATATAATGTATCGTATCATTGTTCTTACTGTTCTTATTATGTTCAAATTTATTTTAGCTCGATTGCGAAACAAGTTCTTTCAACTTATATTAATCACTCTCGAGACCTCATTCCTGGTGGAATACATCGCCATGACGGAGAGAGAAGAGGCAATGTGGAATTTAAATGCCTTGCCTAAGGGCACAATCGTAACGGCTCCAGCGGGACTCGAATTCCGGACCCTTCGTACCTGAAGCGAACGCGCTTGCACTGCGCTCAATAATGTATTGCGCTTAATGTTCTTAAGTGTCTACATTAATATCACGTGGAACATCACGTTCTTTATTGTCTACATTTTCTTCACGTGGAGCATCACGTTCTTTATTGTCTACATTTTCTTCACTTGGAGCATCACGTTCTTTATTGTCTACATGTTCCTCACGTGGAGCATCAAGTTCTTTAAGGTCTACATTTTCTTCACGTGGAACATCACGTTCTTTATTGTCTACATGTTCTTCATGTGGAACATCAAGTTCTTTAAGGTCTACATTTTCTTCACGTGGAACATCAAGTTCTTTAAGGTCTACATTTTCTTCACGTGGAACATCATGTTCTTTATTGTCTACATGTTCTTTACGTGGAACATCAAGTTCTTTAATGTCTACATTTTCTTCAAGTGGCGCATGACGATCTTTATTGTCTACATTTTCTTCACGTGGAGCATCACGTTCTTTATTGTCTACATTTTCTTCACGTGGAACATTAAGTTCTTTAATGTCTACATTTTCTTCAAGTGGAGCATCACGTTCTTTATTGTCTACATTTTCTTCACGTGGAACATTAAGTACTTTATTGTCTACATTTTCTTCACGTGGAACATCACGTTCTTTATTGTCTACATTTTCTTCAAGTGGAGCATGGCGTACTTTATTGTCTACATTTTCTTCACGTGGAACATCACGTTCTTTATTGTCTACATTTTCTTCACATGGTTCAAGTACTTTAATATATTTTAGTATATGATTCCCCCGCCCCAAACCTCGTGAAGAAACCATATTCCTCAATCTCGGAGAACATGCTATATAATATGTATTCGTATTCAGTGAGAAATGTTGAGAATCGAGCTGCGTCATCGAAACGTCATCGTAATAATTACGTTGTATAATTATTTACAGCATACTAATCATCACATCCGTTGACATCTTGTCAAGAAAATGGGTTCACTGCCATGAAGGGCATGTGATGTATGAGGCGGCGTCCACTCCCGTACCTGGGTCGTCTTGCTAGCTGTACCGATGACATCTTGTACCACGAGAGTATGGATACACACAGTTAACCGTTTCCTTCATATATATTAAGGTTATTATACTATTATATATCCATACAAATGACAGTGATTTAGCTATCAGGCAGTGGATAAATAGTCACCATATTTATCCCACCTCCATATATATATTACTGGATCTACATAGAGATTTAGGTTAATATACTGTTATATCTCCATACAAACGACAACCATTTAGCTAGATTTTGGCTTTTATTATGAACATTGGTTTGGCTATTACATTGTCAATGTATGTCGTATTGATAATGGAGTCAAGAGGTGCTTCTATGAGGGAAAGGGTCAATGAACATTGGTTTGGCTACTACATTGTCAATGTATGTCGTATTGATAATGGAGTCAAGAGGTGCTTCTATGAGGGAGCGTGTTAATGAACATTGGTTTGGCTACTACATTGTCAATGTATGTGGTATTGATAATGGAGTCAAGAGGTGCTTGTATGAGGGAAAGGGTTAATTGTAATATCTACTCTTGATATTATGTAAATGCGTTCCTGTACTATGTACTTGGCGTTGTAGACATTGTGTAATGAACAATTCTCTGAACATCCAGATGAACTATTCTCTGAACATACAGATGAACTATTCTCTGAACATGCAGATGAACTATTCTCTGAACATACATATGGACTATTCTCTGAACATACAGATGGATTATTCTCTGAACATACAGATGAACTATTCTCCGAACATACAGATGAACAATTCTCTGAACATACATATGAACTATTCTCTGAACATACAGATGAACTATTCTCTGAACATACATATGAACTATTCTCTGATCATACAGATGAACTATTCTCTGAACATACAGATGAACTATTCTCTGAACATACATATGAACTATTCTCTGATCATACAGATGAACTATTCTCTGAACATACAGATGAACTATTCTCTGAACATACATATGAACTATTCTCCGAACATACAGATGAACTATTCTCTGAACATACACATGAACTATTCTCTGAACATACATATGAACTATTCTCTGAACATATACATGAACTATTCTCTGAACATACATATGAACTATTCTCTGAACATACATATGAACTATTCTCTGAACATACAGATGAACTATTCTCCTAACATACAGATGAACTATTCTCTGAACATACAGATGAACTATTCTCTGAACATACAGATGAACTATTCTCTGAACATACAGATGAACTATTCTCTGATCATACAGATGAACTATTATCCGAACATACAGATGAACTATTCTCTGAATATCCACATGAACTATTCTCCGAACATACATATGAACTATTCTCTGAACATACATATGAACTATTCTCTGAACAAACAGATGGACCATTCTCTGAACATACAGATGAACTATTCTCTGAACATACAGGTTATGTTAGGACCGATGTTCGCTATTATGGTTGTGTACGGCCAACATTCCCGAATAAAATAAATTCCAAGCTAGGCCCCTTGTGAAGATCTGTTATATCGGGTTACATGGGATGATGGGATGTGACTTGGAGACCTCACAACTACGTTCCAAGACGAATCCGATTCAACGCCAGTATACCAAACTATGGTGAAGAAGGTAGCAACGCAAGTACGGGTTGCTTAAAATTCAATATATTATATAATCATACCCAATATTAATACATACGCTATAAAAGGAGTCTATATAACAAGTCTATTCTACCGATACATTTATTTATGAAATCTATTCACAAGCGAACACTCAATCAAAGCAAAAATATCACTTGGTTGCATTTATTGAAATATCGATATTATCCAACCAACTATCAATCAATAGGCTTATGTTCTTTTTTATTCAGTGGCATGCATGTAAAATGTAAATGAGGAATCTGTCGCTGTCATGGTTTCAACTCTATACTTAGCAACAAAACTTTCGTGCGTTATATAAATTTACTAAATTAAATTAAAGTTAGTTTACACCAAATACCCTTTTAAAGGCGCTGATGGCTTAAACAGACAGCTTCAAGTACATCTCCTCGCCATTTATTTGCAAATCGTTAGATTTAGTCTTAAAAGTTGACTTATGATTTATTCATGGTTTTGATCATTAGTCTTGGCAAAGGATCAAAGAATTCCTTTGAAGTTTCTTGATCCTGTTCACATATTAATCGTTCTTGTACAAAAGAATGTAACATTCTCCTACCTGTATCATGACAACCTAACAGACTACTTTCCCCCTCTTGTAATGCCTCAACACCAGTTGCAAAGTTCACCAACCCAGTTGGAGGATTGATTAGTGGGAATGGGTCTATAAACTTGTCTTAAGTTTTTTGCTTCCATAGGAATGGTGTAAATATACTGTTAACCCCAGATGCTTCGGGGTACTTACTGTCTTAACAAGTGCAGTGATATCTGAACAAATAACAACGGTGTTCTTACATGTATCAGTTTCATGTATGTCCATTGCATCATCTACGTTTGACTTACACGATAGCCAGCTAATGAATTGAAGGAGAAGTAGGTCTAAAAACACCACTGAGCCTCAAAATTAATTTCACTGGAAGATAAATACTCTTTCTTCAGATCTTCAGTTTTTAAAATTCTATTTCTAAAAATATTTGCTGCTTGCCGCTTGATGAAGAATAGACACATCGCTTATTTCAATACAACTGTCTACAAATGACGTTTCACAATCCTACGGTTCTGCAATAGCCTCGAAGTGACTTTTCTAAATTCACTGATTTGACAAAGCCTCTTGAATTGTAATCTCACGTGTACACACTAAATCTGTTATACAATTCCTCGGAATGAACATGAGTTCTGGCCATACCCGTTTAAGTGTCTTTTTAAGGCTTTAGCACACAGTTTACCATCTGATCTGTATAAGGGCTATTTGATTAACACATTATCAACACCTGTATTTTCAAATACGAGAATTCATAAACACGTTTCTCCATTTCAATAGACCATTTTAGCCCATCCTTCAAAATTTCAATGGCCCTTTCAAGTTCACTAGTCTTCTCTGGATGCTTCTGGTGTTTGTCTTCGGCCCAAACCATATAGCCAGCCAAACATGCTTTCATTCTATGATAACGAGCCTCAACTGCCACAAGATCACCATTTGAACTCAAAAGGCATGTATGCAGTTCACTGTCCCCTTTTAACGTAGACAATTCTAACAGTCGGGAATAAAGCTATTGACCCCTCAACGTTTGATAATTTCGATATATGTCTATGACTACATTTTTCTGCACAAATAAAGCATTGCACCACGTGGCTAAATATTTGTTTCTGTTATATACCCTCATGTTGTACACATGTACCTGAGAGAATAAAAGTATCTGTCTGTCTGTCTGTCTGTCTGTCTGTCTGTCTGTCTGTCTGTCTGTCTGTCTGTCTGTCTGTCTGTCTGTCTGTCTGTCTGTCTGTCTGTCTGTCTGTCTGTCTGTCTGTCTGTCTGTCTGTCTGTCTGTCTGTCTGTCTGTCTGTCTGTCTGTCTGTCTGTCTGTCTGTCTGTCTGTCTGTCTGTCTGTCTGTCTGTCTGTCTGTCTGTCTGTCTGTCTGTCTGTCTGTCTGTCTGTCTGTCTGTCTGTCTGTCTGTCTGTCTGTCTGTCTGTCTTCTGTCTGTCTGTCTGTCTGTCTGTCTGTCTGTCCTTCCAATCAAACGTATCATTTTTCAATTGTGATCTAGTAAATTTAATTTCCATTTCATCAGTGTTAAATGCAGTGTCGTCATCCTGATTGTTGTTGTAGAAACGGCGGACATACTTTGAGCGACAGGATTTGTGATAACACACCTTAACTTCACCGGTGTGGATTTTATTTTTATTTTCCACAATCCTCCCAGCAAGCTCGTCTGTTCGACCTTTGCAAACTGACAGTCATGAGTCAAATCAAGAACATTCTTATTTTTATCAAAACCCTTTAGACAAAAGCAGCATGTATCAGAATTAATGGCCGCTTACTCGTCTCCTCTTTGTAGATTTATTCCTCCATAGCATTCTATTGCATGTAAACAACATGGCGATATATTACACTGGGAACAATTTACCAGTACACCGGTATTTATAGTTTTTGTTTCATGATTCATAACATGTGTGATTAACAATAACGCATTAATGTATTAAGCTAATATATGCATTAATTCAAATACAAATATTTCTATTTGCTTCATGTAAGCTTTCAAAAGTGTGATCTAATACAAATGTAGGTACAACGTTGATCTACTCAGACCGACAACGTTCATTTCATCCTTTTCATGTTACAATGTAGTAAAACTGTTTTTATTTCTGTTGCGTAGGTTTTGTTTGGAAGTGTACTGCGGTGTGATGACGACGGATGCTTACATAACAACATTGCGCATGTAGAAACTGCTCACAACGTTTCCTCTCTTCAATAAGATAACGTCGTTGGAAAAGGATAAACTTTCAAAATGGTGAGTGCATTTAATTCGTGTTTTATTTATTCGGGTTAGTATTTATTGCTTTTAAAATATAATGTGTACATAATAGCCTTGTTTTTAAAAGATGTGCAGATTTTGTGGTTACTTTTTAACGAGTATGTTACGTTTAACTAAGCAACTAACTAATTCACTAACTTTCTTACCAACAAACTCACTAACCGACTGACTAAGTGACCTGAGGAATAAACTCACTACACACACGAGGATACGAATTATTCTAACACGACCCAGCTAATAACATACATACTCGTAGAGTAAAATCTACCTCGGGTTATTCTGCGATATACCTACCTTGAACTATGCTGCGCGCGCACCGTGTTTTGGCTATTCCATTTATACAATGCGTGTAAAGTTTTATGAATGAAAGTCACGTGATGTTTGTAAATACAACCGTGGGAATTCGCGGAAGTGGGCTATTTTTAGAATCAGATAATCTCTTGTCCGTCTTGTTTTTCTGTTAAGTAACGTTTCAGTTACTATTCTGTACAGTTTTATTTGACAAAATAAATAAAATTATTGATCAGTTACAACTTTTGTTCATTTATGCACTAGATTGATATTTTCATCACCCCTTACGCGGGAGGAAATGTCGAAAGCCAAATGCACGGCGCTTGAAAAAACACTCCTTTGATTCGCGTCTAAAATTATTAGAAGTAAGTCGTGTTAGAATCGAAATAATAAGTATCAACCGTGGTATTCGGCCTTCGTGATATATTTCTACGCATAAGAACTCCAAACTCTGGTTATTCTGCGATATACCACGGTTGATACTTATTATTTCTTAAATAAACTCACTACTCACACGAGGATAAGAATTAATAAACTCACACGAAGATAAGAATTAATAAACTCACTACACACACGAGGATAATAATTAATAAACTCACTACACACACGAGGATAATAATTAATAAACTCACTACACACGAGGATAATAATTAATACACTCACTACACACGAGGATAATAATTAATAAACTCACTACACACGAGGATAATAATTAATACACTCACTACACACACGAGGATAAGAATTAATAAACTCACTACACACGAGGATAATAATTAATACACTCACTACACACACGAGGATACTAATTAATAAACTCACTACACACACGAGGATAAAATTAATAAACTCACTACACACACGAGGATAAGAATTAATAAACTCACTACTCACACGAGGATAATAATTAATAAACTCACTACACACACGAGGATAATAATTAATAAACTCACTACACACACGAGGATAAGAATTAATAAACTCACACGAAGATAATAATTAATAAACTCACTACACACACGAGGATAAGATTAATAAACTCACTACTCACACGGGTAGAATAAATACTCACTACACACACACACACACAACACACACACACGCACACACAAAACACATACACACACTTCAACACACACTCACACACAACACACACACAACACACACACACACAACACACACACAACACACACACAACACACACCACACACAACAAATAAAACACTCATACACCACAACACACACACCACACACACACCACACACACACCACACACACACACTCACACACAACACACACAACACACACAACAAACAAAACACACACAAAACACACTCAAAACACAAACAACACACACACAACACATACACAAACAGGCACAACACACACACACACAAAGCACACACACAC
>CM026400.1:40393642-40416493 GCA_014843695.1 Archivesica marissinica
CTTGTGAAGTGTTTGTACAATGAGAATTGTCCGTTCTGAAACAAATAAGATAATAATATTAAGGACTTTATTTAACAACATAACTCAATTGATCAATGATGTCACTATATAATGATGCTCTAAACATATCGAAACATGAACCGTTGCATACTACATACGGACAGTCCTTCATAAACTCGACCAAGTCGTCACAGGCGGATCAGTAAGGCCAGTGGCTAACATGTTGGACTGCGAATTCAGGGTTTGCGGTTCGATTCCCCGCCTGACCCTAATGCTATGAACATTCACTCGGATTGGAATTTAAACCGAGGTCTCTTCTATCGGTGGTGTACAACGTGTTGTGAATATTCAAAGTTCAAACTAAAGTCAACGGCGAGAGAAAGAAACCAACTGTTCCATATGGAGCAATGTCTATTGTAAATTAAAATAAAACAGCTTTTTCATTTATGCTTTCCAATGAATCATAGAGTATTCTCGTTGCAAGAAAACTCCGAAAGGACCCCTCCTATCTCCATTCCACTATCCATCTTTATCCTTCTCTATCAGTGTCCCCTACACCAATCCACAACGATAGCTACCCATACTACTACACATATCAATCATAATGGTTTACATAAACACCCTATATAACCTCTTTTGGTCGACATTAATGTTCATGTCTACACTGATACCATAAACATATTTTTATAGTCCCCCCACAACATATATAAAAACCTCATTTGTTTATAATAATGACTATGCACATACTATATTAAGTAATGCATAACGTTGATACTGTCATGCTATGTACTTATCTGTATATATATTATGTTAATAATACTATGAAATTATGAGGAATAAAAAACAATTTTTAAAAACAACTTACACCGCTTTGAAACAGTGAAAGCTGACATTTTCTCTCTGTCACCGGTTGCGTTTCCTGTGCGGTTAGATGTACTGTTGTACTTTAGCTATTTTCTGACTATCATGAACAGTTAATTATTCAGTAATATATTCTAATACATTTGTTTTGTCCGTAGTCTTGACAGCAAACAGAAACTAACTTGAAAATGACACAGGAACTGTTTATTATTACGGAAGTTCACACTAACAGAAGAGGTTGTGTGGTAGTGCAATGAGGCTCCAGACAGGGCAGTTAAAATGAATAAAATTTGAGAACAAATATTATATTAGCCAAAGTCATTGGAAAACATAAAAGAAAAAGAAGATAACTCAAGTCGTGGACATACAAATTGTTCGATGAAATAATTCCATCTTACACTTTATTCCAATAAACACAACTATTCTCTATATCATTTCAAATGATCATACCTATCGTGTCCAGTGATGCTGGTCCATAAACTATAATCTAATGTATAAACCATTTTTGTTACATAGTGTCGCTACATCACCATTTCATACTCATCGTGTGGTGTGGTTTGGTGTGGTGTGATGTGGTGTGTGGTGTTGTGTGTGTGGTGTGTGCGTGTGTGTGTTTTACATTTATCGTCGCTACCGGTTTCCCATATGAGCGACGCCTCCTGAAGAGATTAGTCATTTTAGATTTTTAGAGGATAGTGCAATGATACAGACATAGACCGATTCCAGAGTCTCCTGTGGTTCTTTTACGTGCACGGTGTAATTAATGCACCGACACGAGACCTCGGTTTAACGTCCCATCTGAAAGACTGTTAATTTTATTAGGGTCAGACGAGGGATCGAATCTGCGATCCATGGATTACCAGTTCAGCGTGTTAACCACTGGACTACAGATCCGTCTGATAGAGTTATATTTGCTATGGATCTGTATGACCTTGACTTAATGGCGTAACATACAGCACATCCAAACATTTTGAATTCAATCAGTATTTTGCACAGCATTCTAGGTATTATATTTACTAGGGATCTGGCTGACCTTGATTTTACGGCGCATCATGTGTAAGACATAATGCTATAACATACAGTACATCCAATAATTTTGAATAACGTCGGTATTGTTCAAAACATACTTCTTTTCGTCAATCGAAAGTCAGTAGCCTTCGTTAGAAATTGACATTTGCAGTGAAATGTTATCATCGAAAGCGTTCAGCAGAAATTTAAATGTTGGTGTATAAAGAGAGGACACTAGTGTGCTATTCATAAGCACTTATGGTTCTGAATAATAAAAAACAGTGGCACAAATGTTTCGCGTAATCTAATTTGGTCTATATCTGGATACTCAAATGCTTTTTTTACATCAACACAATTAATCTAGTCTCATTCACTTTGCATGTGCAATGTTGGGCGGTCAAATGTGATAAACATTGTTCCAATATGGTATAACTACAACAATAACGGCTGACCGATTAACGCTGATCTGGGTCTATGTTGTTTGCATATTCGGCAATTTATTCGGCAGGTTAAGGGTTAATATACGTATTTTCACTAGCAATGAACTCTCAACGTCTCAGTTGCAAGGCGGACACCGTAACCATTAAAGCACGGAGGCATGTAATTATTAAACAATACAGTTCACCATTGTAAATTACCTGTTCGTGTATATGAAACCATCCATTGCCGTTACTTGTCTTGACACAGAGTTTCTAAAACAGAAAGGTGATAACATCTCACTATAGCTGGAGACGATGATACATTCAGCACCTTGTCAGAATTCACAACAACGCAAAAGAATGTGCGTGATGTTAATAAAATATGTCGTGTTTGTGGAAGTCTTGATAGCTCAGTTACAGCACGTTCGCTTCATGTGCGAAAGGACTGGAGTTCGAGCCCCGCTGGAGCGGTTACGAGTGTGTCCTTAGGCAATGCATTCAAATTCCACATGCCTCTTCTCTCTCCCTCGTGGCGATGGATTCCATCAGGAATGAGGTATCCAGTGTGTTAAATATAAGTTATAAGAACTTGTTTCGCAATCGAGCTAAAATAAATGTGTATAAAGTAATACCTGTCGCATATGCGAATTGTTTATCAATAACGTATGTACACAATGCTTAATGCGCATGCGTTACGCAACAACCAATGTAGTAACAGCTGTCTTTGTTGTTTGATTTTGATTATCGATATATGTCGAAGCGTTCCGAATGTACACAGAGTGTGACGAACCAATTCAGGCTGTCCGATTAGCGCAGTGGTTAGCGCGCTCGCTACTCACCAATGCGACCGGGTTCGATCCTCGGACCGGGAGGTATGTGAGATGGTATGATGGTCGCCAGATCGGACAGGTGGGTTTTCTCCGGGTACTCCGGTTTCGTCCTACATGAATGACCACATATACGCTTTCATCCGCGCCAACGAGAGTGATTAAACTATAGGTTGTTAATACTTGCTTGGCAATCGTTGTAAAATAAATAAAGTTAAAAACAAATTGTCATATTAAATCAAAGCATACCAGTCGAGTGTTTTCCCCTGGGCAGATCAGGAATGTGCCTTGAGGTTGTAGATGCATAGCACTGTAAAACAAATGCAAAGTACTAACATGAACATAGTTATACAAATACCAGGGTTCATTCTAGGTCACAGTTTTTTGGAGAAGTGAGAAAGGTGGTGTTTTTTAATATACTTCTCCAAAATAGGGTTAAGATGCACAGTACAACCATTAAATACAACAGTTGAATAGAAGGAGTGCTTTATAATGGGCCAGTGTATCTTACTAGACAAAATTTTGTTTGAAAATTGTTTTTTTTTTAGGGAGAAGTGGGGCCCCCAGAGGGAGAAGTCAGGGTCCCTAGGGCGACTATTTCGCCCACATCGCCCTCTAGAATGATCCCTGAAATATACATCAGTATATTATAATAAAAGAAATATATAATTATAGAAGTAGTACATACATTGCAAATACAGACTAACTTAACTATACATCTAGTTTATTTGGGATATAGAAAACGTTCGTCCATTGTTACACGGTGGAGAGGGTAAATTAACACTGTGCTTACATTTATTTTATCGTCGCATACCGGTTGCCCATATGAGCGATGCCTCCTGAAGAGATTAGTCATTTTAGATTTTGGAGGATAGTGCAATGATACAAAGTCCCGTTCCGGAGTCTCCTCTGGTTCTTGTACGTGCAAGGTGTAAAGCACCGACACGAGACATCGGTTTAACGTCCCATCTGAATGACTGTTAATTTAAGTATGGTCAGACGGGGGATCGAACCTGCGATCCCTGGATTACCAGTCCAGCGTGTTAACCACTGAACTACAGATCCGTCTGTTAAATTAACACAATAATAATCTGACAAAGAAATCAGTTGTCACGTCCAGGTCAAGGGAACCTGAAACGAACGATACGAATTATGCCAGGCTTTTGTCTAAGTTACAATATACATGGTAACAAAATGGGTGCTACCAATAAAGTGGCACCATGGTTGTCAATTCAACACTATAGTCAGCATATTTCTATATTTTAAACCATTTAAATGTGTTGAATTTCTAAGCACACTGTTTGTAAGAATATCAGTAAACTACTATGAACATATTGAACAGTTATGAGATGCGCAGTCCAGTGATTAACACGATGGACTCGGGAGTGCAGAAATCGCTGGTTCGATCCCTCGTCTGACCCTAATAAAATTAACATTCTTTCAGATGGGACTTTAAATCGAGATCTCGTGTCGGTGCTTTACACCGTACACGTAATAGAACCAGAGGATATTCTGGAATGGGTATCATTGCACTAGCCTCCAAAAATATAACAAAAATGATTAATAATCTTCAGGAGGCGTCGCTCATATGGGCAACCGGTAGCGACGATGAATAAACATAAAAATATAGTTATGGGATTCCAAATCTGGACGTGCCGTTGTCAACGTAAAATTCACACATTCGTGAAATGACATAATGGGTGTCGTCGGGGTAGCAATGATAAAATGATATCGATGAAAATCCCGAAACAAAAACAATAACTGAAAACATTGTTTTAAGCTGAAAACCGTGTTTTGAGAAAATCTTGTTATTTGATGTGTTGTTTGGGTATATGGGTATATCTCGTCGGCCAGGAGTGATATTAACGTCACCTATTTCTCTGGGGGGGGGTATCAACCCTGGCCGGCACTATTTTAAGTACTGAACCTACCGCATGGTCGTCTGTTTCGAGTCGCAGTAATAGTTGTCGTATTCAAATATCTGTAACGACATAAATCAAAATCAATGAGAGTTATCTCTCCCTGAATACTCTATATAATAATAGTAATAATTATAATAATAAATAGTTAAAGTAACCAAGCCCAAGTCGAGGTTCGAACCCACGACTGCCATATCCTCCATTACCTGGAGGCGAACACTCTACCGCGTCGCTATTAAAGCTAGCTCTATAGCGAGACAGTGTATGTCTCCCTATATACCACTACACCCCCCTCTTCATATCTTTTGAATCCAGACATCAACCGTTCATACAGAAATTCAACGGAGTATAGCCCTCTCCAACCGAAGTACCCAGCAGTGAGTCTGTGTAGTCAAACATGGGCCCGAAAAACACTTCTGACACCATTAAAGTAACCAAGCCCAAGTCGGGGTTCGAACCCACGACCGCCAGATCCTCCATTACCTGTATTAGTCCTCCTATATACCAATACACTTTATTTAACGATAGAACTCATTTGAACAATAAAGTCAATCTACCATGAGACCCTCAACAAATTAAAACATGAATTAGTACAATGAAACACGTGTATCAGACGGATCTGTAGTCCAGTGGTAACACGCTGGACTGGTAATCCAGGGATCGCATGTTCGATCCCCCGTCTGACCCTAATAAAATTAACAACAATGTCGTCCATTGCACGTGAACAATGATGCACGTGAACTATGGTCTACTAGTAATAAGCATAATAGGCCGCACGCTGAGCATATCAAATGTGTAATTTACACACATGTTCTTAAATAGCTCAATAACAATACTAGTATATGTTTATACAAGTAGCTAGAAGTACCGTATAGTTTGCATAAATAGTGTCCATATCTTCTACTGGACTTTCGAAACCGTGATCACTGCAACTGTTGCTATCCGAATCTTGTTCGCCCGTGATCCCCAATCGGTTCGTAACTGCCACTTGTAGAGATGGCGCAGATGCTTTTGTTGCTGATATCTTCGAGACAGCCATTTTCGGTACTGTTTCTTCAGTTTGATTTGGTTCTGTGTTTGCGTAAATGTCCTCGTTTCCATTTCGGACAGATACATAATCTAGTGACGGTATTGTTTTCGAAGTTCCATCCGCATTCGATATCGGATGATACATGTCGGAATTCTCGGAACCATCCCGTACTGACATAAACGAATCGGAATGTTGGTGCCCTCCCCGTACTGACAGTCGCGATGTCGAATTCGTTTGCATTGAAAGTGCATTTCCTGTAAATAATTAATGAGGCATGAATATGTCTCCCCGTGGCGCAGTCGTGGTCTATTTCGTTTATGATATGGTTTGCATAAACCTTTTATTAATAATATGTTATTGCATTATATACACATATACAACAATAAAAAGTTTGAAACCAAATGGTTTGGGCCACAAGCTCTATCAACTTAATGTGTAACTATATGCATGTAAGCACATGCCGAATGGTGAGTCTGCCCCGATGATGCTCGTCCGTGCCTAGAATATCGCCCCGGTGTCTTCCTCCACAAATACCAGTCGCCAGGTGATCTAAGCTGTCGGGGAATTTGTGTGTTTTACGTTTATTTATCGTCGCTACCGGTTGCCCATATGAGCGACGCGCCTCCTGAAGAGATTAGTTATTTTAGATGTTGGAGGATAGTGCATGATACAGACCCATTCCAGAATCTCCTCTGGTTCTTTTACGTGCACAGTGTAAAGCACCGACACGAGACCTCGGTTTAACGTCCCATCTGAAAGACTGTTAATTGTATTAGGGTCAGACGGGGGATCGAACCGGCGATCCCTGGATTACCTGTCCAGCGTGTTACCACTAGACTACATATCCATCTGTGCTGTCGGGGAAACTTCATATCCCCAAACAAATAACACATGTGGAAGTCGTGATAACACGATCGCTGAAGGTGTGAGAGGCTCGGAGTTCGCGCCTATCTCTAGCCGTTGCGATTGTGACATTAGGCAGGGCGTGTCTATACTCTCTCACGCATGGTGGTGGATTTCATAAAGAATGAGGTCTCGAGAGCGATTAACAAACGTTGTACAAATTTGTTTCGCAATCGAGCTAAAATAAATTTGAATAAAATAAAACATAATTTGTCAATGAGATATTTAAAAGCTATCGAACAGCACATACAATTATTATAATTCAAGATAATTTTATATTAAATGTGATATGTAATATTTTATTATTATTTTATTGTAATGTGTCTCTTGTAATTCTATTCAGAATGGCTGTGTACTTTTTATATGATTGTTTAAATTTGTGTTTGAATTAAGGGAGACATTTATAAATAGTAAAACCTGCTCTAATGCGAACAAAGTTGCCTTTTTTCAAATCCATAAGTACATTAAGATATACGTATATTAAGAAGATAGGTTCTCGTGATAGATTTAACGTGGCACATTAAAGTGACATTACATCGCAAAAAGCAAATAAAATGCTTTTTTTTTCACGTATAAATGCATTGTTACTACAAATTCTTTGGAATACATCGAACACAACACTGAATCAAGTTAACAGCGTTTGTGTGGTATACAAACTTTCAAAAGCTATCCATGCTCATGAATTGACGTTTGTTGTCATTGAAGTCAATACTAAACATGCGATACTTTCGTTTAGAGATAATTTAATTAAGATCAGTCTACAAATAAATATGCATAGGTACACATGTGAGATATCACGGTAAATATGTAGCATAACTCGTGTTATTCAGGATTTATATTACGCATGAATGTGCCCGTCTTCTTCGTTCGGTGTATATTTCGTTAAGACGGACCAATGAGTTGATCTATCTGATTTAGACAACATACATAAGTAGGTCGCGTCTATACGATTTAGAAAAGAGAAATGTGGCTTTTTCATTGGACCATGTGACTTAGTAGTTGTCTAATAGCCAATAAATAACGGAAAGACAAATAGTATTTCCTAAATAAAACACAACTCATGCATTACCTGTCTGTGTCATTCTTGACTGAATATTTTCATATAACAGTTCACCGGGAGTATTTGTAGTAGCCGTCAATATATGTGGATGCAGGACATTTAATGCGGCATGGTTGGCTTCTGTCACATCTGAATATGCCAAATATAGGTACATTTAAATTCCGACAGTGCAATATATCTACCGACAAGACAACAATAGTTGACCAAAATAGCACTCCTATCCTTTTTTATAACTATGTAATGTCATTTAGTGAATTGAAGGAATTACTAGCTATTTTTCACACGCCTTATTCTCCTCTTCCGTAACACACTGATGTATGTCATAAAATAATCTGTTCGTAGCCAGAATCTGAACTTATCCAATGCAAACTTTTTGTTCTGGTTCTGGAGCATCCGTCCACCCGCTGATATGTTGTTGCTATGTGCTTGTCTGTGCCTTTTGAGCATTTGACGACGGTACAAAACCTCAATGCTCAGGGACGAACTATTACAGACGGATATGTAGTCCAGTGGTAACACGCTGGACTGGTAATCCATGGATGCAGGTTCGATCCCCCGTCTAACCCTAATAAAATTAACAGTGTTTCAGATGGGACATTCAACCGAGGTCTCGTGTCGGTGCTTTACACCGTACACGTAAAAGAACCAGAGGAGACTCTGGAATGGGTCTCTGTCTGTATCATTACACTATCCTCCAAAAATCTAAAATTACTAATTTCTTCAGGAGGCGTCGCTCATATGGGCAACCGGTAGCGACGATAAATAAACGTAAAACACACGAACTAGAATGAAGACCTATGAAGATACATCTGTTAACAAGCTAGAAACATGTGCTATTCTACAGTTTATATGCATTTTACATTGGATTTCAATTCTTGACAAATTCTATTAGAGGTGAGTGCATAATTTGGTCATATAAACATTATACATGTATATACACTGAGCAAGATTTCTAACTGGTCACCTGGATTTCCGTAATAATTTATTATTGAAATGTGGAAACGTGTTCTGTTGAATATCAAAGAGACCTGGAATAAGGATGCAATAGAAAAATCGGGTAATAGTCCTTGATTATTTACAAATAAACACTTGTAGCTAAATTAAATCGAAACTTGAAAAGGAGATTTTGGGTAGGTTCATACCTCGCTTCAATCGTCATTCTCGCCAATTTAGCTGTTTTTTAAGTTGTAAGATTGAAAGTGATTCGTATTGTGGCACCGATTACATTGCTCAGTTGTTACACGTGCTTCACGTGCAGAATATGTATAAATGATCACTTAGCGCCGCGTGAGTGATTCCGTTTTAAAATTATTGATTCTGAGTTTAAGTTTTGAAAAGATCCTGCGCAATATATGTAGTGTAAATTTACAAAACGATTGGTGATAAAGTGGTTACCGTCGTTGACTTGTATACCATTGTAACCAATAATCACTAATGGTCACGAGTTCGAGCCCCGCTCAGACCGTGTCTCTTTATATGAAAATGTTGGCAGTTTCATACGGAGGGTGGTTCACCAAGTATTGGTTAACAGCTGGAGCATGCCCATGAAATGTGTTGTTAAACTGCCCCTCGCTCAAATTGGCAACTAGTAGCAACGTTAAATAAACCTAAATTAAAAAAACGATAGAAATCATGATTTTCATAAAATTGCAGATTTAGCGTGACCAGTTAGAAAGTGTAATGAATTTGAGATGTTCAAACCGGTTGAAGCTTGTACTGGGTGGGATTCTCCAAAGTTGATTAGCAATTCTTCAATTTCATCATAGCCTTTCTCCTCTGGTTTCAAATCGTGCATTCGTAATTGATCTGCAAGGAACACATAATATTCATCGATATCTACATACACGAAAGAGATGCCCACAACACGAACCGTGTTTGAAATGACTTCTGAGAGTGTGCAATGACCTATTTTCGGTGGATGACAAAGGTCTGCTCCGTGGAGTGTTGTATGACATTGACCTATTTTCGGTGGGGGAGAAGGGTCTGCTCCGTGGAGTGTTGTATGACATTGACCAATTTTCGGTGGGGGAGAAGGGTCTGCTCCGTGGAGTGTTGTATGACATTGACCTATTTTCGGTGGGGGAGAAGGGTCTGCTCCGTGGAGTGTTGTATGACATTGACCTATTTTCGGTGGGGGAGAAGGGTCTGCTCTGTGGAGTGTTGTATGACATTGACCTATTTTCGGTGGCGGAGAGAGAAGGGTCAGCTCCGTGGTGAAGCTGTCGTGAGTGTTATTATTTCACCATGTATATCGACGTCTCTCATGTGAGGAATGAATCCAGCTGCGGACCAGGCAATGGTTTGTGGTTCGAGTACCCGCCTATGCATGTAAGCAATGCTCGCCAAAGCATATGTGGTTTTCCTCCTCAACATATAACCAGAAAGTCGCAATAAAGTTGTTGGTGCAAAATAAAAGGTATATTTACGAATTGCATAAACACTTTTATAATTGATGTGTAATAATAATAATAATAAAGACTTTATTTTATGAGAGACCTCATTTAACAAAGACTGTGGAAGTCATGATAGCGCAGTGGATACGCGTTCGCTTCAGGTGCGAATGGTCCGGAGTTCGAGCCCCGCTGGAGCCGTTACGATTGTGCCCTTAGGCAAGGCATTGGATTCCATCAGGAATGAGGTATCGAGAGTAATTAATATAAGTTGAAATAACTTGTTTCGAAATCGAGCTAAAATAAATTTGTATAAACTAACAAAGATTAATTTTCCATGAAAAGATTCTAGCAAATATAGCAATGGCAATACACAATTGTAATAAGACAAAAATGTGTACACTATCATATGAAGTAAAAATAGTATAAATATGTAACTAGTTATACCCTGTAACATACTGTGTGTTATTTAAATAACTACATATCGTATACATTGTGATATCAAATGATGCAATAATAGTAGAAATATGTAACTAGTTATACCCTGTAACGTACTGTGTGTTATTTAAACAACTACATATCGTATGCATTGTGATATTAAATGATGTAATAAATAAATATGTAACTAGTTGTACCCTGTAACGCACTGTGTGTTATTTAAACAACTACATATCGTATGCATTGTGATATTAAATGATGTAATAAATAAATATGTAACTAGTTGTACCCTGTAACGCACTGTGTGTTATTTAAACAACTACATATCGTATGCATTGTGATATCAAATGATGTAATAATAGTAGAAATATGTAACTAGTTATACCCTGTAACGCACTGTGTGTTATTTAAACAACTACATATCGTATACATTGTGATATCAAATGATGTAATAATAGTAGAAATATGTAACTAGTTATACCCTGTAACGTACTGTGTGTTATTTAAACAACTACATATCGTATGCATTGTGATATAAATGATGAATAAATAAATATGTAACTAGTTATACCCTGTAACGTACTGTGTGTTATTTAAACAACTACATATCGTATGCATTGTGATATCAAATGATGCAATAATAGTATAAATATGTAACTAGTTATACCCTGTAACGTACTGTGTGTTATTTAAACAACTACATATCGTATGCATTGTGATATCAAATGATGCAATAATAGTATAAATATGTAACTAGTTATACCCTGTAACGTACTGTGTGTTATTTAAACAACTACATATCGTATGCATTGTGATATCAAATGATGCAATAATAGTATAAATATGTAACTAGTTATACCCTGTAACGTACTGTGTGTTATTTAAACAACTACATATCGTATGCATTGTGATATCAAATGATGCAATAATAGTATAAATATGTAACTAGTTATACCCTGTAACGTACTGTGTGTTATTTAAACAACTACATATCGTATGCATTGTGATATTAAATGATGTAATAAATAAATATGTAACTAGTTATACCCTGTAACGCACTGTGTGTTATTTAAACAACTACATATCGTATGCATTGTGATATCAAATGATTGCTTATTGGTTTAACTCTTTCAGCTCCGAATAAATTCAGAGCATGTGCAAACAACATAGATCCAGATCAGCCGCGGCGTAGCAAACAACATAGATCCAGATCAGCCAGCCGCGGCGTAGCGCCGCGTCTGATCAGGATATATGTTGTTTGCTATTCGGACAGGTGCTTCAGCTCCACTGCAATCAGCATATAGCCTGATCAGACGGCATGTTCTGTTCTGTCCTATCGGGTTCTCTACTTTTTTACAAAGTCGCTTTTATGCGACATTGGCGGTGAAAGAGTTAAACATATTTATTCATTCATAATGTAAAGTACATATTTATTGTATACAGAATGAAAATGGATTTAATCGAAAGCTTATTGAGAGTATCTCCATAATGATGGTTGTATATACGTAAATAGACAGAAGTACATCCGCGGTCGAATGTAGTTCCAATAATTAATAAAGTTAATTTTTCTTTTTGGTAAAAATGCATTTTCATGACAGGCAGTGTATAGTTTTTGTGTTTTTTGAGAAATTATGTGACTTGAGAAGACTTCAGACTAGTTGATGTGTAGAAAAGATGTGGTATAAGAATTCAGGCCATTGCAAACTGAAGGTTGGTATACTGTATTATTTGGCGGAGGAATACAGTGTGTAAACACAGTGACGTTATTCACAGGCGAGCACTGGTTATTTGAAATATTCTTGGTGTGTTTCAGTCTGATTTGAATACCTCTTCACAGTGGATATGGTATCAGAAGAAATGAAACATTGGAAATATAAATGAACAGACTGTATGTTTTTACTTTTTACTATCTGCTTCATGTAATGATAATATGCAAGTATGCTGGAAGAGGATGTGTTGCAATACAGCCAATAACGTCTAGGAAAAGTAATAACGTCTTCGATGCTATTCATCCGAGGTGGCATCAGTTGCAGAGTGGTTATGGTTCTTGATTTCAAATACGTACGCACGTACTACTCGCAAGCCCACTCTGGGTCTTCCTCCACCAACATGAGCTGGATAATTTACATATGACCTAAGCTGCTGGTGGGACATTTAAATCCAGACATTAAATAAACAAAGATTATCTGACACTACCTATGTACTTTCTGTTACATACTATATATGGCAATTCAGAGTTCACACAATGCATGATCATTTAGTGTACAGTAATTTATTTTCTTTTTAAACTTTATTTCTTTTACAGTGATTGCGAAGCAAGTTTTAACAACTTATATTAATCACTCTCGTTGGCGCGGATGAAAGCGTAAATGTGGTCATTCGTGTGGGAGGAAACCGGTGTACCTGGAGAAATCCCACCTGTCCGATCTGGCGAACATCGTATCATCTCACATACTCCCCAGTCCGAGGATCGAACCCGGGATGCATTGGTGAGAAGCGAGCGCGCTAACAACTGCTCTAATCTCGTTTCTGTGTGGTATACATGCCCTACCTATTTCTGTCGTTGATATGGAACCTGCACTGCTCGCGAAGCCACTGTCCCTGTAATGAAACAACAAGGTCAGGCGCTGTTATTGAAATATTGGCCTCGGACTGGTTTTAAAAAGTACTGGAGCCATTAACAGCTATTGATACATCAACTGATTGGTGGAATAGGCACTGCCACTAATAGTGAACGTGACTTCAAAAATTAAAATACAATATATGAGGTGCATTTTGGAATATTTTAAAATTGTTGCATAACAATTGGTGAAAAATAAGCAACATGTTATAAATGCAGGTGTCAGTGCAACATTCACCACAGAATTACCTTCAGAGTTGTCGGTGGGTGTCTTGATAGTCGGCAACTGAACAAAGCCGTAATATGTCATCACTATAGTAATTGGCAATGGCAATGTGATGATCAAATTATTGATATGTTTGAAACATAGTTTGTACTATAACAAAAATATATCCATATACCTTTCTTTTGTCATGTTAGTGGTAAAAGGTAGGCATATGGTATGAGATACTAAGAATATTCATCCTTCACATTACATCGTATTACATTTCGATGTCGACGTAATGCAATAGTATTTACGTTTGTAGGTTGGGGAATTACAGCAACAATAACAACAACAAAGAAACAACAGTGCATATATATATATTTTTTTTAATAGAATCAAAACGAATATTCGAATATTCGAATACCTTACTAACCGAATATCCGAATACCTTACTAACCGAATATTCGAATACCTTACTAACCTAATATCCGAATACCTTACTAACCGAATATCCGAATACCTTACTAACCGAATATTCGAATACCTTACTAACCGAATATCCGATACCTTATAACCGAATATTCGAATACCTTACTAACCGAATATCCGATTACCTTACTAACCAAATATTCGAATACCTTACTAACCGAATATTCGAATACCTTACTAACCGAATATTCGAATACCTTACTAACCGAATATTCGAATACTTTACTAACCGAATACCTTACTAACCGAATATCCGAATAGTGAAATCGCTATTCGTTGCCATCCCTAGTATATATATAAGTGTCTAATATTGATTACCGTTAATTGCATCTCATATAATTATCATATGTTTTCTGTTAATGATCACATGTATTTATGTATAATTATGTACTTGTATGTGAATAAAAGGGGCTTTGTCCTCGAGAGAGAGAAAATAACAAACAGAAAACATATTGTAATTTGCCGCTTTCGTGAGGCTCAAAGGTCAGTCTCTTGAAACATACAGTATTGTGTGCCAAGCTATTTTTAGGGAACATATAATGACACTGTATGTTATAATGGTAATTTCAATAGCGGTGTCTGACCTACACATTGCAGGTAGGCAGCATCGTAGGAAACATTTATCGTGAAAGTGTTTTCTTAAAAACGTATGTTAATCAAAATTGTACTTCGCGTTTTGTGAGTTATCTTATATGCTCCTGTTTGTGTGTTTTACGTTTATTTATCGTTGCTACCGGTTGCCCATATGAGCGACGCCTCCTGAAGAGATTAGTCATTTTAGATGTTGGACGATAGTGCAATGATACAGTCACAGACCCATTCCAGAGTGTCCTCTGGTTCTTTCACGTGCCCAGTGTAAAGCACCGACACGAGACCTCGGTTTAAAGTCTCATCTGAAAGACTGTTAAATCTATGAGGGTCAGACGGGGGATCGAAACTGCGATCCCTGGATTACCAGTCCAGCATGGTACCACTGGACTACAGATCCGTCTGTAAAGCTCCTGTTATTTATAAAATACAATTATATACACAGGGCGAGTAGATTGCATAGGTAAGTCATTGGTCCAGTGGTTAACAAGTTGCACGAACGAATCCAGGTATCGCAAACTACTTCCTGCTCTCCCCCGTATGTTCGAATCCCACTGTTGTGGCGAATCTTCAAATATTGGCTGATTTGCGGAAGGTAGATGGTTCTACCAGGGTACCTGTCCGTGTCTGAAGGGCCACCGGGTTTCTACACCACAACATATAGTTGGAGGGTCACCATCTGACCACCGCTATCATTTCCACTTTAAGCTTCCAAAACAGACAAACAAACAAGGAATTGCAATGTGCTAATGCTCTGAATAACAAACAAGCAATTACAATGTGCTAATGCTCTGAATAACAAACAAGCAATTGCAATGTGCTAATGCTCTGAATAACAAACACCGAAGCCAAAGCACGTTTCTTGATTGTTGATTCTTTGAGACGAATCTATAGTACCATACTAATTAATAAACGTGCCCATCACCGTTGCAGGTTCGAAACCCATTTAGAATGTTGAATTATATCATATGAGGAAGCCATCTAGCTGGACGGTCGGTGGTTATACCCGGGAGCCCGTCCGTGTCTGAAAATACTGCTCGAATGAGCCAACCCGGTCTTCCCCCATCAACAGCAGATGAACAGTCGCCATATGACCTAATAATTATACACACATCAGCGTTGCGACTTTAGCACACTACTGTTCTACATAAGACTTTGAGTTACTGCGATATATAGAGAGAGACATGTAGACACATGCAACAACTTACGCGGAGAAGTTCTGGGCGTATTGTATCGCGTTTTGAAACTGCCCTAGCCAAACCTACAACAAGAAATGTCTTTAGAATAGCAAGTCAACAATAAATGCACGATGTAATGTAATAACAGTAAATAATATCTGTATACTCATTTTTGCTAAATTACAGACATTTAGCTGTGAGATATTCGCTAGATTACTGACATTTAGCTGTGTGATTTACCGCTAGATTATTGACATTTAGCTGTGTGATGTACCGCTAGATTACTGACAATTAGCTGTGTGATGTACCGCTAGATTACTGACAATTAGCTGTGTGATTTACCGCTAGATTACTGACATTTAGTTGTGTGATTTACCGCTAGATTACTGAAATTTAGCTATGTGATTTACCGCTAGATTACTGACATATAGCTGTGTGATTTACCGATAGATTACTGACAATTAGCTGTGTGATTTACCGTTAGATTATTGACATTTAGTTGTGTGATTTACCGCTAGATTACTGACAGTTAGCTGTGTGATGTACCGCTAGATTACTGACAATTAGCTGTGTGATTTACCGCTAGATTACTGACATTTAGCTGTGTGATGTACCGCTAGATTACTGACAATTAGCTGTGTCATTTTCCGTTAGATTACTGAAATGTAGCAGTGTCATTTTCCTCTAAATTACTGATATTTAACAAGAATGTCATATCGTGTAGATTTATGAAGGAATAGAATAATTTACCTTTCTTGTGTCATCTGTATCACAGGCAAAGACTAATGGTTTCTTAGTAACAACCTCATATTTGACACAAAAGCAAAATCTTTCATCACCATCTTCTTCAATCTCTATAACACTGAAACAGAGGAATCAATGAACCCAATGATTGACTTCTAACTCTATAACACTGAAACAGAGGAATCAATGAACCCAATGATTGACTTCTAACTCTATAACACTGACACAGAGGAATCAATGAACCCAATGATTGACTTCTAACTCTATAACACTGAAACAGAGGAATCAATGAACCCAATGATTGATTTCTAACTCTATAACACTGAAACATGAACAAAACCCAAAACCAACAAACACAAACAAGGAATCAATGAACCCAATGATTGACTTCTAACTCTATAACACTGAAACATGGGAATCAATGAACCCAAGGATTGACTTCTAACTCTATAACACTGAAACAGGGCAATCAATGAACCCAATGAGTGGCTGTCTATATATGTTGTCATACATTCGAAATGCTTTAACACGAATTCGATCGCATCAGTTGCCAAGCTTTGAGATGACAAATCTTGAGACGTCAAAGTTTGTTAAACACACAAATATTGGTAAAAAGATTGATGGAACCAAAATCCTGTCTTGAAGTCAAGAAGCGGTTTGACATAAAATTGGTAATGCCAGTTGTATCAATATTATATCACCCACAGCGTATGTCGGCGTTGTATCATATACCTTCTATCTATGCATCAAGTTTGACATGTCTATGACAGTTGAAAATTAAAAACAAACATCCTTTCAATCTGTCTAGGTAACTAACATAAAATATCCTAGTTTTTGACGTGCTAATCTAATGCCACAAGTGTACGCTATGTATCGCTACGTTATATAGGACACTTCATAATGTACAACAATAAAGTCATTGTACCTTGTTCTGTCTGTCTGTCTGTCCGTCCGTCCGTCCGTCCGTCCGTCCGTCCGTCCGGCTGGCTGTCTGTCGGTCGGTCGGTCGGTCGGTCGGTCGGTCGGTCGGTCGGTCGGTCGGTCGGTCGGTCGGTCGGTCGGTCGGTCGGTCGGTCGGTCGGTCGGTCTGTCTGTCTGTCTGTCTGTCTGTCTGTCTGTCTGTCTGTCTGTCTGTCTGTCTGTCTGTCTGTCTGTCTGTCTGTCTGAATGTCTGTCTGTCTGTCTGTCTGTCCGTCCGTCCGTCCGTCCGTCTGTCCGTCCGTATGTATGTATGTCTGTCTGTCCGTCTGTCTGTCCGTCTGTCTGTCCGTCCGTCCGTCTGTCCGTCTGTCTGTCTGTCTGTCTGTCTGTCTGTCTCTGTCTGTCTGTCTGTCTGTCTGTCTGTCTGTCTGTCTGTCTGTCTGTCTGTCTGTCGTCTGTCTGTCTGTCTGTCTGCTGTCTGTCTGTCTGTCTGTCTGTCTGTCGTCTGTCTGTCTGTCTGTCTGTCGTCTGTCTGTCTGTCTGTCTGTCTGTCTGTCTGTCTGTCTGTCTGTCTGTCTGTCTGTCTGTCTGTCTGTCTGTCTGTCTGTCTGTCTGTCTGTCTGTCTGTCTGTCTGTCTGCGTCTGTCTGTCTGTCGTGTCTGTCTCTGTCTGTCTGTCTGTCGTCTGTCTGTCTGTCTGCTCTGTCTGTCTGTCTGTCTGTCTCCCCCCCCCAGTCTGTCGGTCGTCTCTGTCTGTCTGTCTGTCCCCACTGTTTCTTGGACGGCATTTAACCCCAAACCAAACAAACTTAGAAACGATATGTGTAATATAATAAGCTTAAAGCGACATTACATCGCAAAAACCATGTACTATTATATGCTTAAAGCGACATTACATCGCAAAAACCATGTAATATAATATGCTTAAAGCGACATTACATCGCAAAAACCATGTAATAGAATATGCTTAAAGCGACATTACATCGCAAAAACCATGTAATATAATATTCTTAAAGCGACATTACATCGCAAAAACCATGTAATATAATAAGCTTAAAGCGACATTACATCGCAAAAACCATGTAATATACTATGCTTAAAGCGACATTACATCGCAAAAACCATGTAATATAATAAGCTTAAAGCGACATTACATCGCAAAAACCATGTAATATAATATGCTTAAAGCGATATTACATCGCAAAAACCATGTAATATAATATACTTAAAGCGACATTACATCGCAAAAACCATGTAATATAATATGCTTAAAGCGACATTACATCGCAAAAACCATGTAATATAATAAGCTTAAAGCGACATTACATCGCAAAAACCATGTAATATAATATACTTAAAGCGACATTACATCGCAAAAACCATGTAATATAATATGCTTAAAGCGACATTACATCGCAAAAACCATGTAATATAATAAGCTTAAAGCGACATTACATCGCAAAAACCATGTAATATAATAAGCTTAAAGCGACATTACATCGCAAAAACCATGTAATATAATATACTTAAAGCGACATTAGATCGCAAAAACCATGTAATATACTATGCTTAAAGCGACATTAGATCGCAAAAACCATGTAATATAATATGCTTAAAGCGATATTACATCGCAAAAACCATGTAATATACTATGCTTAAAGCGACATTACATCGCAAAAAGCAATTAAAATGCATTGTGTAACGTATAAATGCATTGCTACTACAAATTCTTCCAACGACATTCGAACTGTAACATTGAATAGTGTGTTAGTGGTATACACACGTTCAAAAGTAGGATTTCATATAATGGTCATCCATGCACCTGAATTGACATTTAGAGATCATTTAACTGAGATTAGTCTACAAATAAATATACATAGGCATGCGTGTGAGATTAACGGTAAATATGTACCATAAATCGCGTTATTCGTGATACACAGGTTACCCTGTTTACATTATTTTGTTATGTCAACAAAACGCGTATACGACGCTTGTTTATAGTTGAAATACTCAGTTTTTTAGGCCAATATTTGGAAAACATTATACCATATAATAGGAAATTACATTGTGTATAAAGTTGCGTTTTCACTGATGTAGTGTCGCTTTAACTACATGTATCCTGATTAGATCCAGCGCTCGCCCACATGGTTTGCCGGCGGCGAGGGTTAATAAGCTCGATCATCATCATCACCAGCGCTCGTCCACATGGTTTGCCGGCGGCGAGGGTTAATAAGCTCAATCATCATCATCACCAGCGCTCGTCCATATGGTTCGCCGACGGCGAGGGTAAATAAGCTCAATAATCATCACCAGCGCTACGCCTCGGCTGATCACTATCTATGTTGTTTGCGCATGTTATTTTATTTACTCAGCAGGAAAAGGGTTAAACAAGTGTTGGGTGAGAATAATATAAATTGACAGAAAAGGTACTAAAATGCCTAAGCTTATTGATAAATGAATTCAATTGCAGAGCGAACAAAAGGAAACAATAACCGTAATAACCATAGTGTATATATAATGTAAAACCAATCGAGAAATAAAATATAATTAAATTAATCATAAAAGCCGTAAAGTATAAGTGATCGTGTTCATATGATCATATTAGTGCACTGTCATATTGAAGTATAAGCGTTCAGGGATCGCATGTTCGACCCCCCCCCGTCTGACACTAATACAATTAACAGTCTTTCAGATGAGAATTTAAACCGAGGTCTCGTGTCGATGCTTTACACCGTGCACGTAAAAGAACCAGAGGAGACTCTGGAATGGGTCTCTGTCTGTATCATTGCACTATCATCCAACACTCTAAAATGACTAATCTCGTCAGGAGGCGTCGCTCATATGGGCAACCGGTAGCGACGATAAATAAACGTAAAACACACACAAACGTATAAAGCATAAGTATATAATATTAAAAATAGAGTACAGAATACTATATGACACATAGTGCATTGGATGAAAGCGTATACATTGTTTATAATAGTGTTTACCTTTCAAACATTCTAATAGTGTATGAAGCCTCCGCGCGATTTGCATTCTTATCCTGGTAAACGTACAAGCACCCCTGAGCAATCACCAAGTAGCGCGACTGCCCTGTAGATCCAATATAATATATAAAACATATTAAACAGAATTCATTACTTTTTAATTAGTTTAAACATTATTTATTTTACAACGATTGCGAAACAAGTTCTAACAACTTATATTAATCACTCTCGTTGGCGCGGATGAAAGCGTAAATGTGGTCATTCGTGTGGGAGGAAACCGGAGTACCCGGAGAAAACCCACCTGTCCGATTATATTCCTCCAACGCTAATCTATACTAACTGAATACTAACCTGTCACCCGTAGCTAAACCTATGATGCTCGTGTTTCTTGTGCAATGCCTCGTTGCACTCGATATCTGGACATTGTAACGTCTAGTTACGATATTTATTGGTATTATAAATTATAATAAATATCTAGGATATTTATACCACTTTCAGGTTAGTTACATTTGTGTCATATCATGGTTAATGTTTATAGAATATTTCTGTAAGAACCTTGTGTTAATTACCTTTTAAATAACGTAGTGTCGAATATGTACATGCGACACTATAGTATACATGTATATAATCAGCCTGGAGTATAATGAAGCATACTGTTTTATATTGTTTTAATATTCGTGTATCTTGTGCAATGCCTCGTTGCACTCGATATCTGGACATTGCAACGTCTAGTTACGATATTTATTGGTATTATAAATTATAATAAATATCTAGGATATTTATACCACTTTCAGGAGTTGTTGTCTATTGATCCCTTGGTAACACCACAGAGAACTCCTCAATAAATGTATGCCGGCTGGGCTACGTCGACATGTACATTGTTTTAATATTACTGCTTAACTATGTTGTGTATGCTTGTACAAAAATGAGACGTAAATAAACATATATCTATCTATTCACAAAATTATATATATATATACATATTCACACAATTATATATATATATACATAAAAACCGCCATACATTGTATAGATTTCTAGTATGCATAATGCGAGATGGTACGTACGGTGGTCGCCATATCAGATAAGTGGGTTTTATCCGGGTACTCGGGTTTCCTCCCATGCGAATGGCCATATAATTATACGCTTTCATCCGCGCCAACGAGAGTGATTAATATAAGTTGTTAAAACTTGCTTCACAATCGTTGTAAAATAAATAATGTTTAAACTTTAATAACTATGCAGTGGAGAGAAATCCAATAAGTGCTTTTGCTTTCATTTCAATCCACTTGTATTTATTGTGTACATACATATTTGTAAATTATAATAGATATGTTTAACCAACAAACAGTGGTTCTAATGACAATACTGGTAAATTAAATAGTATAGTTTTAGCTAGATTGCGAAACAAGTTTTTACATCATTAGATTACCAGCTACCTCAATAATGGAATCCACCGCCATGAGGGAGAGAGAAAATGTAATGTGGAATTTAAATGCCTTTCATAAGGGCACAGTCGTAACAACTACATCTGGGCCCTGAACTCCCGGTCGTTCGTTAAGCGAACGCACTACCACTGAACTAGCTCGACTTCCAGTAAATGCAAAAGATCATTTATTAACTTACATTTCTTTCTACCAAGAAAGGTCTTGCCCGGTATGTGTAATGTACCAGAATGATTACACTGAACTCCTCTCATGAGATCGTACGCGCCTGTAAAATATATATCTGCAATGAATTTGACACACAATAATGATAGATGATAGACACGTACATGACTTTGTATTTCGTAATATAAATGTAACTGTATGCGTGTAAATGTGCATGGTGTATATGTATGCGTGTACATGTGCCTGGTGTATATGTATGCGTGTAAATGTGCATGGTGTATATGTATGCGTGTACACGTGCATGGTGTAAATGTGCATGGTGTATATGTATGTGTGTACATGTGCATGGTGTATATGTTATATTTTTTTTTTTTTATGATTCGGGTTTTACGCCTGCATCAGCACCATTTTGGGCTATATCGCCGGCGGGCAGTTTACCTAACAACACCTTTCCTGGGCAGGCTCCAGCGGTTAACCAGTGGTGTATATGTATGCGTGTAAATGTGCATGGTGTATATGTATGTGTGTAAATGTGCATGGTGTATATGTATGCGTGTAAATGTGCATGGTGTATATGTATGTGTGTACATGTGCATGGTGTATATGTATGCGTGTAAATGTGCATGGTGTATATGTATGCGTGTAAATGTGCATG
>CM026400.1:40417493-40435411 GCA_014843695.1 Archivesica marissinica
CCCTACAGAACCACTAACAGTGCTTCCACTACCCCTACATAACCACTAACAGTGCTTCCACTACCCCTACAGAACCACTAAGAGTGCTTCCACTACCCCTACAGAACCACTAACTGTGCTTCCACTACACCTACAGACTCACTAACAGTGCTTCCGCTACCCCTACAGAACCACTAACTGTGCTTCCACTACCCCTACAGAACCACTAACAGTGCTTCCACTACCCCTACAGAACAACTAACAGTGCTTCCACTACCCCAACAGAACCACTAACAGTGCTTCCACTACCTCCACATAACCACTAACAGTGCTTCCACTACCCCCAACAGAACCACTAACTTTGCTTCCACTACCCCAACAGAACCACTAACAGTGCTTCCACTACCCCTATAGAACCACTAACTGTGCTTCCACTACCCCAACAGAACCACTAACTGTGCTTCAGCTACCCCTACAGAACCACAAACAATGCTTCCACTACCACTACAGAACCACTAACAGTGCTTCCACTACCCCTACAGAACCACTAACAGTGCTTCCACTACCCCTACAGAACCACTCACAGTGCTTCCACTACCCATACAGTACCACTAACTGTGCTTCCACTACCCATACACTACCACTAACAGTGCTTCCACTACCCATACAGTACCACTAACTGTGCTTCCACTACCCATACAGAACCACTAACTGTGCTTCCACTACCCCTACAGAACCACTAACAATGCTTACACTACCCCTACAGAACCACTAACAGTGCTTTCTCTACCCCTACAGAACCACTAACAATGCTTCCACTACCACTACAGAACCACTAACAGTGCTTCCACTACCCCTACAGAACCACTAACAGTGCTTCCACTACCCCTACAGAACCACTAACAGTGCTTTCACTACCCCTACAGAACCACTAACAATGCTTCCACTACCCCTACATTACCACTAACAATGCTTCCACTCCCCCTACATTACCACTAACAGTGCTTCCACTACCCCTACAGAACCACTAACAGTGCTTCCACTACCCCTACATAACCACTAACAGTGCTTCCACTACCCCTACAGAACCACTAAGAGTGCTTCCACTACCCCTACAGAACCACTAACTGTGCTTCCACTACACCTACAGACTCACTAACAGTGCTTCCGCTACCCCTACAGAACCACTAACTGTGCTTCCACTACCCCTACAGAACCACTAACTGTGTTTCCACTACCCCTACAGAACCACTAACAGTGCTTCCACTACCCCAACAGTACACTAACAGTGCTTCCACTCCCCTACAGAACCACTAACAGTGCTTCCACTACCCCTACATAACCACTAACTGTGCTTCCACTACCCCTACAGAACCACTAACAGTGCTTCCACTACCCCTACAGAACCACTAACTGTGCTTCCACTACCCCTACAGAACCACTAACTGTGCTTCCACTACCCCTACAGAACCACTAACAGTGCTTCCACTACCCCTACAGTACCATAACAGTGCTTCCACTACCCCTACAGAACCACTAACAGTGCTTCCACTACCCCTACAGAACCACTAACAGTGCTTCCACTACCCCTACAGAACCACTAACAGTGATTCCACTACCCCTACAGAACCACTAACAGTGCTTCCACTACCATACAGTACCACTAACAGTGCTTCCACTACTCCAACAATAGCACTAACAGTGCTTCCACTACCCATACAGTACCACTAACAGTGCTTCCACTACCCCTACAGAACCACTAACAGTGCTTCCACTACCCCTACAGAACCACTAACAGTGCTTCCACTACCCCTACAGAACCACTAACAGTGCTTCCACTACCCCTATGTGCTTCCACTACACAGAACCACTAACAGTGCTTCCACTACCCCTACAGAACCACTAACAGTGCTTCCACTACCCCTACAGAACCACTAACAGTGCTTCCACTACCCCTACAGAACCACTAACTGTGCTTCCACTACCCCTACAGAACCACTAACTGTGCTTCCACTACCCCTACAGAACCACTAACAATGCTTCCACTACCCCTACAGTACCACTAACTGTGCTTCCACTACCCCTACAGAACCACTAACAGTGCTTCCACTACCCCTACAGAACCACTAACAGTGCTTCCACTACCCCTACAGAACCACTAACAGTGCTTCCACTACCCCTACAGAACCACTAACTGTGCTTCCACTACTCCTACAGAACCACTAACAGTGCTTCCACTACCCCTACAGAACCACTAACAGTGCTTCCACTACCCCTACAGAACCACTAACGTGTTCCACTACCCCTACATAACCACTAACTGTGCTTCCACTACCCATACAGAACCACTAACGTGCTTCACTACCCTACAAACCACTAACAGTGCTTCCACTACCCTACAGAACACTAACAGTGCTTCACTACCCTACAGAACCACTAATAGTGCTTCCACTACCCATACAGAACCATTAACAGTGCTTCCACTACCCCAACAGAACCACTAACAGTGCTTCCACTACCCCTACAGAACCACTAACAGTGCTTCCACTACCCCTACAGGACCACTAACAGTGCTTCCCTTACCCCTACAGAACCACTAACAGTGCGTCCACTACCCCTACAGAACCACTAACTGTGCTTCTACTACCCCTACAGAACCACTAACAGTGCTTAAACTACCCCTACAGAACCACTAACAATGCTTCCACTACCCCTACAGAACCGCTAACAGTGCCTCCACTACCCCTACAGAACCACTAACAGTGCTTCCACTGTAACAGAAATTATACAGCCATATCTCAAGTTCGATATCAGCCCGAATGATCCTTGATGATGGAACGATCTAGCATAAGTGGGAAAAGTAACTGCTCAAACAATTACTGGAGTGATATCACACCCACTATGAGACGCTGTTTACATTATTTCCAGTGTGCTTAGAGATAGAACTCAGGTTGCATGCGGTGATTAAAGCTTATTATATCGCTTATTTCCCTAGGACAATTATATCTTACAATTTCATTATTCACTTAACTTAGAATGTACTACACATCGAGATATTCTACAGTGTAGATGATTGGACTCGTGATTAGAGTATTATATTTCCATTTGCACTAATCAATTATTCATACTTTAAGGAAAATGTTAAAGATCTTCCCACATATAAACTGACTAAAATGGAACTTTAAACTTTATTTATTTTACAACGACTGTGAAGCAAGTTTTAGCAACTTATATTAATCACTCTCGTTGACGCGGATGAAAGCGTATATGTGGTCATTCGTGTGGGAGGAAACCGGAGTACCCGGAGAAAACCCACTTGTCGGAGTTGACGACCACCGTACCAACTCACATACTTCCCGGTCCGAGGATGGAACCCGGTAATTGTAAATGGACAAAGGTAATATAGTTGCTGATTATGCCAATAAGTTTGAAGCTTTGAAACTATTTATTCACCACATTAAGCAATAGCTGTTATAAAATTGCATTGATACGTCCACAATCAATTGATTGTTTTGTCGTGTGTATATAATTATATTATACACAAGTAGGTCAGCGCAATTTCATGAGTGGTTATCAGCAAATTATCACCTCAAGAAAACAAATCACTATTCAGTTCGTTGCAAAAACAATGTTGCCTTGGATTTGCAGTCAAAACCATGCTGCGTCGTAACGTCATACCTTTACAGACGGATCTGTAGTCCAGTGGTAACACACTGGACTGGTAATCCAGGGATCGCAGGTTCGATGCCCCGTCTGACCATAATAAAATTAACAGTCTTTCAGATGGAACTTTAAACCGAGGTCTCGTGTCGGTGCTGTACGCCGTGCACGTAAAAGAACCAGAGGAGATGCTGGAATGGGTCTCTGTCTGTATCATGTACTATCCTCCAAAAATCTAAAATGACTAATCTCTTCAGGAAGCGTCGCTCATATGGGCAACCGGTAGCGACGATAAATAAACGTAAAACACACACACGTCATACCTTTGTGCTTGCAGTCCATTATTATTAATATTGGATTGGTGTCAAAGGCCAGAGTATTATATTAAATGCTATGCGTAAATTACGAAATTAACAATATTAATTAGTAGGATCTGGTTGTATAAGTGTGTGTTTTATGTAAGATTTAAGCCTTAAACGGACCCAATATGTAACATAATATTGGTACTGTCTTCGACGCGACGCACCTCACACAGTCCAATATTGTACATATTGGATCGTTTTCGGCTTATATCCTATGCATAACATGGTTAATTTCTACGAATACAATGCAAACAATTCTGAATTTGCAACAGATATTATTATCTTATATATATTATATATTTGAACTTTTTTACAAAACTGTTAAACCAATTTTATTATATGGATGTGAAATATGGGGATATAGCAACAATTCAGTAATTGAAAAAGTACAATTAATGTTATACTGGTTTTCTTTTAGCCGGCTCCTTCAAGGTGACGGATCTCCTTCAATGAAGACGGTGGGACGCAGACTTCTTGGTGGCGTGAGGACACCAACATAGAAACCGGAACCATTATTGCTGCTGTGAGCTGACAAATCGTGGAGGGTGTGGCCCTACAAGGGACCCACCCCTTCGAAAGATGGTACAGGACCTGTCACCCTGAGAAGAACGAAGATGCCTTTCCAGTTATCTACATAAGCAACTTAGATGACAAAGTAAACTACTTAGAGAAACCAGTCGCCCAAATGCCTCGGCGGATGCGACTATAAAGACAATTATATCGTTCGTTCGTTCGTTCGTTCGCCTTATACATTACCAACAACTAGTTATTATGCTCATTTAGTCGCCCACATGCATTTATGCGGTAACGACGTTAAACAGAATTATGTGGTAGTTCTTGCCAGCACAATTATGGTGAATGCAACGGGCAGCATCTACTTAACTGAATAGGCATACGGTACAGCGATCTATAGGTAGACGGTACAGCGATATATAGGTAGACGGTACAGCGATATATAGGTAGGCGGTACAGCGATATATAGGTAGACGGTACAGCGATATATAGGTAGACGGTACAGCGGTCTATAGGCAGACGATACAGCGATCTATAGGTAGACGGTACAGCGATATATAGGCAGACGGTACAGCGATATATAGGTAGACGGTACAGCGATATATAGGTAGACGGTACAGCGGTCTATAGGCAGACGATACAGCGATCTATAGGTAGACGGTACAGCGATCTATAGGCATACGGTACAGCGATATATAGGTAGGCGGTACAGCGATCTATAGGTAGGCGGTACAGCGATATATAGGTAGACGGTACAGCGATATATAGGTAGACGGTACAGCGGTCTATAGGCAGACGGTACAGCGATATATAGGTAGACGGTACAGCGATATATAGGTAGACGGTACAGCGATATATAGGTAGACGGTACAGCGGTCTATAGGCAGACGGTACAGCGATATATAGGTAGACGGTACAGCGATATATAGGTAGACGGTACAGCGATATATAGGTAGACGGTACAGCGATCTATAGGTAGACGGTACAGCGATATATAGGTAGACGGTACAGCGATCTATAGGTAGACGGTACAGCGATCTATAGGCAGACGGTACAGCGATCTATAGGTAGACGGTACAGCGATCTATAGGTAGACGGTACAGCGATCTATAGGCAGACGGTACAGCGATCTATAGGTAGACGGTACAGCGATCTATAGGTAGACGGTACAGCGATCTATAGGTAGACGGTACAGCGATATATAGGCATACGGTACAGCGATATATAGGTAGGCGGTACAGCGATATATAGGTAGGCGGTACAGCGATATATAGGTAGGCGGTACAGCGATATATAGGTAGGCGGTACAGCGATATATAGGTAGGCGGTACAGCGATATATAGGTAGGCGGTACAGCGATCTATAGGCAGACGGTACAGCGATATATAGGTAGACGGTACAGCGATCTATAGGTAGACGGTACAGCGATCTATAGGCATACGGTACAGCGATCTATAGGCAGACGGTACAGCGATCTATAGGTAGACGGTACAGCGATCTATAGGTAGGCGGTACAGCGATCTATAGGTAGACGGTACAGCGATCTATAGGCATACGGTACAGCGATATATAGGTAGACGGTACAGCGATCTATAGGTAGACGGTACAACGATCTATAGGTAGACGGTACAGCGATCTATAGGTAGACGGTACAGCGATCTATAGGTAGACGGTACAGCGATATATAGGTAGGCGGTACAGCGATATATAGGTAGGCGGTACAGCGATATATAGGTAGGCGGTACAGCGATATATAGGTAGGCGGTACAGCGATCTATAGGCAGACGGTACAGCGATATATAGGTAGACGGTACAGCGATCTATAGGTAGACGGTACAGCGATCTATAGGCATACGGAACAGCGATCTATAGGCAGACGGTACAGCGATCTATAGGTAGACGGTACAGCGATCTATAGGTAGGCGGTACAGCGATCTATAGGTAGACGGTACAGCGATCTATAGGCATACGGTACAGCGATATATAGGTAGACGGTACAGCGATCTATAGGTAGACGGTACAGCGATCTATAGGTAGACGGTACAGCGATCTATAGGTAGACGGTACAGCGATCTATAGGTAGACGGTACAGCGATATATAGGCAGACGATACAGCGATATATATGTAGACGGTACAGCGATCTATAGGTAGACGGTACAGCGATATATAGGTAGACGGTACAGCGATCTATAGGTAGACGGTACAGCGATATATAGGTAGACGGTACAGCGATCTATAGGTAGACGGTACAGCGATCTATAGGTAGACGGTACAGCGATATATAGGTAGACGGTACAGCGATCTATAGGTAGGCGGTACAGCGATCTATAGGTAGGCGGTACAGCGATCTATCTGTAGACGGTACAGCGATCTATAGGTAGACGGTACAGCGATCTATAGGTAGACGGTACAGCGATATATAGGTAGGCGGTACACCGATCTATAGGTAGGCGGTACACCGATCTATAGGTAGACGGTACAGCGGTCTATAGGCAGACGGTACAGCGATATATAGGTAGACGGTACAGCGATCTATAGGCAGACGGTACAGCGATATATAGGTAGACGGTACAGCGGTCTATAGGCAGACGAGCACATGTTCAGCATAAATTAACTAACGTATGCACCTGTTAGCTGAGCACGCGCTTGGATAACAAAGTATCGACATTTGATCATCACTCATTGTTTCGAGAAATAATACACGCCTTACAAGCAGCTGCTGACATGTGCACGCTTATATTAGGGCGTTCGCTCGCATGATAAAACAAGCTACTGTTAACATGTTGATTGCTACATTTAAATGTCACGACGATAAACGTAAGGTCATGCTAAAGAAGAAAGTGTTGAAATCGCACCCCAGATTCTCTGGTGTTTATATTAACCATGATTTATCTCAGGCGGATAGAGTGATGAGCAATAATTTTAGAACAATTCTGGGTGCTCTTAAACAGCATAATCTTACACTCAGAGGATCCCGCATTGTCCGTGGTAATTATGGCGACGACTCAACGAGGGATCGTTCCGAGGATCAAACGCGTGATGCGAACGAATATAGTTCCGGCTCTCGTTCATCTACCAATCGTGACAACACACGAGGTCATTCTCAGAGCCGTGACAGTTGGAACCGCGTAGGTCGCGGACGAAATGGCAACAACGGACGGCGTGGTGGCTACAGACAACTGAACCAAAGCAGAAAATGAGTGAACGTCGGGTTTTGGAACGTCCGCGGTTGGAACTGTAACATTGATTCTGACAGTCATGTTTTAAGATCTTCTTGTGTTTTAAATAGTGATTGTGAGATTATAGGTGTAGCTGAGACTCATCTTTTAAATGATAATGTTTTACACGTCGATGGTTATCAATGGTTTGGTTTTAATCGTGATAATATTCATAAAAATGCACGGACAGGTTCCGGAGGCGTAGGCTTTTTGATAAAAAATGTTATTTGCAATGAATTCAATATTTCTGTACTAGATTGTTCGTTTGAAGGAATTATGTGGTTAAAAATGTACCGTAAATCTGATAATTGTGTTATCATGCCATGTGTTTGTTATTTGCCACCGGAAAACTCATCTAGACGCATTGATGTTAATTCGTTCTATGATAATCTTTTGACTGGTATTTACAGAAATCAGAATGAAGGAACCGTATTTATATGTGGATACTTTAACAGTCGTTGTGGAGATTTAGATGATTTTATTAATGGCGTTGATAATATACCTATTCGCAATGTTGTTGATTTTAAAACTAATTCATATGGTGAATTATTTGTTGATTTTATGATTAATGCTAATATGTGTATGCTAAATGGTCGTAACTACGCTAATAATGATTACACGTCAGTGTCGGTTAAAGGTTTATCAGTAGTGGATTATTGTATAGTAAGTCACGATGACCTTTCATTGTTTTCAGATTTTACCGTTGTACGTACATCAGATTTGATTAATAAATCAGGTGACCTTAAGTGTTGGTACCTACCAGTATCCCAGATCATTCTATGATTAAATGGAGTATCACCATTAGTGCAGTTCCCCAGTTTACTAGTCAATACAATAATAGCTATGACAAGTTTGATGTATCTAATGTTCCTGAAACTTTTCTATTAGACCAAGATGTCCTTAATAGTGTTAACGTAACTATTGATAAACTTGAGCATTGCCATCAAACGCAAACTGATATTGATTATATTTATGAGGACTGGTGTAGTATTTTAAAATATAATATGTACAAGTCAGTGCCTTATAAAACAATTACCTCTGGTTGGTGCAATAGAAAATGCAGACCGGGAAAGCCGTGGTGGAGTAGCGATCTAACTGATAGTTGGAATAATGTTTGTACAGCAGAACGAAATTGGTTGAATTGTGTTGCATGTAATAAAAACCGAAATGTATATCTCAAGTCCGAGTATATTCAGGTCCGTAAACATTTTGACCGTGAAGTACAGAAGGCAAAACGTTTATATTGGTATTCTTTACAAAATGAATTGCTGAAGGAATGTAATGTAGACCAGTCAAACTTTTGGAAATCTGTAGGTAACATCGGCGTTGGTCAGATTAAGAAAAAATGTATACCTCTAGAAGTTACATTAAATGATGGTTCTCTCTCTACAGATTTGTCACAGGTATTAAACAAATGGAAACATGATTTTAGCTCGTTATATAAAAATGATAATTATGTATATTCATCACAGAACTCTAATGTATTGAATGATGTAACTGATTATGCAGATCTGTCTTTTAATGCAAACATTACTATTTTTGAAGTAAAGAAGGCAATTGATGGTGCCAAGAAGGGAAAAGCCTGTGGCATAGACGGTATCCCTAGTGAAGTTTTACAGAACGATACGTCCGTGCTATTTTTGCATACTCTGTTTAATGTATGCTTCTCCAATGGGACTGTCCCGTCTATCTGGGGCAAATGTATTATAAACCCAATACCAAAACCCTCAATGACGGATTCAAGAGATCCCCTGTCTTATAGGGGCATAGCACTGGCCTCAGCCATGTACAAGATTTATTGTAATATTTTAAACGCCAGGCTAAGTTGTTGGGCTGAACATAACGATAAGATCGCAGATGAGCAAAACGGTTTCAGAAAGAAGCGTAGTACCATAGATCACTTATCCACTTTGACCTCTATTATTGATACAAGAAAACAAGTTAAAAAAGCCACATTCTGTGCCTTTATTGATTTTAGTAAGGCGTACGATTTTATTAACAGAGATAAATTGTGGAAAAGACTCAATGAAATTGGAGTTGCCGGTAATATGTGGCGAGCTGTTAAGTCTATCTACTCATCTGTGTCGTCATGTATTAGGGTAAACTCTTTTAAGACTGATTGGTTTGATGTTAATTGTGGCTTAAGACAGGGGTGCATTCTATCGCCGCTTTTATTTAATTTGTACATTAATGATTTAACGATATTTTTGAAATCATTAAATATCGGTGTTAATGTCGATAATGACTGTATAGGTATTCTATTGTACGCGGATGACATTGTCCTACTAGCAGAAAACCAACTTGATTTGCAGAGATTATTGAATGCTTTACATGACTGGTGCAATATAAACGATATGTTTATAAACAGGGATAAAAGTAGAGTTGTCCATTTTCGTCCTGCTTCTATGCCAAGATCTGATGTTATTTTTAAATGTGGTGTTAATGTTCTGGAAACTATAGGTATATATACTTATTTAGGAATTGTTTTGAGTGAATACCTTGACTTCAATGTTACTGCAAAATGTGTTGCTCAAAGTGCAAGTCGTGCATTGGGACTGCTCATTGCTAAATGTAAGTTAGTTGGGGGGTGTACCATATAATGTTTTCTCCAAATTGTATGACTCTGTTGTCTGGCCTGTGATTGCTTATGGCGCCCCGGTTTGGGGATATAAAGCGTTTGCATGCATTAATGCAATCCACAATCGTGCCATGCGTTTCTTTCTTGGTGTTGGGAAATATTCTCCCAATGCAGCTGTCTCCGGGGAAATGGGTTGGCAGCCGCCAGTTGTGCGACAATGGAAGCACATATCTGGGTTTTGGGCACGCTTAGCTAATACCGACAATTCCAGATTAAATAAGCGAGTTGCACTATGGGCGAATGCTAAATCTACAAGTTATAAAAACTGGTTTTATTATGTCAAGAGACAGTTTGCAGACATTAATTTGATGGATTACTGTAACCTATCTATACCTATACATAAGCACAATTTAGTAGATAGTGTGGAAAATGCGGTAATGGAGAAATATGTTACTGACTGGTCCACCTCTATTAACAGTGTGATCGGTGTTTCTGGACGTGGTCGCAATAAGCTTAGAACCTACTGTACATTTAAATTTAAATTTCAAACAGAAGTATATTGTAAAATGATTTTACCCACACGTCACAGATCAGCATTATGTAAATTTAGATGTGGAGTTGCTCCATTACGTATAGAAACCGGAAGGTATGAGTATTTACCACTTGATGAACGTAAGTGCCCTTTCTGTAATGTATTAGAAGACGAAAGTCATGTATTATTAGAATGTTCACTGTATGATGATTTGAGAGCTGTTCTCTTAGAGAAAGCCTCATTATATGAAAATGACTTTCGGAACAAACCTGTATCCGACCAGCTTAGAATTATTTTTACTACTATACCTCTGATTAGAATTGTTGCCAAAACCTGTTTTTATATTCTTCAACGACGATCCTTTTATTTATGTAAATAATGTATCCATTTGATTTATTGATTGTGTGTCTCTTATCCATTCCGAGAAACAGCTGCTAATTAGTTCAACCGCGATCTGATCGAGGTTGATAACTGATATTTTAAAACATTTCTTAATTGCGCATTAGTGCTTTTTTCCATTTCAGTATTTCAAAATTTCTGGTTTTAGTAAGTATTTAATTTTCAATTAGCGACTGTTCCCCGGTTTTAATATGTAAATATAATAATATGTCGTTAGACTGTGATAGTTTGATTATCTGTGATTACATTAGTCTCTTATAATTCTTTTATAATGAATGGTGTTGTACTTTGCCACGATAATTTGTTGTGTATATTTTATGTATTGTACAACGATGAGACCGAAATAAAGAATAAATCTGTGTTAACTCAAACACGCGAATTCTAAACATGCGATTGCTAGCACGTGTGAACACATGTTCAAACATCTCCTGACACAATTGTTATATACTTTCAACTACTCTTGCATTTATTCTTATAATATTGACAAATGGACATTGGTATTTTATCATTCGTTGTTTAGCACGTGGAATGAACCTGTGCAGGCTTCCGTCTTTGTCTGTGCATTACGTTCGTTAAGTTCGAGCGGTTGAGCATTTGTTAGTGCTGGGACTGACTGCTATGTAAGAGTGGTGGCCATTCCCTGATTAGCTGAAATTTGTTGGATACATGTAACCTGTTTTCACTTGTCACATTCCTTGTCGTGGAAGGCGTGATAGCGCAGTGGATGCAGGTTCGCTTCAGGTCCGGAGTTCGAGTCCCGCTGGAGCCGTTACGATTATGCCCTTAGGCAAGGCATTTAAATTCCACGTTGCCTCTTCTCTCCCTCGTGGCGATGGATTCCATCAGGAATGAGGTCTCGAGAGTGATTAATATAAGTTGAAATAACTTGTTTCGCAATCGAGCTAAAATTAATTTGTATAAACTAATCGAGTAAGTATTACAAGTCACATAGTCCCAATCATTGACATGCGTATAACACACCGGTGGTATCACCAAGCAAACAAGTTTTTGTTTATTTCTGTTTCTGTGTATGTAAATCTTGTAACAGACAAGCTTCAGCAATTGCGAGAGACTTAGGCTAACCCCGTTCCAATCAATGGGTTCTATATGTTTGGCATCTCTCATCGCTGGAAAGCACCATACCCCACTAACAAGTGATAACTCGCCAGTTTACCGCAGTTATATCTGCAGCTATCGTATACAGTGCATACCCTTCCCAGTAAGGCAAAATAACTCACTTGCATACGTTGCTTTGCCAGTAGTCATCTTAGTAGCTGCACCTACATCAGGTCCCTGCTTTTTCTGCCAGAGTCACTATATTGCTTATTCGCCATCCGGCACACGCAAGCAACTACCGTTGAGTTCCAACTGTTGCCCTTCATATGTGTATGGTACCAGGGTACCACAGTATATAACATACAGTACACATCATATTATCTCATATTGTGTTTGTTAATCATTATGTTTAGAGCTGTTTTGTGCTTTGTTCAAATTGAGATTGTTGTCATGCATTAAGAGTATATCTGTATTAATTAATTATGTTCCATTCCTGGGCATAGTATCCATACAAACCGTACCTGTTTGTTCGTAGATATCGCGAGATAGACCAAGCACTTGTTCGTAGATATCGCGAGATAGACCAAGCACTTGTTCGTAGATATCGCGAGATAGACCAAGCACTTGTTCGTAGATATCGCGAGATAGACCAAGCACTTGTTCGTAGATATCGCGAGATAGACCAAGCACTTGTTCGTAGATATCGCGAGATAGACCAAGCACTTGTTCGTAGATATCGCGAGATAGACCAAGCACTTGTTCGTAGATATCGCGAGATAGACCAAGCACTTGTTCGTAGATATCGCGAGATAGACCAAGCACTTGTTCGTAGATATCGCGAGATAGACCAAGCACTTGTTCGTAGATATCGCGAGATAGACCAAGCACTTGTTCGTAGATATCGCGAGATAGACCAAGCACTTGTTCGTAGATATCGCGAGATAGACCAAGCACTTGTTCGTAGATATCGCGAGATATACCAAGCACTCGTTCGTAGATATCGCGAGATAGACCAAGCACTCGTTCGTAGATATCGCGAGATAGACCAAGCACTCGTTCGTAGATATCGCGAGATAGACCAAGCACTCGTTCGTAGATATCGCGAGATAGACCAAGCACTCGTTCGTAGATATCGCGAGATAGACCAAGCACTTGTTCGTAGATATCGCGAGATAGACCAAGCACTTGTTCGTAGATATCGCGAGATAGACCAAGCACTTGTTCGTAGATATCGCGAGATAGACCAAGCACTTGTTCGTAGATATCGCGAGATAGACCAAGCACTCGTTCGTAGATATCGCGAGATAGACCAAGCACTCGTTCGTAGATATCGCGAGATAGACCAAGCACTCGTTCGTAGATATCGCGAGATAGACCAAGCACTCGTTCGTAGATATCGCGAGATAGACCAAGCACTCGTTCGTAGATATCGCGAGATAGACCAAGCACTCGTTCGTAGATATCGCGAGATAGACCAAGCACTCGTTCGTAGATATCGCGAGATAGACCAAGCACTCGTTCGTAGATATCGCGAGATAGACCAAGCACTTGTTCGTAGATATCGCGAGATAGACCAAGCACTTGTTAGTAGATATCGCGAGATAGACCAAGCACTTGTTCGTAGATATCGCGAGATAGACCAAGCACTTGTTCGTAGATATCGCGAGATAGACCAAGCACTTGTTCGTAGATATCGCGAGATAGACCAAGCACTCGTTCGTAGATATCGCGAGATAGACCAAGCACTCGTTCGTAGATATCGCGAGATAGACCAAGCACTCGTTCGTAGATATCGCGAGATAGACCAAGCACTCGTTCGTAGATATCGCGAGATAGACCAAGCACTCGTTCGTAGATATCGCGAGATAGACCAAGCACTTGTTCGTAGATATCGCGAGATAGACCAAGCACTTGTTCGTAGATATCGCGAGATAGACCAAGCACTCGTTCGTAGATATCGCGAGATAGACCAAGCACTCGTTCGTAGATATCGCGAGATAGACCAAGCACTCGTTCGTAGATATCGCGAGATAGACCAAGCACTCGTTCGTAGATATCGCGAGATAGACCAAGCACTCGTTCGTAGATATCGCGAGATAGACCAAGCACTCGTTCGTAGATATCGCGAGATAGACCAAGCACTCGTTCGTAGATATCGCGAGATAGACCAAGCACTCGTTCGTAGATATCGCGAGATAGACCAAGCACTCGTTCGTAGATATCGCGAGATAGACCAAGCACTTGTTCGTAGATATCGCGAGATAGACCAAGCACTTGTTCGTAGATATCGCGAGATAGACCAAGCACTCGTTCGTAGATATCGCGAGATAGACCAAGCACTTGTTCGTAGATATCGCGAGATAGACCAAGCACTCGTTCGTAGATATCGCGAGATAGACCAAGCACTTGTTCGTAGATATCGCGAGATAGACCAAGCACTCGTTCGTAGATATCGCGAGATAGACCAAGCACTCGTTCGTAGATATCGCGAGATAGACCAATCACTTGTTCGTAGATATCGCGAGATAGACCAAGCACTTGTTCGTAGATATCGCGAGATAGACCAAGCACTCGTTGAAGGTTTCTAACTCGATCATACATAGGATAGTCAAAGCGTATATGTGGTCATTCGTGTGGGAGGAAACCGGAGTACCCGGAGAAAACCCACCTGTCCGATCTGGCGACCATCGTACCATCTCACATACTTCCCGGTCCGAGGATCGAACCCGGGTCGCAATGTACAATACATGCTTACGCTACCAATATTGATTTGGATGGAATGTGATTAGAAGGAATAAAAACGGTTCGAAAGCATAACAAAATCACCGAGGTATCTATCGTTTTGAGGGTATACGATTGCAACTATTAACTCGCTTGCACAATCACAAGTCTGCCGGGAAACCAATAAACACTTGAAAACGTCCAACGCATCGCTGGGAACAATCTTCGCGTCATTTAATTGCATCATTGTATCATAGCGCTTGAAGCAAAGTACGGTAATGACAATTCAACGTTTCATATATGCAGACATATTACGGTTCCATCAATCCAAGGATAATGCCCAAGCTTTATCAACAACTGGGTCTTCTAGAAAATCATTCAAAACAGTGCGATGCAATTAATGTGTACGTTCTAATTCTCGAACTTGCTTTTCTACAGTACAGTAATCCAAGAGTATCTTTATAGCCTATACAACAGAGTCGTACATGCTTTATGTGTTCACTTTATTTAAATGGTCATATTTCTAGAATTGTTTGTCCAAATTTTTTTTCATTTTGAGTGTCCAATTTTGGACAACTCTTTTTGTGCTTTTTAGATATTACGGGAATGTTAGAATCTAAATAATATTTATTTTGCGTTATTTATAGTTAAATAAAACAGTGTGTGTCGATTTGAGCGCCGGAATGAACCACTTACTGAGTGTGGTTAATTCCCAGGAATCATAACTCCAAACCAGGTTTCATTCGGCAATACATAACGGAAAGATAAATATTAGTTCTTATGTTAGGGTAAATTCCTGTTTGCATATTCAGATAAAATGCCGAGTCATGTTAGAATCCTTATTAAAATGAAAGCAAAACAATTATCATCTAGCAAGCAAAAGCACATAACAGTTATTTGTAATATTAATAACTGTGGACATAATAACGCTTGTTTAGGTGTATCTGGTAGTTTTACGTTTATTTATCATCGCTACCGGTTGCCCATATGAGCGACGCCTCCTGAAGAGATTAGTCATTTTTAGATTTTTGGAGGATAGTGCAATTATACAGACAGAGACCCATTCCAGAATATCCTCTGGTTCTTTTACGTGCACAGTGTAAAACAGCTACACGAGATGCCGGTGTAACGTCCCATCTGAAATACTGTTAATATTATTATGGTCAGACGGGGAATCGAACCTGCTATCCCTGGATTACCAGTCCAGCGTGTTACCATTGGACTACAGATCCATATGTAGGTGTATCTGAATTCCATTAGCTGTCCACGTCTTCGACTACAATGAGCGGCTACATAATACACGTTGCCATGTCTAAATCATATGCAAATTATAGCATAGTGTACGGTACGACACACACACGCTCGCACGAACATTCACACATACTGAGGGCGAGAGGGAACGAACGAGAAGGACAGTATATAATACGCGGTATTACAGTGCTTTCCTTACATAGAAATAATCCTTGGTTTGAACATATGTATTCCACTATATACATTCACAACACAATACGTGTACCCGAACTCATAGAAGTAAGCTAATATCTGAGCCAGAAACCAATAACCGAATACTTGTTTCCCTAGTTGCTATCTCAGTACAGATACATATGGCAGGAAAACATGATCTGTTTGTACACCAACAAAAACAGATACCATATAACAGAATGTATGTGTTACAGCTTCGTCCAATCCATTCCCATTACAAACACCACAACTTATGCTTAGACTGTTGCCGTTATTTCTCTCTTCCAATCTGAAATCGCAGTTTGATTCTCTTTTATTGTTACACTGTAAGGATTAAAGATAGCAATTCTAATTTAGCTATCAAATACAGTGTTGCCTTTTCTACACTTAATGTAGCATTACGTGATTCCCTTACTAATCTACTACTATTACGTGTCTTATACATTTAGCTTAGTCAATACTATGGAGGATATTTGTATTTACTAGTGTAAGCTTGGAATTTATTTCATCGAGTTGTCATCGAAATTTGTACATGTATTTCTACGAGTGGCGTTAGTTAAATTACTGTCTGTGATCACGACGTTAGTTTATACAAATTTATTTTAGCTCGATTGCGAAGCAAGTTCATTCAAGTTATATGAATCACTCTCGATACCTCATTCCTGATGTAAATCCATCGCCATGAAGGAGAGAGAAAAGGCAATGTGGAATTTAAATGCCTTGCCTAAGGGCACACTCATAACGGCTCCAGCGGGGTTCAAACTCCGGACCTTTCGCACCTGAAGCGAACGGGCATCCACTGTGATATCACGACGTTGAAATGTATTGAGAAAACTCAATCATTCATTGGAAGGTATAACAGAAAATGTCACATTATCGATTTTATACACATTTGTATACACAGTTGTATACACAGTTGTATAAACGATTGCGAAGCAAGTTCTAACAACTTATATTAATCATTCTCGTTGACGCGGATGAAAGCGTTAATGTTGTCATTCGTGTTGTAGGAAACCGGAGTACCCGGAGAAAACCCACCTGTCTGAGCTGGCGACCACCGTACAATCGCACATACTTCCCGGTCCGAGGATCGAACCCGCTAACCACTGCGTTAATCGGACAGCCATATACACATTTGTATATTATTGGACAGGATGTTCGATAAGTCGAATTTTAAATCTCCTGTGTATGTTATATTATGTCAAATGTTTGATTCTTGAAAGAAACTATATTTAACCCTTTCCTTCATAGAGATTTATGGTTAATATACAATAATATCTCCATACAAACGACAACCATTTAGCTATCATGCAGTGGATAAGTAGTGGCCATATCTATCTCATATCCATAAAAATATTACTGAAATACATGCGATTCTGACATTTATTATGAACATTGGTTTGGCTACTACATTGTTAATGTATGCCGTATTGGTAAT
>CM026400.1:40436411-40488911 GCA_014843695.1 Archivesica marissinica
GCTATACCGAGCTGTTCCTGTTCCAAGGCTAGGCTATACCGAGCTGTACCTGTTCCCAGGCTAGGCTATACCGAGCTGTACCTGTTCCCAGGCTAGGCTATACCGAGCTGTTCCTGTTCCCAGGCTAGGCTATGCCTAGCTGTTCCTGTTCCCAGGCTAGGCTATACCGAGCTGTTCCTGTTCCCAGGCTAGGCATATGACCGGCTGCTACTGTTCCCAGGCTGGCTAGCATAGCTGTTCCTGTTTCCCATGCTAGGCTATACCTAGCTGTACCTGTTGCCCAAGCAGGCTATACCTAGGTGTACCTGTTCCCAGTCTAGGCATATACCTAGCTGTACTGTTCCCAGGCTAGGCTATACCTAGCTAGTACCTTTCCCAGGCTAGGCTATACCGAGCGTGTTCCTGTTCCCAGGCTAGGCTATACCTAGCTGTACCTGTTCCCAGGCTAGGCTATACCGAGCTATACCTGTTCCCAGGCTAGGCTATACCTAGCTGTACCTGTTCCCAGGCTAGGCTATAACGAGCTGTTCCTGTTCCCAGGCTAGGCTATACCGAGATACCGAGCTGTTCCTGCTCCCAGGCTAGGCTATACCTAGCTGTTCCTGTTCCCATGCTAGGCTATACCGAGCTGTACCTGTTCCCAGGCTAGGCTATACCTAGCTGTTCCTGTTCCCAGGCTAGGCTATACCTAGCTGTTCGTGTTCCCAGGCTAGGCTATACCGAGCTGTTCCTGTTCCCAGCTAGGCTATAACCTATCTGTTCCTGTTCCCAGGCTAGGCTATACCTAGCGGTTTCTGTTCCCAGGCTAGGCTATACCTAGCTGTTCCTGTTTTCCAGGCTAGGCTATACCGAGCTGTTCCTGTTCCCGGCTAGGCTATACCGAGCTGTTCCTGTTCCCAGGCTAGGCTATACCTAGCTGTTCCTAGGCTAGGCTATACCGAGCTGTTCCTGTTCCCAGGCTAGGCTATACCTAGCTGTTCCTGTTCCCAGTCTAGGCTATACCTAGCTGTTCCTGTTCCCAGACTAGGCTTTACCGAGCTGTTCCTGTACCCAGGCTAGGCTATACCTAGCTGTTCCTGTTCCCAGGCTAGGCTATACCTAGCTGTTCCTGTTCCTGTTCACAGGCTAGGCTATACCGAGCTGTTCCTGTTCCCAGGCTAGGCTATACCTATCTGTTCCTGTTCCCAGGCTAGGCTATACCTAGCTGTTCCTAGGCTAGGCTTTACCGAGCTGTTCCTGTTCCCAGGCTAGGCTATACCTAGCTGTTCCTGTTCTCAGGCTAGGCTATACCTAGCTGTTCCTGTTCCCAGACTAGGCTATACCGAGCTGTTCCTGTACCCAGGCTAGGCTATACCTAGCTGTTCCTGTTCCCAGGCTAGGCTATGCCTAGCTGTTCCTGTTCCTGTTCCCAGGCTAGGCTATACCTAGCTGTTCCTGTTCCCAGGCTAGGCTATACCTAGCGGTTCCTGTTCCCAGGCTAGGCTATTCCGAGATGTTCCTGTTCCCAGGCTAGGCTATACCTAGCTGTTCTCTTTCCCAGCTAGGCAATACCGACGCTGTTCCTGTTCCCAAGGCTAGGCTATACCGAGCTGTGTTCCTGTTCCCAGGCTAGGCTATACCGAGCTGTTTCCTGTTCCTGTGCCCGGCTAGGCTATACCTAGCTGTTCCTGTTCCCAGCTAGGCTATACCTAGCTGTTCCTGTTCCCAGGCTAAGCTATACTGAGCTGTTCCTGTTCATGTTCCCAGGCTAGGCTATACCTAGCTGTTCCTGTTCCCAGGCTAAGCTATACCGAGCTGTTCCTGTTCCCAGGCTAGGCTATTCCGAGCTGTTCCTGTTCCCAGGCTAAGCTATACCGAGCTGTTCCTGTTCCCAGGCTAGGCTATACCTAGCTGTTCCTGTTCCCAGGCTAGGCTATACCGAGCTGTACCTGTTCCCAGGCTAGGCTATACCTAGCTGTTCCTGTTCACAGGCTAGGCTATACCTAGCTGTTCCTGTTCCCAGGCTAGGCTATACCGAGCGTTGGCTGGAATGTTAGAAAGGCGTCGGCTATGCGTACCATGGCAACATTTTGTCCATGTAGAAGCTTAGATAATAAAAAAGGGATTAGGCATAAATACGTTGGATTGAAAAATGAAACAGAAATTACCTAACATATTCTCGACATAAATGTAAGAATTTGTTGTTATCACAGATCCCACCCTTCTCCATTTTTAGTTGATAAACCAAACGATAAAACTGGAAATGAATTCATACTAATCAAAATATTACTTCAGATCAAAGAAACCGTATAAGAGCCTTCATTGTATCTATTCCATTTATTCTATTGTGTTGTTGTCATTTTTAACCGGATATGTGCGATTGTGTCCCCTATTATTAATAATTCTCGATGTCTTGAATAAACAAAACTCGCAGTTTATCTTCAATGACAATGTTTTCAAATAAGCGAGATTTTCTGTTACGCAAAGAACATCGAAATTTGGAAACGATACGTTACTATCAAAGAAACCGCGAGTTTATTAAAACTCGAAATATGTTTAAGCCTGCGCAGCGCGTGTCATGTTTGGAATGGACTCTGGTCGCACTGTGAGTTCGTATCAGACTTACCCGCTCACCAGAGTTACTAAACCAACTGTCAGGAATTCCATTCATTTTTCAATTCGTGAACATTTGAAATGTTATGGAGTCAGGTAGCCAAACAATTTTGTCATTTATCCCTTTTTATTAATGGAATAGTAAATATTTAACCAAAGTTGTTGGTCTTCTATAAGTATGTACTGAGTCAGAAGTTAAAAATGCAATTATTAAGTCAAATAATGGCCACTATCGTCACTAGCAGGCTCATGAAGAAGCATGTGTCATCAAATACAAACACATAATATAACATTTGACAGATGATGATGATGATTGATGATGATGATGGTGGTGATGATGATGATGATGATGATGATGATGATGATGATGATGATGATGATGATGATGATGATGATGATGATGATGATGATGTGATGATGATGATGATGATGATGATGATGATGATGATGATGATGATGATGATGATGATGATGATGATGATGATGATGATGATGATGATGATGATGATGATGATGATGATGATGATGATGACGACGATGTTGATGTGATACTAATTTCCAGCATTAAGTACAGGATTGTGAAGTCTTCAAACATAGGTCCAAACAGAACCCCAAGAAGCATTACATACTATTTGTTGTATTGTAAAACAAAATTTCTATTTTAATAATTGCTCAATTTAATTCTAATCTAAAAATGTGTTAGGCTAAAGCGACGTGAGACCTAACATGTGTGTTACCAAGAACATTTGATTACTTTCGCCCTCCTGGTTGAAAAATTAATTCCTGATGCATTTTACGACATCGATTTTATACGACATGCCAAAATAGCTGCCATTACCAGAAGACATTTTCTATGGCTGTTAATACAGATACAATATCCATAAACGGTGAATATTTGCCAAAATGACAAAATATTCATTGAATGCTTTAGAGATTTCCAATATTAATTTGGATTCATTTCGCAACATTGTGTATCAAATGCTTCGGTTGATTTCAAAAATGGTGAATTGCAGGAGATAAAATGCTGTTAGACGGAAATTAATGTTCATTGGGAATTGGGGGCAGTCATCGACATTGAGAGAGTTATTCGCATGGACTTACTGCTATTTTCTCTGGCAGACAGAAAAACACGTTTGGAGAATATGAATACCAATTCATGGTCCCTGAAAAAATAAAATGGCCCATTGACAGGTTACTAATGTGAGCGATATTCACGACCATTGCATGTAAATCTTAAACGAAGGCTATTTGGAAAAATAATGGAAACAGACTTCTCGTATTAAAACGTATTTCAGTTCTACATTTCAAAAGCAGTACTATATATGTAATGTCATTTATTATCATTTACACTGTTTCCCCCACTGCCTCAAACCTATCATTTACACGGTTTCCCCTACTGTCTCTAACCTATCATTTACACTGTTTCCCCCACTGCCTCTAACCTATCATTTACACGGTTTCACCCACTGCCTCTAACATATCATTTACACTGTTTCCCCCACTGCCTCTAACCTATCATTTACACTGTTTCCCCCACTACCTCTAACCTATCATTTACACTGTTTCACCCACTGTCTCTAACCTATCATTTACACTGTTTCACCAACTGTCTCTAACCTATCATTTACACTGTTTCCTATACTGTCTCTAACCTATCATTTACACTGTTTCACCTACTGCCTCATACTATCATTTACACTGTTTCCCCCACTGTCTCTAACCTATCATTTACACTGTTTCCTATACTGTCTCTAACCTATCATTTACACTGTTTCCTATACTGCCTCTAACCTATCATTTACACTATTTCCCCCACTGCTTCTAACCTATCATTTACACTGTTTCACCTACTTTCTCTAACCTATCATTTACACTCTTTCCCCCACTGTCTCTAACCTGTCATGTACACTGTTTCCCCCACTGTCTCTAACCTATCATTTACACTGTTTCACCCACTGTCTCTAACCTATCATTTACATTGTTTCCCCCACTGTCTCTAACCTATCATTTATACTGTTTCTCCCACTGTCTCTAACCTATCATTTACACTGTTTCCCCCACTGCCTATAACCTATCATTTACACTGTTTCACCCACTGTCTATAACCTATCATTTACACTGTTTCCCCCACTGTCTCTAACATATCATTTACACTGTTTCACCAACTGTCTCTAACCTATCATTTACACTGATTCCTATACTGTCTCTAACCTATCATTTACACTGTTTCCTATACTGCCTCTAACCTATCATTTACACTGTTTCCTATACTGTCTCTAACCTATCATTTACACTGTTTCCTATACTGCCTCTAACCTATCATTTACACTATTTCACCCACTGCCTCTAACCTATCATTTACACTGTTTCACCTACTGTCTCTAACCTATCATTTACACTGTTTTCCCCCACTGTCTCTAACCTGTCATTTACACTGTTTCCCCCACTGTCTCTAATCTATCATTTACACTGTTTCACCCACTGTCTATAACCTATCATTTACACTGTTTCTCCTACTGTTTCTAACCTATCATTTACACTGTTTCCCCCAATATCTCTAAACAATCATTTACACTGTTTCCCCCACTGTCTCTAACCTATCATTTACACTGTTTCCCCCACTGTCTCTAACCTATTATTTACACTGTTTCCTCCACTGCCTCTAACCTATCATTTACACTGTTTCCCCCACTGCCTCTAACCTATCATTTACACGGTGTCACCCACTGCCTCTAACCTATCATTTACACGGTTTCACCCACTGCCTCTAACATATCATTTACACTGTTTCACCAACTGTCTCTAACCTATCATTTACACTGTTTCACCCACTGTCTCTAACCTATCATTTACAATGTTTCCTATACTGTCTCTAACCTATCATTTACACTGTTTCACCTACTGCCTCTAACCTATCATTTACACTGTTTCCCCCACTGTCTCTAACCTATCATTTACACTGTTTCCTATACTGTCTATAACCTATCATTTACACTGTTTCCTATACTGCCTCTAACCTATCATTTACACGGTTTCACCCACTGTCTATAACCTATCATTAACACTGTTTCCTATACTGTCTCTAACCTATCATTTACACTGTTTCCTATACTGCCTCTAACCTATCATTCACACTATTTCCCCCACCGCCTCAAACCTATCATTTACACTGTTTCACCTACTGTCTCTAACCTATCATTTACATTGTTTCCCCCACTGTCTCTAACCTGTCATTTACACTGTTTTCCCCACTGTCTCTAAGCTAACATTTACACTGTTTCACCCACTGTCTATAACCTATCATTTACACTGTTTCACCTACTGTCTCTAACCTATCATTTACACTGTTTAACCCACTGTCTCTAACCTATCATTTACACTGTTTCCCCCACTGTCTCTAACCTATCATTTACACTGTTTCCCCCACTGTCTCTAACCTATCATATACACTGTTTCCCCCACTGTCGCTAACCTATCATTTACACTGTTTCCCCCACTGTCTCTAACTTATCGTTTACACTGTTTCCCCCACTGTCTCTAACCTATCATTTACACTGTTTCCCCCACTGTCTCTAACCTATCATTTACACTGTTTCCCCCACTGCCTCTAACCTATCATTTACACTGTTTCCCCCACTGCCTCTAACCTATCATTTACACTGATTCACCTACTGCCTCTAACATATCATTTACACTGTTTTCCCCACTGTCTCTAACCTATCATTTACACTGTTTCCCCCACTGCCTCTAACCTATCATTTACACTGTTTCCCCCACTGCCTCTAAACTATCATTTACACTGTTTCCCCCACTATCTCTAACCTATCATTTACACTGTTTCCCCCACTGTTTCTAGCCTATCATTTACACTGTTTCCCCCACTGTCTCTAACCTAATATTTACACTGTTTCCCCCACTGCCTCTAACCTATCATTTACACTGTTTCCCCCACTGCCTCTAACCTATCATTTACACTGTTTCCCCCACTATCTCTAACCTATCATTTACACTGTGTCCCCCACTGTCTCTAACCTATCATTTACACTGTTTCCTATACTGCCTCTAACCTATCATTTACACTATTTCACCCACTGCCTCTAACCTATCATTTACACTGTTTCACCTACTGTCTCTAACCTATCATTTACACTGTTTTCCCCCACTGTCTCTAACCTGTCATTTACACTGTTTCCCCCACTGTCTCTAATCTATCATTTACACTGTTTCACCCACTGTCTATAACCTATCATTTACACTGTTTCACCTACTGTTTCTAACCTATCATTTACACTGTTTCCCCCAATATCTCTAAACAATCATTTACACTGTTTCCCCCACTGTCTCTAACCTATCATTTACACTGTTTCCCCCACTGTCTCTAACCTATTATTTACACTGTTTCCTCCACTGCCTCTAACCTATCATTTACACTGTTTCCCCCACTGCCTCTAACCTATCATTTACACGGTGTCACCCACTGCCTCTAACCTATCATTTACACGGTTTCACCCACTGCCTCTAACATATCATTTACACTGTTTCACCAACTGTCTCTAACCTATCATTTACACTGTTTCACCCACTGTCTCTAACCTATCATTTACAATGTTTCCTATACTGTCTCTAACCTATCATTTACACTGTTTCACCTACTGCCTCTAACCTATCATTTACACTGTTTCCCCCACTGTCTCTAACCTATCATTTACACTGTTTCCTATACTGTCTATAACCTATCATTTACACTGTTTCCTATACTGCCTCTAACCTATCATTTACACGGTTTCACCCACTGTCTATAACCTATCATTAACACTGTTTCCTATACTGTCTCTAACCTATCATTTACACTGTTTCCTATACTGCCTCTAACCTATCATTTACACTGTTTCCCCCACTGTCTCTAACCTATCATTTACATTGTTTCCCCCACTGTCTCTAACCTGTCATTTACACTGTTTCCCCCACTGTCTCTAAGCTATCATTTACACTGTTTCACCCACTGTCTATAACCTATCATTTACACTGTTTCACCTACTGTCTCTAACCTATCATTTACACTGTTTCACCCACTGTCTCTAACCTATCATTTACACTGTTTCCCCCACTGTCTCTAACCTATCATTTACACTGTTTCCCCCACTGTCTCTAACCTATCATTTACACTGTTTCCCCCACTGTCTCTAACCTATCATTTACACTGTTTCCCCCACTGTCTCTAACTTATCATTTACACTGTTTCCCCCACTGTCTCTAACCTATCATTTACACTGTTTCCCCCACTGTCTCTAACCTATCATTTACACTGTTTCCCCCACTGCCTCTAACCTATCATTTACACTGTTTCCCCCACTGCCTCTAACCTATCATTTACACTGTTTCCCCTTCTAACATTTTACACTGTTTCCACTGTCTCTAACCTATCATTTACACTGTTTCCCACTGCTCTAACCTATCATTACACTGTTTCCCCTCTAACTATCATTTACTGTTCCCCACTGTCTCTAACCTATCATTTACACTGTTTCCCCACTGTCTCTAACCTATCATTTACACTGTTTCCCCCACTGTCTCTAACCTATCATTTACACTGTTTCCCCCACTGCCTCTAACCTATCATTACACTTTTCCCCACTGTCTAACCTATCATTTACACTGTTTCCCCCACTATCTCTAACCTATCATTTACACTGTTTCCCCCACTGTCTCTAACCTATCATTTACACTGTTTCCCCCACTGTCTCTAACATATCATTTACACTGTTTCCCCCACTGTCTCTAACCTATCATTTACAGTGTTTCCCCCACTGTCTCAAACCTATCATTTACACTGTTTCCCCCACTGTCTCTAACATATCATTTACACTGTTTCCCCCACTGTCTCTAACCTATCATTTACACTGTTTCCCCTACTGCCTCTCACCTATCATTTACACTGTTTCCCCCACTGTATCTAACTTATCATTTACACTGTTTCCTTACTGTCTCTAACCTATCATTTACATTATTTCCCCCACTGCCTCTCACCTATCATTTACACTGTTTCCCCCACTGTATCTAACTTATCATTTACACTGTTTCACCCACTGTCTCTAACCTATCATTTACACTATTTCACCTACTGTCTCTAACCTATCATTTACACTGTTTCACCCAATGTCTATAACCAATCATTTACACTGATTCCCCCTCTGTCTCTAACTTATCATGTACACTGTTTCACCCACTGTCTCTAACCTATCATTTATACGGTTTCTCCCACTGTCTCTAACCTATCATTTACACTGTTTCCCCCACTGCCTCTAACCTATCATTTACATTGTTTCACCCACTGTCTATAACCTACCATTTACACTGTTTCCCCCACTGTCTCTAACATATCATTTACACTGTTTCACCCACTGTCTCTAACCTATCATTTACACTGTTTCCTATACTGTCTCTAACCTATCATTTACACTGTTTCACCTACTGCCTCATACTATCATTTACAATGTTTCCCCCACTGTCTCTAACCTATCATTTACACTGTTTCCTATACTGTCTCTAACCTATCATTTACACTGTTTCCTATACTGCCTCTAACCTATCATTTACACGGTTTCACCCACTGTCTATAACCTATCATTAACACTGTTTCCACTGTCTCTAACCTATCATTTACACTGTTTCCTTACTGCTCTAACCTATCATTTACACTATTTCCCCCACTGTCTAACCTATCATTTACACTGTTTCACCTACTTTCTCTAACCTATCATTTACACTCTTTCCCCCACTGTCTCTAACCTATCATTTACACTGTTTCCCCCACTGTCTCTAACCTATCATTTACACTGTTTCACCCACTGTCTCTAACCTATCATTTACACTGTTTCACCCACTGTCTCTAACCTATCATTTACACTGTTTCCCCCACTGCCTCTAACCTATCATTTACACTGTTTCCCCCACTGCCTCTAACCTATCATTTACACTGTTTCACCCACTGTCTCTACTATCATCCCACTGTCTCTAACCTATCATTTACACTGTTTCCCCCACTGTCTCTAACCTATCATTTACAATGTTTCCCCCACTGCCTTAACCTATCATTTACACTGTTTCCCCCACTGTCTCTAACCTATCATTTACACTGTTTCCCCCACTGTCTCTAACCTATCATTTACACTGTTTCCCCCACTGTCTCTAACCTATCATTTACACTGTTTCCCTCACTGTCTCTAACCTATCATTTACACTGTTTCCCCCACTTCCTCTCACCTATCATTTACTCTGTTTCCCCCACTGTATCTAACTTATCATGTACACTGTTTCACCCACTGTCTCTAACCTATCATTTACACTATTTCACCTACTGTCTCTAACCTATCATTTACACTGTTTCACCCACTGACTCTAACCTATCATTTAGACTGTTTCCGCCACTGTCTCTAACCTATCATTTACAATGTTTCCCCCACTGTCTCTAACCTATCATTTACACTGTTTCCCCCACTGTCTCTAACCTATCATTTACACTATTTCACCCACTGTCTCTAACCTATCATTTACACTGTTTCACCCACTGTCTCTAACCTATCATTTACACTATTTCACCTACTGTCTCTAACCTATCATTTACACTGTTTCACCCAATGTCTCTAACCTATCATTTACACTGATTCCCCCACTGTCTCTAACCTATCATTTACACTATTTCACCTACTGTCTCTAACCTATCATTTACACTGTTTCCCCCACTGTCTCTAACCTATCATGTACACTGTTTCACCCACTGTCTCTAATCTATCATTTACACTGTTTCCCCCACTGTCTCTAACCTATCATTTATACTGTTTCTCCCACTGTCTCTAACCTATCATTTACACTGTTTCCCCCACTGCCTCTAACCTATCATTTACACTGTTTCACCCACTGTCTATAACCTATCATTTACACTGTTTCCCCCACTGTCTATAACCTATCATTTACACTGTTTCCCCCACTACCTCTAACCTATCATTTACACTGTTTCACCCACTGTCTCTAACCTATCATTTACACTGTTTCCTATACTGTCTCTAACCTATCATTTACACTGTTTCCCCCACTGCCTCTAACCTATCATTTTCACTGTTTCCCCCACTGCCTCTAACCTATCATTTACACTGTTTCCCCACTATCTGTAACCTATCATTTACACTGTTTCCCCCACTGTCTCTAACCTATCATTTACAATGTTTCCCCCACTGCCTCTAACCTATCATTTACACTGTTTCCCTCACTGTCTCTAACCTATCATTTACACTGTTTCCCCCACTGTCTCTAACATATCATTTACACTGTTTCCCCCACTGTCTCTAACATATCATTTACACTGTTTCCCCCACTTCCTCTCACCTATCATTTACTCTGTTTCCCCCACTGTATCTAACTTATCATGTACACTGTTTCACCCACTGTCTCTAACCTATCATTTACACTATTTCCCCCACTGTCTCTAACCTATCATTTACACTGTTTCCCCCACTGCCTCTAACCTATCATTTACACTGTTTCACCCACTGTCTATGACCTATCATTTACACTGTTTCCCCCACTGTCTCTAACATATCATTTACACTGTTTCACCCACTGTCTCTAACCTATCATTTACACTGTTTCCTATACTGTCTCTAACCTATCATTTACACTGTTTCCTATACTGCCTCTAACCTATCATTTACACGGTTTCACCCACTGTCTATAACCTATCATTAACACTGTTTCCTATACTGTCTCTAACCTATCATTTACACTGTTTCCTATACTGCCTCTAACCTATCATTTACACTATTTCCCCCACTGCTTCTAACCTATCATTTACACTGTTTCACCTACTTTCTCTAACCTATCATTTACACTCTTTCCCCCACTGTCTCTAACCTGTCATTTACACTGTTTCCCCACTGTCTATAACCTATCATTTACACTGTTTCCCCCACTGTCTCTAACCTATCATTTACACTATTTCCCCCACTCTCTCTAACCTATCATTTACACTGTTTCACCTACTGCCTCTAACCTATCATTTACACTGTTTCCCCCACTATCTCTCATCTATCATTTACATTGTTTCCCCCACTGTCTCTAACTTATCATTTACACTGTTTCCCCCACTGTCTCTAACCTATCATTTACACTGTTTCCCCCACTGTCTCTAACCTATCATTTACACTGTTTCCCCCACTGCCTCTAACCTATCATTTACACTGATTCACCTACTGCCTCTAACATATCATTTACACTGTTTCCCCCACTTTCTCTAACCTATCATTTACATTGTTTCCCCCACAGCCTCTAACCTATCATTTACACTGTTTCCCCCCTGCCTCTAACCTATCATTTACACTGTTTCCCCCACTGTCTCTAACCTATCATTTACACTGTTCCCCCACTGCCTCTAATCTATCATTTACACTGTTTCCCCCACTGCCTCTAACCTATCATTTACACTATTTCCCCCACTGTATCTAACCTATCATTTACACTGTTTCCCCCACTGTCTCTAACATATCATTTACACTGTTTCCCCCACTGTCTCTAACCTATCATTTACACTGTTTCCCCCACTGTCTCAAACTTATCATTTACACTGTTTCTCCGACTTTCTCTAACATATCATTTACACTGTTTCCCCCACTGTCTCTAACCTATCATTTACACTGTTTCCCTCACTGTCTCTAACCTATCATTTACACTGTTTCCCCCACTGCCTCTCACCTATCATTTACTCTGTTTCCCCCACTGTATCTAACTTATCATGTACACTGTTTCACCCACTGTCTCTAACCTATCATTTACACTATTTCACCTACTGTCTCTAACCTATCATTTACACTGTTTCACCCACTGACTCTAACCTATCATTTAGACTGTTTCCGCCACTGTCTTTAACCTATCATTTACAATGTTTCCCCCACTGTCTCTAACCTATCATTTACACTGTTTCCCCCACTGTCTCTAACCTATCATTTACACTATTTCACCCACTGTCTCTAACCTATCATTTACACTATTTCACCTACTGTCTCTAACCTATCATTTACACTGTTTCACCCAATGCCTCTAACCTATCATTTACACTGTTTCATCCACTGTCTATAACCTATCATTTACACTGTTTTCCCCACTGTCTCTAACATATCATTTACAATGTTTCACCCACTGTCTCTATCCTATCATTTACACTGTTTCCTATACTGTCTCTAACCTATCATTTACACTGTTTCACCTACTGCCTCATACTATCATTTACACTGTTTACCCCACTGTCTCTAACCTATCATTTACACTGTTTCCTATACTGTCTCTAACCTATCATTTACACTGTTTCCTATACTGCCTCTAACCTATCATTTACACGGTTTCACCCACTGTCTATAACCTATCATTAACACTCTTTCCTATACTGTCTCTAACCTATCATTTACACTGTTTTCTATACTGCCTCTAACCTATCATTTACACTATTTCCCCCACTGCTTCTAACCTATCATTTACACTGTTTCACCCAATGTCTCTAACCTATCATTTACACTGATTCCCCCACTGCCTCTAACCTATCATTTACACTATTTCACCTACTGTCTCTAACCTATCATTTACACTATTTCCCCCACTGCTTCTAACCTATCATTTACACTATTTCACCCAATGTCTCTAACCTATCATTTACACTATTTCCCCACTGTCTCTAACTTATCATGTACACTGATTCCCCCACTGTCTCTAACCTATCATGTACACTGATTCCCCCACTGCCTCTAACCTATCATTTACACTATTTCCCCCACTGCTTCTAACCTATCATTTACACTGTTTCACCCACTGTCTCTAACCTATCATTTACACTGTTTCCCTCACTGTCTCTAACCTATCATTTACACTGATTCCCCCACTGTCTCTAACCTATCATTTACACTGATTCCCCTACTGTCTCTAACCTATCATTTACACTGATTCCCCCACTGTCTCTAACCTATCATTTACACTGATTCCCCTACTGTCTCTAACCTATCATTTACACTGATTCCCCCACTGTCTCTAACCTATCATTCGATCCGATTCGATCCGTGACATATCATTTACACTGTTTACATTACCCGTGACATATCATGTACAATGTTTACACGATCCGTGACATATCATGTACCATGTTTACGCGATCCGTGACATATCATGTACCATGTTTCACTGTTGTGATTAACCTATTTTTACACTAATACACCTTCCTCTCCTGCCTCATGTTCACTATTGTCACACGCTTTCTCCAGCCTATCATGTTCACTATTGCCACACGCTTTCTCTATCCTATCATGTTCACTATTATCACACGCTTTCTCTATCCTATCATGTTCACTATTGTCACACGCTTTCTCTATCCTATCCTGTTCACTATTATCACACGCTTTCTCTATCCTATCCTGTTCACTATTATCACACGCTTTCTCTATCCTATCATGTTCACTATTGTCACACGCTTTCTCTATCCTATCATGTTCACTATTGTCACACGCTTTCTCTATCCTATCATGTTCACTATTATCCCACGCTTTCTCTATCCTATCCTGTTCACTATTGTCACACGCTTTCTCTATCCTATCATGTTCACAATTGTCACACGCTTTCTCTATCCTATCATGTTCACTATTGTCACACGCTTTCTCTATCCTATCATGTTCACTATTGTCACACGCTTTCTCTATCCTATCCTGTTCACTATTGTCACACGCTTTCTCTATCCTATCATATTCACTATTGTCACACGTTTTCTCTATCCTATCATGTTCACTATTGTCACACGCTTTCTCTAGCCTATCATGTTCACTATTGTCATACGCTTTCTCTATCCTATCATGTTCACTATTGTCACACGCTTTCTCTATCCTATCCTGTTCACTATTGTCACACGCTTTCTCTATCCTATCATGTTCACTATTGTCACACGCTTTCTCTATCATATCATGTTCACTATTGTCACACGCTTTCTCTATCCTATCATGTTCACTATTGTCACACGCTTTCTCTATCCTATCATGTTCACTATTGTCACACGCTTTCTCTAGCCTATCATGTTCACTATTGTCACACGCTTTCTCTATCCTATCATGTTCACTGTTGTCACACGCTTTCTCTATCCTATCATGTTCACTATTGTCACACGCTTTCTCTAGCCTATTATGTTCACTATTGTCACACGCTTACTCTAGCCTATCATGTTCACTATTGTCACACGCTTTCTCTAACCTATCATGTTCACTATTGCCACACGGTTGCGGTCACGAATTCTATACAGTCTAGAGATGGAGGTTGTAAACCATTTCTCAGATCTCAAACTCAAGCTCAAATTATCTGATTCGTTGATTCTGAGTGTTACTGTCAGTTGAACCAATCAGATTCTTGAGACTGAGTTTTGAGATCTGAGAAAAGCTCTAACACCTCTGGGCCAGATGATGATTGGTTAAACAAACGGATATGTAGTCCAGTTGTAACACGCTGGACTGGTAATCCAGGGATCGCAGGTTCGATCCCCCATCTGACCGTAATGAAGTTTAACAGTCTTTCAGATGGGACATTAAACAGAGGTCTCGTGTCGGTGCTGTACACAGTGCACGTAAAAGAACCAGAGGAGACTCTGGAATGGGTCTCTTTCTGTATCATTGCACTATCCTCCAACACTGTTTGGTTGAGTCTGAGCTTTACAGTTTACTAAAGCGTGATAATCACTTTATGAACAGTTGGCCTGGATGTGTCATGTGACCGCAATTGCATTTGATTGGATGGAACGTGGTCATGCCTAATTCCCTTACATAATCACCCAGGGTGGGAACGTCCCGGCCTCTGTAAATAATGACTCTCGTACATAAAACAGTTTATGCTTTTCATAAAATTATATAAACATACTTATACAATTCAATTTAAATATGACAAGTAATGTTCCACCCAACAAGGCAACATAAACATATTACTTTTTCTCGTACAGGTTTGTCATTAAATTCCTTGAGATAATAATCACCTATGTACTGCTGAATGGAGTTAACAGAGATTAAGTTAAATTGTATATGAATACATACCACACACTCATATGAATTGTCTGGTTCAATCGTTAACAGTGCCGCTTGAGACCCATCGTTTGTTTATAAATCAACAGATTTCAGCAGCGAACGGCAATACGATACAAATATATCAATGAAAAACAAAATAAACAAATTATGAACATATTAAGATTAAACGAGATTTGAACGAGATTTTGATACTGCTCATGTCTGCAGAAGCACGGCGCGTGCTAATGGCTGCCAATGAATTGTGTAACATGCTTGAGTTCTAAGAATCCAGATACACATTCCAAGGTTATAATGGGCCATTGGCTAATGCGAAAGAGAGTTTGCTTATAATAGGGTCGAACGTTTAAAACGAGTCCTTTCTGTTCGGCAGAACCACGATTCGTTCAAATGGATTAGCCATTATACATGTATATACCCCATTCGTAAATAATCCTCAATTCTCTAAACTGTTTCTAAGATTTAATCTCCGCGGGTTGGTGGTAGATTTTGCCTGATATCACAGTACTAACCTATTTTGGTGGCATTCATAAGTCTTATAATATGATAGTTTATTCAACAAAAGGTTACAAACCCTATGGGTTTGCGTGGTACAACATTTTACAAATAATATTATAATATCAATGGTGGACGAACATACACATGCTTAAATGCATACGTGTGTCTAAATAAAGTGATTCTACCCGGAGAAAACCCACCTGTCCGATTTGCCGACCACCGTGACATCTACCATTCTTCCCGGTCAGGGGATCGAACCCGGGTGGCATCTGTGAGAAGCCAGCGTGCCAACCACTGCTCTAATCAGAAAGCCTAATATATAACTTCTATGGTATGATAGAGGACATAGAAAACGCACACCTACATTATATACTAGAGGACATAGAAAACGCACACCTACATTATATACTAGAGGACATAGAAAACGCACACCTACGTTATATACTAGAGGACATAGAAAACGCGCACCTACATTATATACTAGAGGACATAGAAAACGCGCACCTACATTATATACTAGAGGACATAGAAAACGCACACCTACATTATATACTAGAGGACATAGAAAACGCACACCTACATTATATACTAGAGGGCATAGAAATCGCACACCTACATTATATACTAGAGAACATAGAAAACGCACACCTACATTATATACTAGAGGACATAGAAAACGCACACATACATTATATAATAGAGGACATGGAAAACGCACACCTACATTATATACTAGAGAACGTAGAAAACGCACGCCTACATTATATACTAGAGGACATAAAAAACGCACACCTACATTATATACTAGAGGACATAGAAAACGCACACCTACATTATATACTAGAGAACATAGAAAACGCACGCCTACATTATATACTAGAGGACATAAAAAACGCGCACCTACATTATATACTAGAGGACATAGAAAACGCACACCTACATTATATACTAGAGGACATAGAAAACGCACACCTACATTATATACTAGATGATATAGAAAACGCACGCCTACATTATATACTAGAGGACATAGAAAACGCACACCTACATTATATACTAGAGGACATAGAAAACGCACACCTACATTATATACTAGAGGACATAGAAAACGCACTCCTACATTATATACTAGAGGACATAGAAAACGCACACCTACATTATATACTAGAGGACATAGAAAACGCACACCTACATTATATGATTATTATTACATGAAAACGAAATACGAAGGATTCCATCCAAGATATATCACATCTTTATTACAAAACACAAACTGAACAACAACAAATATTCCAAAATGTTTAAAACTATGTATTTATATAGTTATTGTTTTTCATGCGTTTTCTATGTCCTCTAGTATAGAAGATGATCTGACAGTACGGTGTGGATATCTGAATTGAAAGGGGAACATTGTACAATAAGTTGTTCACAGGTAAAGAAAGAAATACTTTGAAGCGAGATAAAAGTCAAAGTAATGAATTACATTTTTTAATTCAATTCATTATCAATGTGTGTGTTACAAGTAGTGTCCATAGTAACTGCCGAGTAGTGTTTCTTCCTTGTTACACGCAATTGTCTCCTTGTTACAAGCAATTGTTTCCTTGTTACAAGCAAGTTTCATTTCTGAACTGAGTAAGAGGAAGATAACTATGAAATGGTTGACCTTGCGCCTAGATGTGATATACATATATGTGGGTTAACGTCCCATCTGAAAGACTGTTAATTTTATTAGTGTCAGACAGGGATCGAACCTGCGATCACTGGATTACCAGTCCAGCGTGCTACCACTGAACTACAGATCCGTCTGTGAAGAAAGAATAGTGTCATCTGCTTATATATCTCGCTCGCCTTATCTGTATTGTTCTATTGTGGACTCGCTCGCTTAATCTGTATTGTTCTATTGTGGACTCGCTCGCCTAATCTGTATTGTTCTATTGTACGTAATATGATACAGTGATTAACCAGGTCAAATGCCTTGTATAAATCACGGAATATTGTACCAACGATTTCGTTATTATCAATAGTTGTAATCGAGTCATCTAATATATTGGCTAATATATTGGATGTCCGATTAGCGCAGTGGTTAGCGCGCTCACTTCTCACCAATATAACACGGGTGCGATCCTCGGACCGGGAAGTATGTGAGATGGTACGATGGTCGCCAGATCGGACAGGTGTGTTTTCTCCGGGTACTTCTGTTTTCTCCCACACGAATGACCACATATAGATACGCTTTCATCTGCGCCAACGAGAGTGATTAATATAAGTTGTTAAAACTTGCTTCGCAATCGTTGTAAAATAAATAAAGTTTAAACTTTTTAATATATTGGTTACAGCAGTTTGACAAGAGTGTTTGACGACACGGAATCCAGAGTGGTGATCACATAGATAGTGATTTGTTTCTATATACTGTTTTAAATGCAGGGTAACATGATGTTCTAGTATCATAGATAGTATAGGGAGTATGGCAATGAGAGACATCGGTCAGTTACTGCCCCTGAATACTCACTAAAAGTAGACAGGTCCTATTAAGTGTTTTCCTCTGTTTTTACCGTTGTTTCCTTTGCACATGTTATCCTACTATCGCTTCTTATGATTATTAAATTATCACATCTCAACAGATCCCCAACCGGTATATGCAATGGGTACTTATTTGTAAAATAATGTTATCACTTAACCCATTCAACACCAAGTAACTCACATGGACTGGTCCATGATATTCATAAACCAATAAATGAATCAGAAAATCACATTTGGACAAGTTCATTTATCAAAATGGGTAATTATGTCTAAAAATAGTCATATCACTGGCAAAAAGTGCAGATCCTGATGAGACGGCTCGTCACCGTGACGAGCCGGCTCATCTGGATCTACACTTTTTGTAAGCCTATTTAGAGGTATGTGGTGTTGAAAGGGTTAATTAACACCTTTTTGATAAAATCACATTTATCATACCGCAACATCTGCTTAGGGAACAACGTAAAAACAAAGGATTCTAACTAAAATGACCTATTTACATGTTGGCATTGTAATTAGCCTTGTTAGTGTGTCGGGCCTTTTGTATGAATAGGAATAACACTTGGCCTTCTTGGTGAAGATCAAACTAGTATATGTTACTATGTTATGAATACAGTATATAAACGTATGTCAAACGTAGCCCCTAGTTGAGGACGCATTGGATTGGCCTGTTTCTCCGGTTCTCGTGTATATGCTGTCACTTTCAAGTGAGGTGTCCTAATTAGAAATACAGTCTACATCCGTTATGTCAAAGTCGGTTATGTCGAATTCTCCGGTTATCTCGAAGTCGGATCAAAGTCCCGTTTCAGACACTATCATTTTACATATAACTGGCTCCGTTTATATAGAATTTCGTTAAGTCAAACCTCGGTTATGTCGAAGTATTTATTCGGATGTAGACAGTATAAAAATGGCCAACATTTATGGCGTCCTGCTAAATATATGAAATATCTCGCTGCACAAGTTCATGATATACTCGTAAATACGTTTGCTTTCTTCAGTTTCACATAATAAATGCATACCTACAGTCACAACAGACACTTCTGTACTCGGGTTCGAAATCGGCCATACCAATCTCCCCCTGAATTTTATGAAAATAAAAGCAGTACGCTTAGACATTATTTCTTTTTAAAGGATATAGTGGTGGTGAAGAAATTAGCAGCAGTTCATTGTCTCTTATCAATTCACTATTTTCCATTGTGGCGAGACGCTTTATTCGGGCACCTGGTAACGGCTAATCCTTGGTAAAGTATGCTTTTTTCAAGTAGGTCCGTGATTAGAATTAAGTTTTCTTGCAATATAATGCCGTTTAATGGCATTTATCGACCATTCCTTCGTGCTTTTTAAGATTTTAAACCCAAATGTTTAAGGATTATCGCTTTTATACGATGTCTGAAGATTCTCGTGACAATAAGCGGCCTTATTGTTTCCGGTGCGAAACTCAAACTGAATACAATGATAGCCACTTATAACAATAAAAATAATGTGGGGTAATAAATATGGATAAATTGACTTTTGACACTCAATTTTAGAGAATGATGGAGTTTTACTCTATGATCTGTAGGACGAGATTTTGATTTAATTGACGGAGAGGCACAACGACTGAATTAATTTAAGTGAATCGTGTGAATAATAATAATGTACAGTGTGGCAAGCGGCAGACGATGAATATATACAGGAGTAGGTGTTTGAAAATGATCCTTTGCATAGGCGTATCCAGGGGGTTGCTCAGGGGACTTGAGCAAAGAGATGCACATTTGGGCATTACCATTGCAATAGTTACTAGATTCTGTGAATGACTGACTGTCTTTAAGCGTTCATACTATTTTCAAGATACCCTTATTAAGTGATACGTGCACATTGTTATATAGATTTATTGTCATTTATTGTCTCATTCTCCGTTTTCTACTTTGTTTGTGACAATTTCTAGCCTGGGTGCCAGTCTGTCGATTTTCCACTTTTTAACTTCAGGCAAAATGATCAGAAACTCGATACGGGCCAATTAATAGTCTCGGTGTTAAAACATATTTATTTGACTGACCAGGCAAAACATATCGACGCCTGTTCCCAGGCTAGACAATTTCATATATCATCATATTCCATAACATATTATATACAGTTTCTCCACTGTTCAGCTTTAGCATTACTATATAATTCCAATATGCATTTTTCACTTATAGTCCTATCATTTGATTTGCATATATGTTGAGGACCTCATTGTAGATCTAGATTAACTTTTGTTAAATGAGCTCTCTCGTAAAATAGTCTATATTATTATTATTATTTATTATTTATTTATTTTATTTTAATTTTATTTTATTATTATGATTATTATTGTTATTATTATTTATTATTATTATTATTATTACCGACGAGCTCACACTATACTGTGAAACCTTGATATTTCTCTACTCATGATATACCGACAATGAGTATCTCCACATAAGAACTTCATTCAATACCTGTTATAGAACGGTAGCAATCAGTGTGTACGAGTTGTTGCCGACAGGTCCCGGGTTCTGATCACGAAATACCGTACACACGGTGTACATGCATGAGTTGTTGCCGACAGGTCCCGGGTTCTGATCACGGAATACAATACACACGGTATACATCATACATGCATGAGTTGTTGCCGACAGGTCCCGGATTCTGATCACGGAATACAGTACATACGGTATACATCATACATGTATGAGTTGTTGCCGACAGGTCCCGGATTATGATCACGGAATACAATACACACGGTATACATGCATGAGTTGTTGCCGACAGGTCCCGGATTCTGATCACGGAATACAGTACACACGGTATACATGTATGAGTTGTTGCCGACAGGTCCCGGGTTCTGATCACGGAATACAGTACACACGGTATACATGTATGAGTTGTTGCCGACAGGTCCCGGGTTCTGATCACGGAATACAGTACACACGGTATACATGCATGAGTTGTTGCCGACAGGTCCCGGGTTCTGATCACGGAATACAGTACACACGGTATACATCATACATGTATGAGTTGATGCCGACAGGTCCCGGGTTCTGATCACGGAATACAGTACACACGGTGTACATGCATGAGTTGTTGCCGACAGGTCCCGGGTTCTGATCACGGAATACAGTACACACGGCATACATGCATGAGTTGTTGCCGACAGGTCCCGGGTTCTGATCACGGAATACAGTACACACGGTATGGTATACATGCCATTGCAACAAGGATCGGTAGGAATTTAGATAATTTTGTTGACGCTTGTCGACTATGTTGGATAAATGTAGATTAACTTGTTGATAATGTACCTGATAATCCCGCCCAAGCTATTCCGGTTGTACTACGCTTTAGTCCAAAGTGTCGTATGTCATACTTGGCGAGTGAACTATCAAAGCTATACATCAAGCCATTTTGCACTCGTAATTAGTAGACAAACTCCGCCAAATAAAAGTGAATAAACCCGACGGCAGATACAATAGAACACGGATGAGACTGTCCTACGTCATTTCCAATAGAACGTGGGTGAGACTGCCCGACGTCATTTCTAATAGAACACGGGTGAGACTGGCCGACGTCATTTCCAATAGAACACGGGTGACACTGGCCGACGTCATTTCCAATAGAACACGGATGAGACTGTCCGACGTCATTTCCAATGGAACACGGTGAGACTGTCCGACGTCATTTCCAATAGAACACGGGTGAGACTGCCCGACGTCATTTCAAATAGAACACTGGTGACACTGGCCGACGTCATTTCCAATAGAACACGGATGATACTGCCCGACGTCATTTCAAATAGAACACTGGTGACACTGGCCGACGTCATTTCCAATAGAACACGGGTGAGACTGTCCGACGTCAATTCAAATAGAACACGGGTGAGAATGGCCGACGTCATTTCCAATAGAACACGGGTGAGACTGCCCGACGTCATGTCCAATAGAACACGGGTGAGACTGCCCGACGTCATGTCCAATAGAACACGGGTGAGACTGCCCGACGTCATGTCCAATAGAACACGGGTGAGACTGCCCGACGTCATGTCCAATAGAACACGGATGAGACTGCCCGACGTCATTTCCAATAGAACACGTGTAATCGCAATGTGAACGTGCAACAACGGACTTTGTTCTTTTATGAAACCGGCTTCAGGTCCCGAGGGTATAATAATAATAATAATATTAATAATAAAGACTTTATTTTACGAGCGAGCTTACATAACACATGGCTAATACAAATAAGGCGCACAACATATATACAATGACATAGAGAACATATTAATTAAAGAAACATATGTTAAGAACAGTCCGTTCTCTGATCTCAAACTGGAGCTCAAGAAATGTGATTGGTTGAATCTGAGATATGCATTCAGCTCAGCCAATCATACAGCTTGAGACTGGGTCTGAGATTGGAGAACACGTTAAAACCTCTGGGCACGTGCACGTGAATCGGTTGATATAGAATGAGTTTGGTGTATAGAGACAACTCTACCGAAACAGACACATTTGTCTTCCCATTCCCTTCTGCCAGAAAGTCACTTATTTCAAATTGATGGACGTGTCAGCAGGCTCAGGATGAAATATGTTCCAATGTTCCCCAAATAGAGCTCGTCGCCCGCCACATTGTGGGCACTTGATTCCGGCGTATTTTGATGAGAATGGGTCTTAATATTTGTGGATCAATCTCTCTACAAATGGTATTGGAGCGCACCCTTCATACTGTCATGGGAAATCAATGGACCATCCTGAGTATATTTCCTCTTTATTAATCCGAAGCCGCAGGGACTGTGTTAATGAGGGTGTCATTTAATTTGTATTGTGAACATATACCAAACCATTTATTGCTAATTTTGTGTCTAATCGTCATCGTCTGCTTCGTCTTTATTTGGCGCGGTATGATTAACGAGCCTTCAACGCAAACTCTCCCTCAAATTATGTGTAAGGAGCTCTCCAAGTGTACGGTATACCCAATAGAGCTGTGAGCAAGACATCAAGATATTTTTCAATACTTTAATTGTTAGTATTAATGTTTATCAGTTGTCCGTTTTAGACACTTGTGTTGTAATTGACCGGCGGCCGGTTTCACAAAGCAAAATTGTGTGCTCTTACGTTTATTTATCGTCGCTACCGGTTGCCCATATGAGTGACGCCTCCTGAAGAGATTAGTCATTTTAGATCTTTGGAGGATAGTGCAATGATTCAGACAGAGACCCATTCCAGAGTCTCCTCTGGTTCTTTTACGTGCACGGTGTACATCACCGACACGAGACCCCGAGACACAAAGCAAAAACACGTAAGTTAAAACTTTATATTCCTGTCAACGGTGAGTGCATACAGTTATTAAATAGGTACACAATGGGCCTAATCGGCCGAATTAGTCATTCACTTAAAAAAGCACTTGTCCCTCACCGCTATTGTTTCTAATCACACTTGTCGAATTCTTTCTTGTGATGAAGTTATCCAGCTGGCTTGCGGATGGATCGGTGGTTCTACCCGTGTGCCATTCGTACGAACGTGTACGGAAGGGCACGGGTTCAAGGTCTAATATTAGATGGAAAGTCACCATAATTATGTCGATGCGACTTTATACTTTAAACCTAAAGGCTACATTTCTACTATGTGTCTGAGATCGTGCGTGAAACTATGGCCCCCAGCAGTGTTCATCTGACATGTCTAACTGTTCCAATATGTCACCGATCGCTCTACTTAATATGTATGAGAAATCTTCCACCGCTGCTCGAAGTAAAGAGATACGCATACTGAAGAAGCTAGAGGAACTACTTAGCGATACTGGCGTAACACAGGTGAAGGTAACACAATTAATATCGGTTGGTGTAGTGTGGCAGTGAGTATATAATGCAGCCAGTCCGGGGCTCCAACCCGGGGCCTCTTGTTTACAGGAGTTGAGTTAATATATACTCGTGAATATACACCGTTACGCCTAACCATTATGTAAGGTAGCCCAGTTGTCCTAATCCAACCTACGTAGATGTCCTAGAACTTGAGGATTTGACATTCGTAAATAAGTATCTCGTAAGGAAATACATGTCTACCCAACCACAATAACTCTAGTAGACTAATGGATGCAGCTTATGACATCAATGCACGGTCAGGGATGTCTTTGCAAGAAGAAAGGCCGGTGCGACGACTAACCCTTCTATATCGCGTGCAAGCTGCACGTGTTAGCGTGTGATAATCAATGTTGAAAAATCAATTTCGAATGTGTGTGACTAATTTGTGCAATATATGACTTGCAATTACGCAAGTAACGTGGGTTCATTTATATGCTGTGAAACATACGCCATTGAATACACACCTAAGATCATATAGCTGAAACAATAATATCCGGGGGGAGGGGAAGCATGTGGACCCCCTCTACACTCGTGCGTAATCCATATTTAGCCCTAGCTACGCGCACGCTATAACTAACACCTGGAGGCGTCTCCATGAAGTTGCGAGTCGACGATAAATCGACATACCCATTACCTTATGTAGTAAAACTCTCGCCGTTTTACGAGCTCCCTATATAATAGATTGAATAACATAAGAAATATAGAAACGGTTCTGTTGTTATGCAAAAACAACCACGCAGGCGTCCGCCTATACAGTGATAACGTTCAAATCTCGGGGACGCGAGACTTTGTATAAATAAGGGAGTTTTTGACAGAAATAGCAGATAACATTGAAATAACGGTAACAAATGACGATAGCTTGATGGTAATTAAATTACCGTTCTCTCTGCACATAACCATACCATTGATTACCAACCAAGTGATCGTCGAGATTCGTCTAATGCAAATACGTTACTTAGCTCGCGGATTAATTACCTTTAGACTGGTTTGTTTTGATACAGATATTGCACACATGACTTTGTTACTTTGCGAAGTTGGAACGCAGAATGAAACAGTGTAGCAATTAATTAATATGAACGTGTATGGGTTTGTATAATTGTTTACAGATACAGTTCATGGCGGATAACTCGAAGTCTGTAAAGTCGAACTCCTCAAAGACTCGAACTTTTCATTCATATCGAGACTGGAACGTTAGCGGGTAGTTCTCACACTTATATACTAGAGGGCATAGATAACGCACACCTACATTATATACTAGAGGACATAGAAAACGCACACCTACATTATATACTAGAGGACATAGAAAACGCGCACCTACATTATATACTAGAGGACATAGAAAACGCACACCTACATTATATACTAGAGGACATAGAAAACGCACACCTACATTATATACTAGAGGACATAGAAAACGCACACCTACATTATATACTAGAGGACATAGAAAACGCACACCTACATTATATACTAGAGGACATAGAAAACGCACACCTACATTATATACTAGAGGACATAGAAAACGCACACCTACATTATATACTAGAGGACATAGAAAACGCACACCTACATTATATACTAGAGGACATAGATAACGCACACCTACATTATATACTAGAGGACATAGAAAACGCACACCTACATTATATACTAGAGGACATAGATAACGCACACCTAATTATATACTAGAGGACATAGAAAACGCACACCTACATTATATACTAGAGGACATAGAAAACGCACACCTACATTATATACTAGAGGACATAGAAAACGCACACCTACATTATATACTAGAGGACATAGATAACGCACACCTACATTATATACTAGAGGACATATAAAACGCATACCTACATTATATACTAGAGGACATAGAAAACGTACACCTACATTATATGATTATTATTATGAAAACGGAATACGAAGGATTCTATCAAAGATATATCACATCTTTATTACAAAACACAAACTGAACAACTTTAAGAAAATGCATATAATATGTATTTATATACTAGTAGTTATTGTTTTCATGTAAAAACACACTTATCCGTAGTGTGTGTTTTCTATGTCCTCTAGTATATATGCTTAGCTATTGTTCAATGCATATAATAGTATAGCAATACGCGAGAGGTAGGTAACAATTTGTCTCCACCACACCATCCATACATTATCGAAAAGACAAGAAGCCACCAGTCTTAAACACACTTATTTCTGTATAACTCTTTTGATAACGACATAAAATGATTTGGAAAATTCAGTTCGATGGTCATCAATATACTAGGTATGTTGGCAAGGTGTGCCCTTTCATTGTCAATTTTAATACCTTTGATGAGACTTAAAAATGAGTTGCAAGGCAACGCTGTTCATGCTTCTGTTTCTGTGCAAGCCACTAATAAGCGATGCTTGTCATTGCCACGCCTTACCAAGCTCACCATCACCCTCAAATTACTATACCCAACTCGCACAAAGTTCACAAGCACCCTCAAATCACTTCACCCAACACGGACAAATCTCACTATCACCCTCAAATCACTTCACCGAACACGTACAAAGCTCACCATCACCCACAAATCACTTCACCCAACACGGACAAAGCTCACCATCACCCATAAGTCACTACACCCAATTCGTACAAAGCTCACCATCACCCATAAATCACTTCACCGAACTCGTACAAAGCTCACCATCACCCATAAATCACTTCACCGAACTCGTACAAAGCTCACCATCACCCATAAATCACTTCACCGAAATCGTACAAAGCTCACCATCACCCATAAATCACTTCACCGAACTCGTACAAAGCTCACCATCACCCATAAATCACTTCACCGAACTCGTACAAATCTCACCATCACCCCTAAATCACTACACCCAAACGTACAAAGCTCACCATCACCCATAAATCACTTCACCGAAATCGTACAAAGCTCACCATCACCCATAAATCACTTCACCGAACTCGTACAAAGCTCACCATCACCCATAAATCACTTCACCGAACTCGTACAAAGCTCACCATCACCCATAAATCACTTCACCGAACTCGTACAAATCTCACCATCACCCCTAAATCACTACACCCAAACGTACAAATCTCACCATCACCCATAAATCACTTCACCGAACTTGTACAAAGCTCACCATCACCCTCAAAGTACTTCACACACCTCGTACCAAAATCACCATCTCATAGATTGCAATGCGACTATTGACTTTATTTAATATGAACGTTCTGGTCTGTTCGTAGGCTCTTCCGGTCGAAATATCTCCGAACGAAACGTCTTTTCACTGTATTGTTGTCATCTAGTAGTTTCTGAACAAGTAGTTTATAAGTGTCCATTGTGACAATGTATTCTAAACAGTCACAGACAAAACTGATTGAGCGTATAAATCTGGGAATACAAGTCAAGATCGACCAATAGTTATCTTGTACTTCAAACGCGTATCAGAAATGTTCGAACTTTTGTGAATGATAATCTATTTATCTGGAAACTGCCATTTGTCGAGCAATAGATTTTGATTTATTTCGTATTGAAATACCCAGGCTATCTAAACTTAATACAGCAGTTTATATAATGTTTACCCTCTTCTAGTGAAAGTGTAAATTATGATTAAAACTGCCACCTGTTAAAGGAGTACTGAGTATAGATACTTGGGGTTATTAAATAGCTCGTACAGGTCTCACATAAGTATGTTATTCCTACTATTTCCATTAAATTCAATAAAAACAATTTATTTAACCATCTTTTATTGCAAATCGATAATACATAATAAAATATTTAAAATATACACACAAAGGTACAATACATAGCATGTAAATACAAATGGTTTGGGCCACAAGTGTTAACAACATTAGAAAAAAACTGCCCGCACCAGAATATTTTATTGCCACTTTTTCAATAATAACGAATACAATTTACAATTACAAATCACAATAACATTACTGTCACATTTATAACATACATAAAACCTGATAATATTCATATACATATGCATGACATGTTCAAAGTACAAAAGGATTGGGCTACAATTTTTGAAAACATCAGCAACAGCCCTTTCCACAAGGTCCACTTTGTAATCAACTTGTTCCGTTGTATGTTATATCTTTATTTCTGTCTCACATATGTACATTACATACATTTCAATTTATATTATAACACATACATTGCACATAGCCATTCTACAAATGAGAATTATAAGAGACAATAGCATATTGCAATACGTTAAACATGTTTTACTTTCTAAAAGCTATGTAAAAGGCGCTGATCATGACACTAAACAATATTTAAAATACTGTTATTTAAGATTCTGACAGGGAAAAAGATATAGTACTAAATTATAAATATAAATAAGTTATTCAAGAAAATTATTGTTTAGATTGAATAAGAAAATAACGGGATACGCTTAAAGCGACATTACATCGCAAAAAGCAAATACAATGCATTTTTCGCGTATAAATGCATTGCTACTACAAATTCTTCCGAATACTTTCGAACACTAATATTGAATCAATGAACAGTATGTTGTAGTCTACAAACTTTCAACATTGAAAGTAGGGTTTCATATAACGATAAAGCTGTACCATGTATCGTGTTATTCAGGATACACGCGTTGTATTACGTATGGATGTCGACCTTATTTACATTATTTTGTTATGTCAACAAACCACGTATACGACGTTTGTTTATTAGTGGAAATAATCAGTTTTTGAGGCAAATATTTGGAAATCAATTATACCAGATAATAGGAAATTATATTCTGCAGAAATTTGCATTTTCATTGATGTAGTGTCGCTTTAACAGAATACTATAAATAAACAAAAAGAATTTAGAACAAAAAAGAGTTTAATTTCCATAGCGCTTGCATGGTGTTTAAGAGGCCATCCTGTCCTATGTATATACTATCAGTATACTAGAGGACATTGAAAAGGCACACCTACATTATATGGTTATTATTACATTCCATCAACGATATATCACATCTTTATTACAAAACACAAACTCAACAACTAAAAATATTCCAAAATTTTGAAAACTATGTATTTATATATTTATTGTTTTTCATGTAAAACACATTTATCCGAAGTGTGCGTTTTCTATGTCCTCTAGTATACCTACATTATATTTATGATCTGTAAAAACCCCGTGACAGGTTACTGTACTCCGAGACGTGTCTGTAGAAAGGGGCGCTGGTTAGAACTTGTATGTGGGTACTTTCTTACCTATGTTTAGTATTTATTTAAAGTAAACCATCTACAATCAAACCTGTGTTAAGCAGCCACCAAGGGAATCACATGTGGCTGCTTAATGGAGGTCAACTGTATAATAAAATAACGTATTAGGAATCTGGAAATTGGCTGCTTAATACAGATTGGCTGCTTATTGGAGGTGACCACTAACACAGGTTTGACTGTACACAAAGCAATATCCTTTCTTAGAAAAGAAAGAAACAATGAAAATTATCGCCATCCACAAGTATCTATTGTGTGAGACATCCATATAGAATATTATAAACTAATCTAACACGATTCGGATATTGATATATGTTCGGAAACAACACGTGCTCGGATTTATCGTATATGACCATGCAAATAGAAAAATAATTTCCATCAAATAAATACCGAAAAATGGATGATAATTCTGTTCGAAATATTTGCCTTATGATAAAAGAAATTAATTTAATATGTTGCCTTCATGAACAGCAAGTTGGATATGCATGCTCATCAACGCGTTATCAGAGCCACACAATATCAACAAACGTGGTACTAAGCCATATTAAAGAATCCAAGATTACTTTCACGTATTTGAACGACTGTTTCCGTTTCTATGCAGAACTACAACTCTGAATTATGAAACGCTCCAGTAGTAGTAGTACGTTTATTTATCCTCGCCGCCGGCGAACCATATGGGCGAGCGTTCTAAGATGATTATCTGCATCGATTATTCGTGAAGTGTCTGTAGAGTTGTAGAATGGTGTCTTGTAGGGTGATGGTCCTGAAGTATTCGATGATGGTGCAATAAAACGACAACTGGAGTAGGCATCTCCTTCCTCTTCAGGATGACAAGTCCTGATGGTCTTCTCTTTCTAAGAGGCGCTTTTTAGGGCCACCCTCCTCACGGTTGGTCACCCCGCAGCAGCATATAAACGGATCTGACAGTTACACATCTAGCCGTCTCGGTCGCTCCAGGGTTAATCCATACCTCCACCACTTCCGATGGTAGTCAGCGATGGTGACGCGTGTGTCCCCTGTTGCAAGTTCTACGGCCAGAAGATCCCAGTATCCTACGCTGCTGCTGCTGCGAGATGTGCCCCGACCGCGACGTGCACGCCACGAGGAAATCGGCCGGGCAACATGGCCCTAGACCTATATTGTTTCGACATTGTCATTAGTGTGCTTCGGTAGCAAACATTACCGCACATGTAAGTTTACCGTCGTGATTTTCAATTGAATGGTTATTTTGAATGTCTTGTTTTAATTCGAAGACGCTTTGGGTCTGGACAAATGGTTAACGTGTTCTAAATTGTATGGCATTGATAGTGACGGGATGTCATTTTAGAACTTGCTTGATATGGCCTAAACAGTTGTATTTTTGGTTTTGAACCCGAAATCATTTGTCCAGACATCAAGCGTCTGTGGTCGTGTATAGGGTAGCAATGGCTGGTACCAACGCTGTTCCATATTAGAAATACAGTCTACATCCGCTATGTCGAATTCCGTCGGACCGAACAAAATACTTCGACATAACCAAGTTTGACTTAACGAAATTCTATAACCGTAGCCAGTTATATGTAAAATGATAGTGTCTGAAAAAGGGACTTTGATCCGACTTCGAGATAACCGACTTTGACATAACGTATGTAGACTGTATGTATTTTAGAAATATTAACATCTAAATTCTGAATTGCGTCCTATACATACATTCCGGTTTAATGTACCGGTACAGATCTACCAAGTGCGAGTAACTGTGGTTCTGGGGAAATACAGAACAGAACAGAACATAAGTTTATTCATGACGTATACATAAGTACATAGTCATAATATATGCATATAATTGCATATAAATAAACAAGTGATCAATAAAGCTATCGTATAGCTACTGTAATCTAATTTAATATAGAGGATGAACGTTCTAGTTAGTTGTTTTGTGTAATTAAGAAGACAAAGTGTTCAATATTGAGTTCCTATGGTTTAAAGCATTCTTACAATTACACTTCGCATTCCCCGGAATGTTGCTGTAACAGTTCACTACGAGGTATTGCATGTACATGTCTGGTGGGTTTCAGTACTATTAATAAATAAATAATAATTAAATTACATTTGCAGTAGCCGTATTGCATAAATTCGGGTAAACGGGGTTATTCGAACATTCCACAAGTGGTAACCTTCAGGACATAACAAGTATTCGAGAACTATACAGCATATTCACATCGTCGTAATTACTTTTTCAAAAGTAAATCTTAGACGATGTCAGTCTGATACTAAAGAGGTGGAAGTCGTGATAGCGCAGAGAATGCGCGTTCGCTTTAGGTGCGAACGGTCCGGAGTTCGAGCCCCACAAGTGTGCCCTTATGCAAGGCATTTAATGTCCACGTTGCCTCTTCTCTCTCCCTCGTGGCGATGGATTCCACCAGAAATATGGCATCGAGAGTGATTAATATAAGTTGTAAGAACTTGTTTCGCAATCGAGCTAAAATAAATTTGTATAAAGTTTATAAACTAAAGAGATACAATATTAAACACATGCCAAATTAAACTTAGTTCACCAATCTATTGTGTCAGCACCATCATATTTGCATTGCGACTATTTTGGAATAGCAAGTAGCTGATTTATTTGACATTAAGACTAATTTATTGTAGTAGAACTAACACCGACTTAAGTCAATGTGATCGGTACGGCAACGAGTTGCCATTGATTACTGAGATAATATATTAGACCGTCCCCTGCATTGCATTGATAAGCGTCCTGGATACGAGTCGAGTGTTCTAACAAGAATTTAGTCACTGCCCGTTACGGCTGTTGTTGTGATGAGAAAGTGACAGAATAGGACCAATAGATTAATTTATTGATTTAGGACAATTTAGTAAGATTCCACGCGAAACAGTGACACGTATACACGCCACAAAGCTGCCATAGCAATACTATTATGGTTGGCTCACCTGCTCAGTGTGTGCTATTGTGACCGCCCAGCGTCCGTTCTCCCGTCTGTTCAAACGATAACGCGACTAATGCCTCATCGTATATAAGCTTCGCATGATGATCCCTGTTTTCTCTAACTGACTTGTCATACAAAGCGTATCATTGTGGAACCTTTGTTGTGATGTCCGATGATGATGATTGAGCTTATTTACCGTCGCCTCCGGCGAACCATATGGGCGAGCGGTTGTGATGTCCACAAACATATCTTCTTCTTGTATGAAACTGCTGGCCTGATTTCATAATTTACATACGAATGTTCTGGGTTTATTTCACTCTTTTTGAGGCCGTATCGATAACACCGACTGTTCTTTGCCTCATCCTCTATCGTATGTTCGTGTCGTGTAGATGTGCTAGAAAACACGGGGTGACCACAAGGCGGAGTGTGTGTTGTTTCGCATTTATTTAATTACAGCAATCTGGTGCTTGTTCTTATATCTGCCCAGATTCATTCCTGATAGTGCAGTGGATGAGCGTTCGCTTCAGGTGCGAAAGGTCCGGAGTTCGAGCCCCGCTGGCGCCGCTACGATTGTGCCCTTATGCAAGGCATTTAAATTCCACTTTGCCTCTTCTCTCTCCCTCGTGGCAATGGATTCCATCAGGAATGAGGTCTCGAGAGTGATTAATATAATATAATCGAGCTAAAATAAATGTGTATGAACTATGCGATTCACAAATGCTCAGTATAATAACTATAGTGCACCATCTTCTTTGAAATGCTATTACCAAGGTGATCAAATGTTTGATCTATTAGCATTGGATCCCTGTTGAACTCGAGTTAGACAATGGAGGTCTTTGAACAAGCACGGCGTATCAGGGGCTGGTGGAGAGTTAGTGGTGTCAACGATCCGACACCATCTTCGACTTAAATATAACATTAGATCAATCGTCTTAGAAAGTACAGACGGATCTGTAGTCCAGTGGTAGCACGCTGTACTGGTAATCCAGGGATCGCAGGTTCGATCCCTGTCTGACACTAATAAAATTAACAGTCTTTCAGATGGGACGTTAACCCGAGGTATCATGTCGCTGCTTTACACCGTGCACGTAAAAGAACCAGAGGATACTCTGGAATGGGTCTCTGTCTGTATCATGCACTATCCTCCAAAATCTAAAATGACTAATCTCTTCAGGAGGCGTCGCTCATATGGGCAACCGGTAGCGACGATAAATAAACGTAAAACACATGTCTTAGAAAGTCCATCAAAAACGAAACCAAGTGTAAGTAAAAACGACTCTTTATTTCTCAAGTTATCCCAAAGCAACATCGTGGCTAGTAAACTTTTCAATAATCGGAAACAAAGGTATAAATGAAATACATGTACATTGTAACATCGACACGCATGTATGCCAGAAACCAAAAATATACAAGGACAATGCATGTACAGTAATTGCACGAGGTTTTGTGGCATTTACGAAAACACAAAATCGCCACAGTAGCTATTTTTTGCAAAAACGAAAAAGAAAATAATTATCTAGTGCTAAATGATTAAATACAATATTTTGCTAATGTAGTCAAACACTCGTACACAACGAGGCTTTCATTAAGTTCTAATCTTAGTCGACACGGCAGTCTACCGCAAAACGGTCAACACGATACACATGTCGCAAAATTAAACTAATTTGTCGTCGTTTGATTTGAGTCAAAAGCGTTGGGTCAAAGGCCAACTCTCGGGAAATCTCGCGACTCATTTGTGACTAGAATGCTACAGAATTTAGCTCATGGTGGATTTGAACAGATTTGTTGAAGTGACGTTTGACCAAAAGTGATCAGAATTCTGACTGATACACGAATGATTGATGATATCATTGAGAAACACTACTACGGTCCAGTTTTTTGCAGATTTCATTGAGTCTTCGCATAAAAGTGTTTACGGACTAAATGATTCTTTGTCCTCTTATCTAAATTCAATGAAATGAATGCATGCTCAACAGAGCTTAGTCTCGCGTGAGGCATTAGTTTAAAATAATTAATCAAATTGATTAAGTGTGTCAAAACGCATGCTTCATTACATGTATACAGTACGCACGTGTATCCATTTCTCGTAGAAATACCCATTGCGAACTTTCCAAGCTGCAACATAGTAACAGATTAGACATTCCAACGCAGACGATAAATACAGATATAAAATACTATTCATATGTCAGTCTGACCCTAATAAAATTAACAGTCTGTCAGATGGGACTTTAAACCGAGGTCTCGTGTCAGTGTTGTACACCGTGTACGTAAAAGAACCAGAGGAGACTCTGGAATGGGTCACTGTCTGTATCATTGCACTATCCTCCAACAAATTAAAATGACTAATCTCTTCAGGAGGCGTCGCTCATATGGGCAACCGGTAGCGACGATAAATAAGCGTAAAACACACAAATATTTTACCAAACGTAAGTAGTAGACATAGTAAACAAGCACGAAGAAACATCACACAACATGTCCCACCTGCTAACATACCAAGACGGGGATGTACATCTGTACCATTGTGTTTCCTTGTATGTTATTTGGCTGATGGCTTTACAAAATACCTCCCTGTAAAATACATTCTGTATTCAAGATGCACTGAAAATCATCCTCCGGCTATCAACACTATATTTCCTATATGGCTGGCTATTAACACTACAAATCCTATCCAGTCGTTGTATTCAATTCCAATGTAAAATTAATGCTAAAAAGTTGGACATAGTTACATCCATAAATAGGTTTTTTACAGGGGAAGCAAAATTCAACAGCCGTAGCCGTGATTTATTGCATAATTATTTAACCCATTCAACACCAAGTAACTCACATGGACTGGTCCATGATATTTTTAGACCAATAAATTAATAACAAAATTACATTTGGATCAGTTCATTTATCAAAATGGGTAAACAAAATTCTAAAAATAGTTATATTACTTGAAAAAAGTGCAGATCCTGATGAGACTCATCTGGATCTACACTTTTTTGTAAGCCAATTTAGAGGTCTGTGGTGTTGAAAGGGTTAACAACGACAGATTTGTTGAGTTATAGGAACAACATATCAAGTCATGTTAGAATGTACTGGTATAGTGGCGTACTTGCCAGCAACACATACATTTAAACACAATGTATCTACAGTACTGGAGGAAGACGACATTCTCGCAACGAAATCACTGAACGGTCACAGTCTGTTCAGATGTGTTGTAAAACATGAATACATTTTGTTAGAAGAAATCTACACCATGTAAGTTTATTACACTAGGAAACCCCTCTTCGTTAAATGTTTCTATATAAGTTTACACTAGTTAATCCAGTATACTGTCAACCCGTGGATTTCGTCGGTGAAACTCTTACGTATTGTCGATATACATGTCATTCAGACGGATTTTAATGAACTAAAATCTATACTTTCGTCGGTAAGTGGACTACAGTCATCTCTAAGGTCGTCCTCGATATCACTACCCCCCGACATGTCGGCAACCTCTTCGTGCTTTTTCTTGGCCGTTGCCATTTCGGCGGCATGTTTTTTACGCCACTTTGTTCGTCTGTTTTGGAACCATACCTGAAATACATTTATTCCTAAAATTAAAGATAGTTTACACGTTGACTTGACTATTGATCAAAATGGAACCGACAATACTTGGTTTAATCAAATTAAGATTGAACCTTTTACCTACGACCAAATAACAATTTCTATGCGCATGAATATCATTGGAACTATTTTCAGACTCCCAAACTATTTAAGCGAAGGCACCATGCTTGTGCAATCTTTTATCGATTCCACATACATTGAATGAGGTAGCCATTTTAATTTTTTTTATAAATTTTAATTTAATGCCCTTTATCTACTTTTAAATGCATTCAAAAGCCCTCCCCTCCCACCACAATATAGATACCCCTTGCTTTCGGTGTGTTATATATTTTCAGTTACGAGGACGAAGAATTAGGACCGCTAGATGCCATGGCTGAGTGATACAGTCCATCTGAAAGATGTCATACAGACAATACTGACTCTTATACATATGCTATAGTCTTTGTGTATAAACTCGAAATGGTTAAGAAATATTTAGAAGGAACTGGACATATTCAGAAGAGTCAACATATACTAGTGAAAACGAACAGATGTACTAATTAATGCGTATTATAGCATACATATATATATTGCTACCGGTAACGGAGCAAATGATCACTTATACTATTAATATTCACATTCGTTTTAAATAATATAATATTAATATATCACCAGCCATGGCCAATATTTGCCAATACAATAAAACTAAAATAAAATTCATTAAACGTTTATATTTGTTGGGTTATTTGTCTATAGGTAATATAATGTTGTCGGTTTAAATAAAACCATATAAAGTTGTTGGTTTAAATAAAACCATATAAAGTTGTCGGTTTAAATAAAACCATATAAAGTTGTCGGTTTAAATAAAACCATATAAAGTTGTCGGTTTAATTAAAACCATATAAAGTTGTCGGTTTAAATAAAACCATATAAAGTTGTCGGTTTAATTAAAACCATATAAAGTTGTCGGTTTAAATAAAACCATATAAAGTTGTCGGTTCCAGTAATTACAGTGGCATACTGACAAGAGGTGGACATTCTTTCTTCTCTCAATTTACAACATTTAATGTTCCTATGCAACTGCATAATGTTCGATTAATGCGAACATGTGGCTGTGCTTGATTTGTCAGCTCTGTTTGGAGGTCAATTTGATTGGTAATGCGTACATGTGGCTGTGCTTGATTTGTCAGCTCTGTTTGGAGGTCAATTTGATTGGTAATGCGAATATATGGCTATGTTTGATTCTGTCAGCTCAGCTGCACTGTCATATTGCTTTGCAGTGCGAATATACGGTTATATGTCATGTGCCAGCTCTGCTCTTTGCTTGATATTGCGAATATATGTTCACTCTGTTGTAGAGCCAATTTGCTTTGAGATGTCAGCGCTATTTTGTATCTAAAACGGCTGCTTATTTCTGGAATAGTTTACATAATTATCAAGAAGAATTAATCATTATATAAACGGCCTATTCGACATCTCAGTTTAGAGTAATATGTAACCGTTTTGGGATGTTTGTAAGAAGGGTCGATTAAAAATCTTTTATGTTTTAAATACAACTATATATAAACTTATACTACTTTATTGCTTAGTTAAATGCCTTATGTACACGTATATACAAGTCACGTACATTTTTTTTCTTTTTTTTCGGGTTTTACGCCTGCATCAGCACCATTTTGGGCTATATCGCCGGCGGGCAGTTTACCTAACAACACCTTTCCTGGGCAGGCTCCAGCGGTTAACCAGTACTTGGGTGCACCAACCTCTGTAAGAAACTGCCAACTTTTTCATATGAATGAGACACGGCCTGAGCGGGGCTCGAACCTGTGACCATCAGTGATGATAGGTTACAGTGGTATACAAGTCAGCAACCTTAACCACTCGACCACGGAGGCGGACAACGTACATTCAGAGTTCATACACTACAAGGTTAGTTAGCTAGATATTTTATTTCCTACATTAATGGAGAACTATACTATGCAATTAGTTGAAATGAAATTATGATATTTATAGTACAGATTGTACATCTGATTGTTCCAATATCTAACCTTCCCTGTTGGTATTTGGATGTAACAGCATAACATCTTACGTCAGCACTATGACGTTACATTCATGATCGACAACTCTAATTTATATTAGTTCTACACAATTCCTCGCGGTTAGTATCCCTTTGTGACAATTTCATTAATTTACAAAAAAGACAAGCGTGTAGAGACAAGACTTATATTACTTGACTTTTTGACAATTCTAAACTTTAAAATGCTTTTTATGAACTTGAAATGTTCCCACAATCACACTCCGCAATTACAAATGTGGAATGTTCTCACAGGAACTGTTTAATCTAATTTGTATACATATTAATTTTGGGCAATTATAATATTTTCATTTGTTGACTGACAAAGGTCGCACACCCGCTTTAAGTTTAAGTTTACACTTTATTTATTTTACAGTATTAACAACTTATATTAATCACTCTCGTTGGCGCAGATGGTAGATGCAATGTGGTCGTTCGTGTGGGAGGAACCCTGAGTACCCGGAGAAAACCACCTGCCCGATCTGGCGACCACCGTACCATCCCACATACTTTCCGGTCCGAGGATCGAACCCGGGTTGCATTGGTGAGAAGCGAGCGCGCTAATCGGACAGCCACAGCTGAGGCTTAACCCCGTCATGTTCCCTTCATGGCTTAAATATTGTATGTATTGTATCGTTCTGTGCATATTCATTAACTATTGATTTGCAATAAAATATGATTAAACAAAAGGAGTGTGCTATGATCTATGATGAAAACAGCTGATGTACTTAATGTCTAAATGTTATGAATTGTTATTACATTACCAATACTTTGTTCTTCAAAGGTGTTAGTAATAGTTAGTAGACACATTTTTTATATCTATATAGCTAACGTTAAACTTGTACAGGAACAAAACTATCTATATATATGTAATATTGTCTCATCATCATATTGTTATGCTATGTTACCTGGGTGAATAACAGAAATGTTCTGATTGGTAATGAAGTCATGTTATAACTTATAATGGTTGCACTGTTGGGTAAGGGCACCTCTTATATTAGTTTATATAAATTTATTTTAGCTCGATGGCGAAATAAGTTCTAAAATGTATATTTATCACCCTCCAGACCTCATTCCTGATGGAATCCATCACCACGAGGGAGAGGAAAGAGGCATGTGGAATATAAATGTCTTGCCTAAGGGCACACTCGTAACGGCTCCAGCGGGGTTTGAATTTCGGGCAGTTCGCACCTGAAGCGAACACGCTACCACTGCGCTATCACGACTTCTTATATTGTAAGTTCAGCTGTTATTGGCGGTGGAGGACTCCGAGTGCCACTCCTAGCAGTATTTATGATACCCGGGTAGAACCACTGACTTTCCGCAAACCAGCTGAATAGCTTCCTCACATGAAAGAATTCGACAGCCCAATTTGGACCCGAACCTACAGCTGTGAGCGGTAAGTGATTTGAAATCAACGACTTTAATCACTCGGTCACGAACATCCCATGCAATCGACTGCCGGTATATACCACGGCATTGACACCGAACCCCTGTAGTCCAGTGGTAACATACTGGAAGTAATCCAGGGATCGCAGGTTCGATCCCCCGTATGACCCGAATACAATTAAGTCTTTCAGATGGGACTTTAAACCGAGGTCTCGTGTCGGTGCTGTACACCGTGCACGTAAAAGAACCAGAGGAGAATCTGGAATGGGTCTATGGCTGTATCATTGCACTATCCTTCAAAAATCTAAAATGACTAATCTCTTCATGGGCAACCGGTCTAATTTATCTCTCATATGGGCAACCGGTAGCGACAATAAATATACAGTCTTTGAAAAAAGCAACACGATGGCAGGGGTTCTGTGTGTTTTATGTTTATTTATCGTCGCTACCGGTTGCCCATATGAGCGAGCGACGATAAATAAACGTACAACACACAGAACCTCTGTCATCTGGTTGCTTTTTTAACTACCCTTTGCGTCTAATATTAAAGTAGCACAGACATAATTATTTAAGTGATGTGTTGATTAAACATGTAAATAAACACCGACACAACGTCATTCTACTCTCATTATGTTCGTGTTAACATGTAAACTTCTCGAGACATGTGAATTAGATTAAAATAAAAGTTAGTTCCAAACGGCGACAGTGGTTGATTACAGTTAGTGTACACAGCATTAAGGAGTTAATAACTTGTTGAGCAAACTTGTCGTCTGCTTATATGCAAAATTGTGAGAAAAGTGTAGGAAATTGTTATATAATTATATGTTTTAGAAATGGGGTCCAGCAAATACAGATTATATCTGGTTAAAATGTTTGTGTCACCCCTATTGAAAGGGCCGTTTCTGGCTTATGACACACCTCTTATGAACATAAATACTTTCTGAATATTATACTTCTGGGTCAGGCTGATAGGCAATCAGTAACCATTATTCAATTAGCTGGGAGCTCACAGCCCCGACCGGCCAATTCAGAATGAACGCATTCGAGATTCGAACTTTCGAGTTGCAGTTCCGTATGTGAGCACAGTAACCACTCGACTACTGAGGTGGTATATGTCGGCTTATATGTAACCACTCGACTACTGAGGTGGTATATGTCGGCTTATATGTAACCACTCGACTACTGAGGTGGTATATGTCGGCTTATATGTAACCACTCGACTACTGAGGTAGTATATGTCGGCTTATATGTAAACACTCGACTACTGAGGTGGTATATGTCGGCTTATATGTAACCACTCGACTACTGAGGTGGTATATGTCGGCTTATATGTAACCACTCGACTACTGAGGTGGTATATGTCGGCTTATATGTAACCACTCGACTACTGAGGTAGTATATGTCGGCTTATATGTAAACACTCGACTACTGAGGTGGTATATGTCGGCTTATATGTAACCACTCGACTACTGAGGTGGTATATGTCGGCTTATATGTAACCACTCGACTACTGAGGTGGTATATGTCGGCTTATATGTAACCACTCGACTACTGAGGTAGTATATGTCGGCGTATATGTAACCACTCGACTACTGAGGTGGTACATGTCGGCTTATATGTAACCACTCGACTACTGAGGTGGTATATGTCGGCGTATATGTAACCACTCGACTACTGAGGTGGTATATGTCGGCTTATATGTAACCACTCGACTACTGAGGTGGTATATGTCGGCGTATATGTAACCACTCGACTACTGAGGTGGTATATGTCGGCATATATGTAACCACTCGACTACTGAGGTGGTATATGTCGGCATATATGTAACCACTCGACTACTGAGGTGGTATATGTCGGCATATATGTAACCACTCGACTACTGAGGTGGAATATGTCGGTTTTATATGTATACGACGGACAGTATGTGCATTTGAAATTAGAAGGCCCTTTTTACCATTATGGGGACGGTGTGTGGCTGTTATATAATTCTGTGTTTTTGTTGAGGGGCTATATATATATAGAAAAGTGTTGCTAAGTATGGTATTCATGTACATGACGGATGTGTACTTCATGTGACCCGAATTAATATCCCTACTATATCACCACAGGAAATGTTATCCATAAGCCACCAAAGATCTCGTACCTCTATCCTAGGACACCCCCCTCTATTAAAAAAAAGACACCAAAGGTCTCGTACCTCTATCCTAGGACTTTTTTTAATAGAGGGGGGTGTCCTAGGATAGAGGTACGAGACCTTTTCAAGCAATTCACACTAAGGGATAGAATCTTTGCTCAAAATGTTCTTTCGTTAAACAATATATGGTGTAACATTGCCCAGCCAATAAACATCTAATTAGAGACATTACTGGTTTTCTAGTATCTCCCTTGATGGATAAAGTCAGATTTATCCCTAAATGTATATTGGTCCTTTTAGTTGGAATCCTTTGTTTTTACTGTTGTCGGCTAAACAGATGTTGCGTTAGGAGAAATGTAATTTTACCAAAATCGTGTTAATTAATTGAACCAATTTTTACAGTAAGGTATCCATTGGACATGCTAAAGGATATCTGTCGAGATTTAATAATTTCATAATTATAAGACGAGAATACGGATGAGAATGGAAAAACATGTGGTGCAAAGGAAACAACGATAGAAACAGAGGAAACCAATTAAGAGAACACTATACTATTAGGGGGTATTCAGGGGCAGTAACTGACTAATGTTTCTTATTACACAGAAACTGTGAATGACGGTAACCCGAAATGCAGGCGTGTATCTGTGTACTGGGTAGAGGTAACCATATCCTATATAGCTGTATCCGACGACTGTGTAAGTTTAGGTCATTTATCTCTTTCGCTTTGTGATTAGAAAATATTAGTAAATGTTTGGCCCACATCAGGTGAAAAGAAACTCCGCTGAATAAACATGAAAACGGTCTATTCTTAAAGGAATGTGTATTTATAAATAACCTCGTAATGAAAATCACGATAACATAATTGAATATGTAGCCATTTATGTGCAACTAAGGTGAGACGATGAGACTATGGCGGTAAATTTGGAAAGTGTTGATAAAATACATTCCATAAACATTTCATCATCGGCATATTGTAGGATTCCTTGCCTACCTCCACTGTTATCTTACGCTGAATATGACGTCAATAGCTGACGTAGTGTCATATCCATAAATTATCTTAGCAACATTATTTTAACTTAATCTCTCGTAGTTACCGTTTTATTTCTAATTATATATTAGAAAGATGAAAATAACTACAACTTGAAACAGAATAAAACAACACCATATAAAAAAAACTATGCAATAAATCATCGTTACTGATAATTCGATAGCAGTTAATAAATATGAGGTATATTTCGTTTAGTTTAATTATATTGTACTGCTCGATTCATTTTACCTATACGTGTATATAATACAAAACATGCCAATTTAAAGAAACTCAAACGGACCGTACTAGCCTGGGAACAGGCGTTGATATATTTTGTCTGGTCAGTCATATAAATATATTTCAATACCGAGATCATTAATTGGGCCGATTTGAGTTTCTGATAATATGTCATTTTGCCAGAAGTAAATTGGTGGAAAATCGACAGACTCGAACCCAGGCTAGGACCGTGCCACAAGTTCTAGCAACATTAGTTACTACACATATACTACTATTAGTAGGTCCATTTTGTTTCCGTGTAGCGGATCGATAATCCAGTTGTAACTGGACTCGAGCTCTTAAGCCAGGGTCGTAGGTGGTATCTCCCACCCCAGCTATAAGGTACTAAAAATGGATTACGTCATAGTGTTACGTATGAAACTTTAAGCCAAGGGTTCATGTAGGTGCAATACTACATCGTGTACCTAACATAACCATAGTGACCGCTGGAAAGGAACTCTGTAACGTTGCACTGTTCTCCAAAACATCATAACTAATCTCTTCAAGGTGTGACGATATAGTGTACAACCGGTAGCGACCATAATTAAACGCAAAGCAAAACCACACAATCAAAGTTTGTGCTCTTGGAAGTCGTGATAGCGCTGTGGTAGCGCGTTCGCTTCAGGTGCGAAAGGCCCGGAGTTCAAGCCCCGCTGGAGCCATTACATATGTGCCCTTAGGCAAGGCACTTAAATTCCACGTTGCCTCGTGGTGATGGATTTAATTTAATAATATTTTATTGCATTTTTTCATGGATTCCATCAGGAATTAGGTCTCGAGAGTGATTACTATAAGATGTAAGAACTTGCTTCGCAATCGAGCCAAGATAAATATGTATAAACTTTAGCTTAATCATGTTTTATTGCAACTCAATAGTTAATGTTATGCACAGAACGATACAATACATAGTATGAAAATGCAAATGGTTTGGGGCCACACGTTTTGACAACATTAGATAACCGACCGCACCAGAAATTTGTATAAAATAACTTTTTGTGTTTCGTTGTATCAGCGTGAAAAGTTGTTATAACGAGTTGCATAGAATGAACAACCTCTGACCAAATTGATGTGCAAGTGTCTGAGTAGACAAGATCACGTCAATAGCTGCTGTCTCCTAGACGCAATCTCAATGTTCTGTCATTTATCATACACATTGATTGCACAAACACTCCGCGTACAAAACGGATTACTTTTACGTACTTCGGTGATCAAGATCAGTTCTTGATATGTTTATCAGTCGGCTGGTCGATCATGATTTGTTATTTATACGAATTGACCATCAAATAAATCGTTAGGATTATTTTTCCGGCAGTAGTCATGATATATACAAACAATTGACTTGTAATCGATAACTCATCTTTTGAATACCATTCGAAATGCCGACAAGTTACCGCAAAGTCAATGAGTAGTCGAGGGTCAGAGTCCACCAGTGGGAATGTGGTCTCGAGAGCGATTACTCTAATGTTGTTAAAAACTTGTTTTGCACTAGAGCTAACTAACATTTATAAGATAAGATAATATATGTTTATTATAGTCTCACTTTACATGATACATATAATTACATAATATAGAAACTTTCATCATGCAAACCTTTCTAAGAAGAAATATGAGAGACTAAAAACTTAGCAATATAATGAAGACAATTTTCTAAGACACAATAAGTACAGTAAAAGCCTTCGCACAGCACTAGTAAAATACTGATAACATCTTAATACTATAACAACTATACTATAACAAAAATATATAACATCTTAATACTCAGTGATGTATTTACAACATTACTATATATACAATATGTTAAAATCTTCAGTTATACAACAATGTTTTTCTTCTATTTAAAATATTAAAACAGGTTTTGGCACTTAAATTTATATAAACTATGAAGACAATTGTATTGTATGCTTTCCATTGATATATAGAAATTTATCAGTGAATTAAAATGTGTTTCAGTGGTTGAAAGCAGTGGCATATTTTATTTCTCGCTGCTCTGCACGTGTGGTACCTAGCCACTGTATATTGAGATGTTGTTAATGCAAACGATTTCGGACCCAGACTGTCAGTGAGGTCCTTTGTGATGTATTTTATGACGTTGTATATGGTGGTCTAAACACGACGGTCTAGCGCCATTTAGCACAAGGTTACAATGTTTTCTATCATAATACCCACTGTTCAGCATAAAATAAAAATAAAATTTTATTTGTTTAAAGCAGCATTACATCGTAAAAAAGGATTTTTTGGGTAAAATATAAATACTAATGTGTGTGTGTTAACAAAAATCGAAATAGTGGTTCAGAAACGATAAAGTTCCAATAAATTTAAACCGTCGTATACGCGAATTTGTTTATCAGCACAGCGCGCATGCGTGAAACAACAGAGGATGTAGAAAACAACGTATATATTTTGAACATGTCGAACCCCTCACGGTGATGTAGAAATGTCCCTAAAAGACTTAGCTAACAGAGGTATGAATCAATATATCAAGTAATTTAATTTAAAAAGACAACGTGGGACAAATGGGGACGATGCATTCCGAATGTAAACAAGTGCAGACGATGCGTTTGTAAACAGGTGCGTCACCGATCGACTCGGAAAGTCCTACTTTAGGTTTCGAGTTTGTTTTATCGCAAAAAACACTGTTTACCAAATGAACATAAGCATACAAAGTATAATGTTAGAATGTGTAACAGCATTGCTACCCATACGTAATTTTTTTTCAAATATCTTTTATTTCATTAGATGTAATGCTGCTTTAAGTGAATGATCGAATATTATCTAACTTATCAACATAAACAACTATTCCAAAGTACATTCGATGAAATGTAATTCGATCATACACTGGATCAAATAAATATCCTGTTAATCTTTATTTCGACCTAGTTACCTAGCATTTTGATTAGTTGACCTAATTATTTAATTCATTTTGTAGACACTATTGGCAGAATGCTTCGCATTTGAGACTGTCCAGAATAGTGTAGCGGTTAGTGCCTCCACCTCTCAAAAGTGAGATGCATGTGTCTGTAATGTTGCTCTCGAGGTAGAGGTAATATATGTACATATTTATCATGTAACCATTGGTTACTGAGGATTTGTTGCTTAAATCTTATCTTTAGTTTGACATAGTGACCTGCTTGATCAGCTTGATGAGTAGAGGTCAATGCCAGAATGCTTGAGGTCAAGTGTCATCAAATTCTACTTAGCAGTTCCATAGGAGATACTGTTAATAATAAAATGTTAACACACCCAAATCTCGCACAAAGGTCATCACACATATCCTGCCAATAACATATCCCACATATCCTGTCATAAACCTACCCCACATATCCAGCCATAAACCTATCCCACATATCCAGTCATAAACCTATCCCACATATCCAGTCATAAACATATCCCACATATCCAGTCATAAACCTATCCCACATATCCTACCATAAACCTATCCCACATATCCAGTCATAAACATATCCCACATATCCAGTCATAAACCTATCCCACATATCCAGTCATAAACATATCCCACATATCCTGCCATAAACATATCCCACATATCCTACCATAAACATATCCCACATATCCTACCATAAACCTATCCCACATATCCTACCATAAACATATCCCACATATCCTACCATAAACATATCCCACATATCCTACCATAAACATATCCCACATATCCTACCATAAACATATCCCACATATCCTACCATAAACCTATCCCACATATCCTACCATAAACATATCCCACATATCCTACCATAAACCTATCCCACATATCCTGCCATAAACATATCCCACATATCCTACCATAAACCTATCCCACATATCCTACCATAAACATATCCCACATATCCTACCATAAACCTATCCCACATATCCTACCATAAACATATCCCACATATCCTACCATAAACCTATCCCACATATCCTACCATAAACATATCCCACATATCCTACCATAAACATATCCCACATATCCTACCATAAGCATATCCCACATATCCTACCATAAACATATCCCATATATCCTACCATAAACATATCCCACATATCATACCATAAACCTATCCCACATATCCTACCATAAACATATCCCACATATCCTGCCATAAACATATCCCACATATCCTGCCATAAAGATATCCCACATATCCTGCCATAAACCTATCCCACATATCCTGCCATAAACCTATCCCACATATCCTGCCATAAACCTATCCCACATATCCTACAACAAACCTATCCCACATATCCTGTCATAAAGATATCCCACATATCCTGCCATAAACCTATCCCACATATCCTGCCATAAACCTATCCCACATATCCTGCCATAAACCTATCCCACATATCCTGCCATAAACCTATCCCACATATCCTACCATAAACATATCCCACATATCCTACCATAAACATATCCCACATATCCTACCATAAACATATCCCACATATCCTACCATAAACATATCCCACATATCCTACCATAAACATATCCCACATATCCTACCATAAACATATCCCACATATCCTACCATAAACATATCCCACATATCCTACCATAAACATATCCCACATATCCTACCATAAACATATCCCACATATCCTACCATAAACCTATCCCACATATCCTACCATAAACATATCCCACATATCCTACCATAAACATATCCCACATATCCTACCATAAACCTATCCCACATATCCAGTCATAAACATATCCCACATATCCTACCATAAACATATCCCACATATCCTACCATAAACATATCCCACATATCCTACCATAAACCTATCCCACATATCTTACCATAAACATATCCCACATATCGTACCATAAACATATCCCACATATCCTACCATAAACATATCCCAAATATCCTACCATAAACATATCCCACATATCCTATCATAAACATATCCCACATATCCTACCATAAACCTATCCCACATATCCTACCATAAACATATCCCACATATCCTACCATAAACATAGCCCACATATCCTACCATAAACATATCCCACATATCATACCATAAACATGTCCCACATATACTACCATAAACATATCCCACATATCCTGCCATAAACATATCCCACATATCATACCATAAACATATCCCGCATATCCTGCCATAAACATATCACACATATCCTATCATAAACATATCCCACATATCCTACCATAAACATATCCCACATATCCTGCCATAAACATATCCCACATATCCTACCATCCTGCCATAAACCTATCCCACATATCCTACCATAAACATATCACACATATCGTACCATAAACATATCCCACATATCCTACCATAAACGTATCCCACATATCCAGTCATAAACATATCCCACATATCCTACCATAAACCTATCCCACATATCCTACCATAAACATATCCCACATATCCTACCATAAACCTATCCTACATATCTTACCATAAACATATCCCACATATCGTACCATAAACATATCCCACATATCCTACCATAAACATATCCCAAATATCCTACCATAAACATATCCCACATATCCTACCATAAACATATCCCACATATCCTACCATAAACCTATCCCACATATCCTACCATAAACATATCCCACCTATCCTACCATAAACATAGCCCACATATCCTACCATAAACATATCCCACATATACCATAAACATGTCCCACATATACTACCATAAACATATCCCACATATCCTGCCATAAACATATCCCACATATCCTGCCATAAACATATCCCACATATCATACCATAAACATATCCCACATATCCTACCATAAACATATCCCACATATCATACCATAAACATATCCCACATATCCTGCCATAAACCTATCCCACATATCCTACCATAAACATATCCCACATATCCTACCATAAACCTATCCCACATATCCTACCATAAACATATCCCACATATCCTACCATAAACATATCCCACATATCCTACCATAAACCTATCCCACATATCCTACCATAAACATATCCCACATATCCTACTATAAACATATCCCACATATCCTACCATAAACCTATCCCACATATCCTACCATAAACATATCCCACATATCCTACCATAAACATATCCCACATATCCTGCCATAAACCTATCCCACATATCATGCCATAAACCTATCCCACATATCCTGCCATAAACCTATCCCACATATCCTACCATAAACCTATCCCACATATCCTGCCATAATGATATCCCACATATCCTGCCATAAACCTATCCCACATATCCTGCCATAAACCTATCCCACATATCCTGCCATAAACCTATCCCACATATCCTGCCATAAACCTATCCCACATATCCTACCATAAACATATCCCACATATCCTATCATAAACATATCCCACATATCCTACCATAAACATATCCCACATATCCTATCATAAACATATCCCACATACCCTGCCATAAACATATCCCACATATCCTACCATAAACATATCCCACATATCCTATCATAAACATATCCCACATATCATGCCATAAACATATCCCACATATCCTACCATAAACCTATCCCACATATCCTGCCATAAACCTATCCCACATATCCTACCATAAACCTATCCCACATATCCTGCCATAAACCTATCCCACATATCCTACCATAAACATATCCCACATATCCTGCCATAAAGATATCCCACATATCCTGCCATAAACCTATCCCACATATCCTGCCATAAACCTATCCCACATATCCTGCCATAAACCTATCCCACATATCCTACCATAAACCTATCCCACATATCCTGCCATAATGATATCCCACATATCCTGCCATAAACCTATCCCACATATCCTGCCATAAACCTATTCCACATATCCTGCCATAAACCTATCCCACATATCCTGCCATAAACCTATCCCACATATCCTACCATAAACATATCCCACATATCATACCATAAACATGTCCCACATATACTACCATAAACATATCCCACATATCCTGCCATAAACATATCCCACATATCATACCATAAACATATCCCGCATATCCTGCCATAAACATATCACACATATCCTATCATAAACATATCCCACATATCCTACCATAAACATATCCCACATATCCTGCCATAAACATATCCCACATATCCTACCATTAAACTATCCCACATATCCTACCATAAACATATCACACATATCGTACCATAAACATATCCCACATATCCTACCATAAACATATCCCACATATCCTATCATAAACATATCCACATATCCTATCATAAACATATCCCACATATCCTGCCATAAACCTATCCCACATATCCTGCCATAAACCTATCCCACATATCCTGCCATAAACCTATCCCACATATCCTACCATAAACATATCCCACATATCCTACCATAAACATATCCCACATATCCTACCATAAACATATCCCACATATCCTACCATAAACATATCCCACATATCCTACCATAAACCTATCCCACATATCCTACCATAAACATATCCCACATATCCTACCATAAACATATCCCACATATCCTACCATAAACATATCCCACATATCCTACCATAAACATATCCCACATATCCTACCATAAACCTATCCCACATATCCTACCATAAACATATCCCACATATCCTACCATAAACATATCCCACATATCCTACCATAAACATATCCCACATATCCTACCATAAACCTATCCCACATATCCAGTCATAAACATATCCCACATATCCTACCATAAACATATCCCACATATCCTACCATAAACATATCCCACATATCCTACCATAAACCTATCCCACATATCTTACCATAAACATATCCCACATATCGTACCATAAACATATCCCACATATCCTACCATAAACATATCCCAAATATCCTACCATAAACATATCCCACATATCCTATCATAAACATATCCCACATATCCTACCATAAACCTATCCCACATATCCTACCATAAACATATCCCACATATCCTACCATAAACATAGCCCACATATCCTACCATAAACATATCCCACATATCATACCATAAACATGTCCCACATATACTACCATAAACATATCCCACATATCCTGCCATAAACATATCCCACATATCATACCATAAACATATCCCGCATATCCTGCCATAAACATATCACACATATCCTATCATAAACATATCCCACATATCCTACCATAAACATATCCCACATATCCTGCCATAAACATATCCCACATATCCTACCATCCTGCCATAAACCTATCCCACATATCCTACCATAAACCTATCCCACATATCCTACCATAAACATATCCCACATATCCTACCATAAACATAGCCCACATATCCTATCATAAACATATCCCACATATCCTACCATAAACATATCCCACATATCCTATCATAAACATATCCCACATACCCTGCCATAAACATATCCCACATATCCTACCATAAACATATCCCACATATCCTATCATAAACATATCCCACATATCATGCCATAAACATATCCCACATATCCTACCATAAACCTATCCCACATATCCTGCCATAAACCTATCCCACATATCCTACCATAAACCTATCCCACATATCCTGCCATAAACCTATCCCACATATCCTACCATAAACATATCCCACATATCCTGCCATAAAGATATCCCACATATCCTGCCATAAACCTATCCCACATATCCTGCCATAAACCTATCCCACATATCCTGCCATAAACCTATCCCACATATCCTACCATAAACCTATCCCACATATCCTGCCATAATGATATCCCACATATCCTGCCATAAACCTATCCCACATATCCTGCCATAAACCTATCCCACATATCCTACCATAAACAATCCCACATATCCTATCATAAACATATCCCACATATCCTACCATAAACATATCCCACATATCCTATCATAAACATATCCCACATATCCTGCCATAAACTATCCCACATATCCTACCATAATCTATCCCACATATCCTGCCATAAACCTATCCCACATATCCTACCATAAACCTATCCCACATATCCTGCCATAAACCTATCCCACATATCCTACCATAAACATATCCCACATATCCTGCCATAAAGATATCCCACATATCCTGCCATAAACCTATCCCACATATCCTGCCATAAACCTATCCCACATATCCTGCCATAAACCTATCCCACATATCCTACCATAAACCTATCCCACATATCCTGCCATAATGATATCCCACATATCCTGCCATAAACCTATCCCACATATCCTGCCATAAACCTATCCCACATATCCTGCCATAAACCTATCCCACATATACTGCCATAAACCTATCCCACATATCCTACC
>CM026400.1:40495922-40535922 GCA_014843695.1 Archivesica marissinica
GTAAATGATAGGTTAGAGACAGTGGGTGAAACAGTGTACATGATAAGTTAGATACAGTGGGGGAAACAGAGTAAATGATAGGTGAGAGGAAGTGGGGGAAACAGTGTAAATGATAGGTTAGAGACAGTGAGGGAAACAGTGTAAATGATAGGTTAGAGGCAGTGGGGGAAACATTGTAAATGATAGGTTAGAGACAGTGGGGGAAACAGTGTAAATGATAGGTTACAGATAGTGGGGAAACAGTGTAAATGATAGGTTAGAGGCAGTGGGGGAAACAGTGAAAATGATAGGTTAGAGGCAGTGGGGGAAACAGTGTAAATGATAGGTTAGAGACAGTATAGGAAAGAGTGTAAATGATAGGTTAAAGACAGTGGGTGAAACAGTGTAAATGATATGTTTGAGACAGTGGGGGAAACAGTGTAAATGATAGGTTATAGACAGTGGGTGAAACAGTGTAAATGATAGGTTAGAGACAGTGGGGGAAACAGTGTAAATGATAGCTTAAGGACAGTGGGAGAAACAGTATAAATGATAGGTTAGAGACAGTGGGGGAAACAGTGTACATGATAGGTGAGAGACAGTGGGTGAAACAGTGTAAATGATAGATTAGAGACAGTGGGTGAAACAGTGTACATGATAGGTGAGAGACAGTGGGTGAAACAGTGTAAATGATAGGTTAGAGAGAGTGGGGGAAACAGTGTAAATGATAGGTTAGAGGCAGTGGGGGAAACAGTGTAAATGATAGGTTAGAGCCAGTGGGTGAAACAGTGTAAATGATAGGTTATAGACAGTGGGTGAAACAGTGTAAATGATAGGTTAGAGACAGTGGGGGAAACAGTGTAAATGATAGGTTAGAGATAGTGGGGGAAAGAGTGTAAATGATAGGTTAGAGAAAGTAGGTGAAACAGTGTAAATGATAGGTTAGAAGCAGTGGGGGAAATAGTGTAAATGATAGGTTAGAGGCAGTATAGGAAACAGTGTAAATGATAGGTTAGAGACAGTATAGGAAACAGTGTTAATGATAGGTTATAGACAGTGGGTGAAACCGTGTAAATGATAGGTTAGAGGCAGTATAGGAAACAGTGTAAATGATAGGTTAGAGACAGTATAGGAAACAGTGTAAATGATAGGTTAGAGACAGTGGGGGAAACATTGTAAATGATAGTATGAGGCAGTAGGTGAAACAGTGTAAATGATAGGTTAGAGACAGTATAGGAAACAGTGTAAATGATAGGTTAGAGACAGTGGGTGAAACAGTGTAAATGATATGTTAGAGACAGTGGGGGAAACAGTGTAAATGGTAGGTTATAGACAGTGGGTGAAACAATGTAAATGATAGGTTAGAGGCAGTGGGGGAAACAGTGTAAATGATAGGTTAGAGACAGTGGGAGAAACCGTATAAATGATAGGTTAGAGACAGTGGGTGAAACAGTGTACATGATAAGTTAGAGACAGAGGGGGAATCAGTGTAAATGATTGGTTTATAGACATTGGGTGAAACAGTGTAAATGATAGGTTAGAGACAGTAGGTGAAATAGTGTAAATGATAGGTTAGAGACAGTGGGTGAAACAGTGTAAATGATAAGTTAGATACAGTGGGGGAAACAGTGTAAATGATAGGTGAGAGGCAGTGGGGGAAATAATGTAAATGATAGGTTAGAGACAGTATAGGAAACAGTGTAAATGATAAGTTAGATACAGTGGGGGAAACAGTGTAAATGATAGGTGAGAGGCAGTAGGGGAAACAGTGTAAATGATAGGTTAGAGACAGTGGGGGAAACAGTGTAAATGATATGTTAGTGACAGTGGGGGAAACAGTGTAAATGATAGGTTTGAGACAGTGGGGAAAACACTGTAAATGATAGGTTAGAGACAGTGGGGGAAACAGTGTAAATGATATGTTAGAGACAGTGGGGGAAACAGTGTAAATGATAGGTTAGAGACAGTGGGGGACACAGTGTAAATGATAGGTTAGAGATAGTGGGGGAAACAGTGTAAATGATAGGTTAGAGGCAGTGGGGGAAACAGTGTAAATGATAGGTTAGAGGCAGTGGGGGAAACAGTGTAAATATTAGGTTAGAGACAGTGGGGGAAACAGTGTAAATGATAGGCTAGAAACAGTGGGGGAAACAGTGTAAATGATAGGTTAGAGATAGTGGGGGAAACAGTGTAAATGATAGTTTAGAGGCAGTGGGGGAAACAGTGTAAATGATAGGTTAGAGGCAGTGGGGGAAACAGTGTAAATGATAGGTTAGAGACAGTGGGGAAAACAGTGTAAATGATATGTTAGAGGCAGTAGGTGAATCAGTGTAAATGATAGGTTAGAGGCAGTGGGGGAAACAGTGTAAATGATAGGTTAGAGGCAGTGGGGGAAACAGTGTAAATGATAGGTTAGAGACAGTGGGGGAAACAGTGTAAATGATAGGTTAGAGACAGTGGGGGAAACAGTGTAAACGATAAGTTAGAGACAGTGGGGGAAACAGTGTAAATGATAGGTTAGCGACAGTGGGGGAAACAGTGTATATGATAGGTTAGAGACAGTGGGGGAAACAGTGTAAATGATAGGTTAGAGACAGTGGGGGAAACAGTGTAAATGATAGGTTAGAGACAGTGGGTTAAACAGTGTAAATGATAGGTTAGAGACAGTAGGTGAAACAGTGTAAATGATAGGTTATAGACAGTGGGTGAAACAGTGTAAATGATAGCTTAGAGACAGTGGGGAAAACAGTGTAAATGACAGGTTAGAGACAGTGGGGGAAACAATGTAAATGATAGGTTAGAGACAGTAGGTGAAACAGTGTAAATGATAGGTTAGAGGCAGTATAGGAAACAGTGTAAATGATAGGTTAGAGACAGTATAGGAAACAGTGTTAATGATAGGTTATAGACAGTGGGTGAAACCGTGTAAATGATAGGTTAGAGGCAGTATAGGAAACAGTGTAAATGATAGGTTATAGACAGTATAGGAAACAGTGTAAATGATAGGTTAGAGACAGTGGGGGAAACAGTGTAAATGATAGGTTAGAGGCAGTAGGTGAAACAGTGTAAATGATAGGTTAGAGACAGTATAGGAAACATTGTAAATGATAGGTTAGAGACAGTGGGTGAAACAGTGTAAATGATAGGTTAGAGACAGTTGGTGAAACAGTGTAAATGATATGTTAGAGGCAGTGGGTGAAACCGTGTAAATGATAGGTTAGAGGCAGTGGGTGACACCGTGTAAATGATAGGTTAGAGGCAGTGGGGGAAACAGTGTAAATGATAGGTTAGAGGCAGTGGAGGAAACAGTGTAAATAATAGGTTAGAGACAGTGGGGGAAACAGTGTAAATGATAGGTTAGAGACAGTGGGGGAAACAGTGTAAATGATTGTTTAGAGATATTGGGGGAAACAGTGTAAATGATAGGTTAGAAACAGTAGGTGAAACAGTGTAAATGATAGGTTATAGACAGTGGGTGAAACAGTGTAAATGATAGATTAGAGACAGTGGGGGAAACAGTGTAAATGACAGGTTAGAGACAGTGGGGGAAAACAGTGTAAATGATAGGTTAGAGACAGTAGGTGAAACAGTGTAAATGATAGGTTAGAGGCAGTGGGTGAAATAGTGTAAATGATAGGTTAGAGGCAGTATAGGAAACAGTGTAAATGATAGGTTAGAGACAGTGGGGGACACAGTGTAAATGATAGGTTAGAGATAGTGGGGGAAACAGTGTAAATGATAGGTTAGAGGCAGTGGGGGAAACAGTGTAAATGATAGGTTAGAGGCAGTGGGGGAAACAGTGTAAATATTAGGTTAGAGACAGTGGGGGAAACAGTGTAAATGATAGGCTAGAAACAGTGGGGGAAACAGTGTAAATGATAGGTTAGAGATAGTGGGGGAAACAGTGTAAATGATAGTTTAGAGGCAGTGGGGGAAACAGTGTAAATGATAGGTTAGAGGCAGTGGGGGAAACAGTGTAAATGATAGGTTAGAGACAGTGGGGAAAACAGTGTAAATGATATGTTAGAGGCAGTAGGTGAATCAGTGTAAATGATAGGTTAGAGGCAGTGGGGGAAACAGTGTAAATGATAGGTTAGAGGCAGTGGGGGAAACAGTGTAAATGATAGGTTAGAGACAGTGGGGGAAACAGTGTAAATGATAGGTTAGAGACAGTGGGGGAAACAGTGTAAACGATAAGTTAGAGACAGTGGGGGAAACAGTGTAAATGATAGGTTAGCGACAGTGGGGGAAACAGTGTATATGATAGGTTAGAGACAGTGGGGGAAACAGTGTAAATGATAGGTTAGAGACAGTGGGGGAAACAGTGTAAATGATAGGTTAGAGACAGTGGGTTAAACAGTGTAAATGATAGGTTAGAGACAGTAGGTGAAACAGTGTAAATGATAGGTTATAGACAGTGGGTGAAACAGTGTAAATGTTAGCTTAGAGACAGTGGGGAAAACAGTGTAAATGACAGGTTAGAGACAGTGGGGGAAACAATGTAAATGATAGGTTAGAGACAGTAGGTGAAACAGTGTAAATGATAGGTTTGAGGCGGTGGGGGAAATAGTGTGAATGATAGGTTAGAGGCAGTATAGGAAACAGTGTAAATGATAGGTTAGAGACAGTATAGGAAACAGTGTTAATGATAGGTTATAGACAGTGGGTGAAACCGTGTAAATGATAGGTTAGAGGCAGTATAGGAAACAGTGTAAATGATAGGTTATAGACAGTATAGGAAACAGTGTAAATGATAGGTTAGAGACAGTGGGGGAAACAGTGTAAATGATAGGTTAGAGGCAGTAGGTGAAACAGTGTAAATGATAGGTTAGAGACAGTATAGGAAACATTGTAAATGATAGGTTAGAGACAGTGGGTGAAACAGTGTAAATGATAGGTTAGAGACAGTTGGTGAAACAGTGTAAATGATATGTTAGAGGCAGTGGGTGAAACCGTGTAAATGATAGGTTAGAGGCAGTGGGTGACACCGTGTAAATGATAGGTTAGAGGCAGTGGGGGAAACAGTGTAAATGATAGGTTAGAGGCAGTGGAGGAAACAGTGTAAATAATAGGTTAGAGACAGTGGGGGAAACAGTGTAAATGATAGGTTAGAGACAGTGGGGGAAACAGTGTAAATGATTGTTTAGAGATATTGGGGGAAACAGTGTAAATGATAGGTTAGAAACAGTAGGAGAAACAGTGTAAATGATAGGTTATAGACAGTGGGTGAAACAGTGTAAATGATAGATTAGAGACAGTGGGGGAAACAGTGTAAATGACAGGTTAGAGACAGTGGGGGAAAACAGTGTAAATGATAGGTTAGAGACAGTAGGTGAAACAGTGTAAATGATAGGTTAGAGGCAGTGGGTGAAATAGTGTAAATGATAGGTTAGAGGCAGTATAGGAAACAGTGTAAATGATAGGTTAGAGACAGTATAGGAAACAGTGTAAATGATAGGTTAGAGGCAGTATAGGAAACAGTGTAAATGATAGGTTAGAGACAGTATAGGAATCAGTGTAAATGATAGGTTAGAGACAGTTGGTGAAACAGTGTAAATGATATGTTAGAGACAGTGGGGGAAACAGTGTAAATGATAGGTTATAGACAGTGGGTGAAACAGTGTAAATGATAGGTTATAGGCAGTGGGGGAAACAGTGTAAATGATAGGTTAGAGACAGTGGGAGAAACAGTATAAATGATAGGTTAGAGACAGTGGGGGAAACAATGTAAATGATAGGTTAGAGACAGTGGGTGAAACAGTGTAAATGATAGGTTAGAGACAGTGGGGGAAACAGTGTACATGACAGGTTAGAGACAGTGGGGGAAAGAGTGTAAATGATAGGTTAGAGAAAGTAGGTGAAACAGTGTAAATGATAGGTTAGAAGCAGTGGGGGAAATAGTGTAAATGATAGGTTAGAGGCAGTATAGGAAACAGTGTAAATGATAGGTTAGAGACAGTATAGGAAACAGTGTAAATGATAGGTTAGAGACAGTGGGGGAAACAGTGTAAATGATAGTATGAGGCAGTAGGTGAAACAGTGTAAATGATAGGTTAGAGACAGTATAGGAAACAGTGTAAATGATAGGTTAGAGACAGTTGGTGAAACAGTGTAAATGATAGGTTAGAGACAGTGGGTGAAACAGTGTAAATGATAGGTTAGAGGTAGTGGGGGAAACAGTGTAAATGATAGGTTAGAGGCAGTGGGGGAAACAGTGTAAATGATATGTTAGAGGCAGTGGGTGAAACCGTGTAAATGATAGGTTAGAGGCAGTGGGGGAAACAGTGTAAATGATAGGTTAGAGACAGTAGGGGAAACCGTGTAAATGATAGGTTTGAGGCAGTGGGGGAAACAGTGTAAATGATAATAAATGACATTACATATATAGTACTGCTTTTGAAATGTAGAACTGAAATACGTTTTAATACGAGAAGTCTGTTTCCATTATTTTTCCAAATAGCCTTCGTTTAAGATTTACATGCAATGGTCGTGAATATCGCTCACATTAGTAACCTGTCAATGGGCCATTTTATTTTTTCAGGGACCATGAATTGGTATTCATATTCTCCAAACGTGTTTTTCTGTCTGCCAGAGAAAATAGCAGTAAGTCCATGCGAATAACTCTCTCAATGTCGATGACTGCCCCCAATTCCCAATGAACATTAATTTCCGTCTAACAGCATTTTATCTCCTGCAATTCACCATTTTTGAAATCAACCGAAGCATTTGATACACAATGTTGCGAAATGAATCCAAATTAATATTGGAAATCTCTAAAGCATTCAATGAATATTTTGTCATTTTGGCAAATATTCACCGTTTATGGATATTGTATCTGTATTAACAGCCATAGAAAATGTCTTCTGGTAATGGCAGCTATTTTGGCATGTCGTATAAAATCGATGTCGTAAAATGCATCAGGAATTAATTTTTCAACCAGGAGGGCGAAAGTAATCAAATGTTCTTGGTAACACACATGTTAGGTCTCACGTCGCTTTAGCCTAACACATTTTTAGATTAGAATTAAATTGAGCAATTATTAAAATAGAAATTTTGTTTTACAATACAACAAATAGTATGTAATGCTTCTTGGGGTTCTGTTTGGACCTATGTTTGAAGACTTCACAATCCTGTACTTAATGCTGGAAATTAGTATCACATCAACATCGTCGCATCATCATCATCATCATCATCATCATCATCATCATCATCATCATCATCATCATCATCATCATCATCATCATCATCATCATCATCATCATCATCATCATCATCATCATCATCATCATCATCATCATCATCATCATCATCATCATCATCATCACCACCACCATCATCATCATCAATCATCATCATCATCTGTCAAATGTTATATTATGTGTTTGTATTTGATGACACATGCTTCTTCATGAGCCTGCTAGTGACGATAGTGGCCATTATTTGACTTAATAATTGCATTTTTAACTTCTGACTCAGTACATACTTATAGAAGACCAACAACTTTGGTTAAATATTTACTATTCCATTAATAAAAAGGGATAAATGACAAAATTGTTTGGCTACCTGACTCCATAACATTTCAAATGTTCACGAATTGAAAAATGAATGGAATTCCTGACAGTTGGTTTAGTAACTCTGGTGAGCGGGTAAGTCTGATACGAACTCACAGTGCGACCAGAGTCCATTCCAAACATGACACGCGCTGCGCAGGCTTAAACATATTTCGAGTTTTAATAAACTCGCGGTTTCTTTGATAGTAACGTATCGTTTCCAAATTTCGATGTTCTTTGCGTAACAGAAAATCTCGCTTATTTGAAAACATTGTCATTGAAGATAAACTGCGAGTTTTGTTTATTCAAGACATCGAGAATTATTAATAATAGGGGACACAATCGCACATATCCGGTTAAAAATGACAACAACACAATAGAATAAATGGAATAGATACAATGAAGGCTCTTATACGGTTTCTTTGATCTGAAGTAATATTTTGATTAGTATGAATTCATTTCCAGTTTTATCGTTTGGTTTATCAACTAAAAATGGAGAAGGGTGGGATCTGTGATAACAACAAATTCTTACATTTATGTCGAGAATATGTTAGGTAATTTCTGTTTCATTTTTCAATCCAACGTATTTATGCCTAATCCCTTTTTTATTATCTAAGCTTCTACATGGACAAAATGTTGCCATGGTACGCATAGCCGACGCCTTTCTAACATTCCAGCCAACGCTCGGTATAGCCTAGCCTGGGAACAGGAACAGCTAGGTATAGCCTAGCCTGTGAACAGGAACAGCTAGGTATAGCCTAGCCTGGGAACAGGTACAGCTCGGTATAGCCTAGCCTGGGAACAGGAACAGCTAGGTATAGCCTAGCCTGGGAACAGGAACAGCTCGGTATAGCTTAGCCTGGGAACAGGAACAGCTCGGAATAGCCTAGCCTGGGAACAGGAACAGCTCGGTATAGCTTAGCCTGGGAACAGGAACAGCTAGGTATAGCCTAGCCTGGGAACATGAACAGGAACAGCTCAGTATAGCTTAGCCTGGGAACAGGAACAGCTAGGTATAGCCTAGCCTGGGAACAGGAACAGCTAGGTATAGCCTAGCCTGGGAACAGGAACAGGAACAGCTCGGTATAGCCTAGCCTGGGAACAGGAACAGCTCGGTATAGCCTAGCCTGGGAACAGGAACAGCTCGGTATTGCCTAGCCTGGGAACAGGAACAGCTAGGTATAGCCTAGCCTGGGAACAGGAACATCTCGGAATAGCCTAGCCTGGGAACAGGAACCGCTAGGTATAGCCTAGCCTGGGAACAGGAACAGCTAGGTATAGCCTAGCCTGGGAACAGGAACAGGAACAGCTAGGCATAGCCTAGCCTGGGAACAGGAACAGCTAGGTATAGCCTAGCCTGGGTACAGGAACAGCTCGGTATAGCCTAGTCTGGGAACAGGAACAGCTAGGTATAGCCTAGCCTGAGAACAGGAACAGCTAGGTATAGCCTAGCCTGGGAACAGGAACAGCTCGGTAAAGCCTAGCCTAGGAACAGCTAGGTATAGCCTAGCCTGGGAACAGGAACAGATAGGTATAGCCTAGCCTGGGAACAGGAACAGCTCGGTATAGCCTAGCCTGTGAACAGGAACAGGAACAGCTAGGTATAGCCTAGCCTGGGAACAGGAACAGCTAGGTATAGCCTAGCCTGGGTACAGGAACAGCTCGGTAAAGCCTAGTCTGGGAACAGGAACAGCTAGGTATAGCCTAGACTGGGAACAGGAACAGCTAGGTATAGCCTAGCCTGGGAACAGGAACAGCTCGGTATAGCCTAGCCTAGGAACAGCTAGGTATAGCCTAGCCTGGGAACAGGAACAGCTCGGTATAGCCTAGCCTGGGAACAGGAACAGCTCGGTATAGCCTAGCCTGGAAACAGGAACAGCTAGGTATAGCCTAGCCTGGGAACAGAAACAGCTAGGTATAGCCTAGCCTGGGAACAGGAACAGATAGGTATAGCCTAGCCTGGGAACAGGACCAGCTCGGTATAGCCTAGCCTGGGAACAGGAACAGCTAGGTATAGCCTAGCCTGGGAACAGGAACAGCTAGGTATAGCCTAGCCTGGGAACAGGTACAGCTCGGTATAGCCTAGCATGGGAACAGGAACAGCTAGGTATAGCCTAGCCTGGGAGCAGGAACAGCTCGGTATCTCGGTATAGCCTAGCCTGGGAACAGGAACAGCTCGTTATAGCCTAGCCTGGGAACAGGTACAGCTAGGTATAGCCTAGCCTGGGAACAGGTATAGCTCGGTATAGCCTAGCCTGGGAACAGGTACAGCTAGGTATAGCCTAGCCTGGGAACAGGAACAGCTCGGTATAGCCTAGCCTGGGAACAGGTACAGCTAGGTATAGCCTAGCCTGGGAACAGGTACAGCTAGGTATAGCCTAGCCTGGGAACAGGTACAGCTAGGTATAGCCTAGCCTGGGAACAGGTACAGCTAGGTATAGCCTAGCCTGGGAACAGGAACAGCTATGTATAGCCTAGCCTGGGAACAGTAGCAGCTCGGTATAGCCTAGCCTGGGAACAGGAACAGCTCGGTATAGCCTAGCCTGGGAACAGGAACAGCTAGGCATAGCCTAGCCTGGGAACAGGAACAGCTCGGTATAGCCTAGCCTGGGAACAGGTACAGCTCGGTATAGCCTAGCCTGGGAACAGGTACAGCTCGGTATAGCCTAGCCTTGGAACAGGAACAGCTCGGTATAGCCTAGCCTGGGAACAGGAACAGCTCGGTATAGCCTAGCCTGAGGAACAGCTCGGTATAGCCTAGCCTGGGAACAGGAACAGCTCGGTATAGCCTAGCCTGGGAACAGGAACGGCTCGGTATAGCCTAGCCTGGGAACAGGTACAGCTAGGTATAGCCTAGCCTAGCCTGGGAACAGGAACAGCTCGGTATAGCTTAGCCTGGGAACAGGAACAGCTAGGTATAGCCTAGCCTGGGAACAGGAACAGGAACAGCTCGGTATAGCCTAGCCTGGGAACAGGAACAGCTCGGTATAGCCTAGCCTGGGAACAGGAACAGCTAGGTATAGCCTAGCCTGAGAACAGGAACAGGAACAGCTCGGTATAGCCTAGCCTGGGAACAGGAACAGCTCGGTATAGCCTAGCCTGGGAACAGGAACAGCTCGGTATAGCTTAGCTTGGGAACAGGAACAGCTAGGTATAGCCTAGCCTGGGAACAGGAACAGTTATGTATAGTCTAGCTTGGGAACAGGAACAGCTCGGTATAGCCTAGCCTGGGAACAGGAACAGCTCGGTATAGCCTAGCCTTGGAACAGGAACAGCTCGGTATTGCCGAGCCTGGGAACAGGAACAGGAAGAGCTAGGTATAGCCTAGCCTGGGAACAGGAACAGCTAGGTATAGCCTAGCCTGGGAACAGATACCGCTAGGTATAGCCTAGCCTGGGAACAGGAACCGCTAGGTATAGCCTAGCCTGGGAACAGGAACAGGAACAGGAACAGCTAGGTATAGCCTAGCCTGGGAACAGGAACAGCTAGGTATAGCCTAGCCTGGGTACAGGAACAGCTCGGTATAGCCTAGTCTGGGAACAGGAACAGCTAGGTATAGCCTAGCCTGGGAACAGGAACAGCTAGGTATAGCCTAGCCTGGGAACAGGTACAGCTCGGTATAGCCTAGCCTGGGAACAGGAACAGCTCGGTATAGCCTAGCCTGGAAACAGGAACAGCTAGGTAGAGCCTAGCCTGGGAACAGGAACAGCTAGGTATAGCCTAGCCTGGGAACAGGAACAGATAGGTATAGCCTAGCCTGGGAACAGGAACAGCTCGGTATAGCCTAGCCTGGGAACAGGAACAGGAACAGCTAGGTATAGCCTAGCCTGGGAAAAGGAAAAGCTAGGTATAGCCTAGCCTGGGTACAGGAACAGCTCGGTATAGCCTAGTCTGGGAACAGGAACAGCTAGGTATAGCCTAGCCTGGGAACAGGAACAGCTAGGTATAGCCTAGCCTGGGAACAGGAACAGCTCGGTATAGCCTAGCCTAGGAACAGCTAGGTATAGCCTAGCCTGGGAACAGGAACAGCTCGGTATAGCCTAGCCTGGGAACAGGAACAGCTCGGTATAGCCTAGCCTGGAAACAGGAACAGCTAGGTATAGCCTAGCCTGGGAACAGGAACAGCTAGGTATAGCCTAGCCTGGGAACAGGAACAGCTCGGTATAGCCTAGCCTGGGAACAGGAACAGTTAGGTATAGCCTAGCCTGGGAACAGGAACAGCTAGGTATAGCCTAGCCTGGGAACAGGTACAGCTCGGTATAGCCTAGCCTGGGAACAGGAACAGCTAGGTATAGCCTAGCCTGGGAACAGGAACAGCTCGGTATAGCCTAGCCTGGGAACAGGAACAGCTCGGTATAGCCTAGCCTGGGAACAGGAACAGCTCGGTATAGCTTAGCCTGGGAACAGGAACAGCTAGGTATAGCCTAGCCTGGGAACAGGAACAGGAACAGCTCGGTATAGCCTAGCCTGGGAACAGGAACAGCTCGGTATAGCCTAGCCTGGGAACAGGAACAGCTAGGTATAGCCTAGCCTGGGAACAGGAACAGGAACAGCTCGGTATAGCCTAGCCTGGGAACAGGAACAGCTCGGTATAGCCTAGCCTGGGAACAGGAACAGCTCGGTATAGCTTAGCCTGGGAACAGGAACAGCTAGGTATAGCCTAGCCTGGGAACAGGAACAGTTATGTATAGTCTAGCTTGGGAACAGGAACAGCTCGGTATAGCCTAGCCTGGGAACAGGAACAGCTCGGTATAGCCTAGCCTGGGAACAGGAACAGCTCGGTATTGCCTAGCCTGGGAACAGGAACAGGAACAGCTAGGTATAGCCTAGCCTGGGAACAGGAACAGCTAGGCATAGCCTAGCCTGGGAACAGATACCGCTAGGTATAGCCTAGCCTGGGAACAGGAACCGCTAGGTATAGCCTAGCCTGGGAACAGGAACAGGAACAGGAACAGCTAGGTATAGCCTAGCCTGGGAACAGGAACAGCTAGGTATAGCCTAGCCTGGGAACAGGAACAGCTAGTATAGCCTAGCCTGGGTACAGGAACAGCTAGGTATAGCCTAGTCTGGGAACAGGAACAGCTAGGTATAGCCTAGCCTGGGAACAGGAACAGCTAGGTATAGCCTAGCCTGGGAACAGGTACAGCTCGGTATAGCCTAGCCTGGGAACAGGAACAGCTCGGTATAGCCTAGCCTGGAAACAGGAACAGCTAGGTATAGCCTAGCCTGGGAACAGGAACAGCTAGGTATAGCCTAGCCTGGGAACAGGAACAGCTAGGTATAGCCTAGCCTGGGAACACGAACAGATAGGTATAGCCTAGCCTGGGAACAGGAACAGCTCGGTATAGCCTAGCCTGGGAACAGGAACAGCTAGGTATAGCCTAGCCTGGGAACAGGAACAGCTAGGTATAGCCTAGCCTGGGAACAGGAACAGCTAGGTATAGCCTAGCCTGGGAACAGGAACAGCTCGGTATAGCCTAGCCTGGGAACAGGAACGGAACAGCTAGGTATAGCCTAGCCTGGGAACAGGAACAGCTAGGTATAGCCTAGCCTGGGAACAGGAACAGCTCGGTATAGCCTAGCCTGGGAACAGGAACAGCTAGGTATAGCCTAGCCTGGGAACAGGAACAGCTAGGTATAGCCTAGCCTGGGAACAGGAACAGCTCGGTATAGCCTAGCCTAGGAACAGCTAGGTATAGCCTAGCCTGGGAACAGGAACAGCTCGGTATAGCCTAGCCTGGGAACAGGAACAGCTCGGTATAGCCTAGCCTGGAAACAGGAACAGCTAGGTATAGCCTAGCCTGGGAACAGGAACAGCTAGGTATAGCCTAGCCTGGGAACAGGAACAGCTAGGTATAGCCTAGCCTGGGAACAGGAACAGCTCGGTATAGCCTAGCCTGGGAACAGGAACAGCTCGGTATAGCCTAGCCTGGGAACAGGAACAGCTCGGTATAGCTTAGCCTGGGAACAGGAACAGCTAGGTATAGCCTAGCCTGGGAACAGGAACAGTTATGTATAGTCTAGCTTGGGAACAGGAACAGCTCGGTATAGCCTAGCCTGGGAACAGGAACAGCTCGGTATAGCCTAGCCTGGGAACAGGAACAGCTCGGTATTGCCTAGCCTGGGAACAGGAACAGGAACAGCTAGGTATAGCCTAGCCTGGGAACAGGAACAGCTAGGTATAGCCTAGCCTGGGAACAGATACCGCTAGGTATAGCCTAGCCTGGGAACAGGAACCGCTAGGTATAGCCTAGCCTGGGAACAGGAACAGGAACAGGAACAGATAGGTATAGCCTAGTCTGGGAACAGGAACAGCTAGGTATAGCCTAGCCTGGGAACAGGAACAGCTAGGTATAGCCTAGCCTGGGAACAGGTACAGCTCGGTATAGCCTAGCCTGGGAACAGGAACAGCTCGGTATAGCCTAGCCTGGAAACAGGAACAGCTAGGTATAGCCTAGCCTGGGAACAGGAACAGCTAGGTATAGCCTAGCCTGGGAACAGGAACAGATAGGTATAGCCTAGCCTGGGAACAGGAACAGCTCGGTATAGCCTAGCCTGGGAACAGGAACAGGAACAGCTAGGTATAGCCTAGCCTGGGAACAGGAACAGCTCGGTATAGCCTAGCCTAGGAACAGCTAGGTATAGCCTAGCCTGGGAACAGGAACAGCTCGGTATAGCCTAGCCTGGGAACAGGAACAGCTCGGTATAGCCTAGCCTGGAAACAGGAACAGCTAGGTATAGCCTAGCCTGGGAACAGGAACAGCTAGGTATAGCCTAGCCTGGGAACAGGAACAGCTCGGTATAGCCTAGCCTGGGAACAGGAACAGTTAGGTATAGCCTAGCCTGGGAACAGGAACAGCTAGGTATAGCCTAGCCTGGGAACAGGTACAGCTCGGTATAGCCTAGCCTGGGAACAGGAACAGCTAGGTATAGCCTAGCCTGGGAACAGGAACAGCTCGGTATAGCCTAGCCTGGGAACAGGAACAGCTCGGTATAGCCTAGCCTGGGAACAGGAACAGCTCGGTATAGCTTAGCCTGGGAACAGGAACAGCTAGGTATAGCCTAGCCTGGGAACAGGAACAGGAACAGCTCGGTATAGCCTAGCCTGGGAACAGGAACAGCTCGGTATAGCCTAGCCTGGGAACAGGAACAGCTAGGTATAGCCTAGCCTGGGAACAGGAACAGGAACAGCTCGGTATAGCCTAGCCTGGGAACAGGAACAGCTCGGTATAGCCTAGCCTGGGAACAGGAACAGCTCGGTATAGCTTAGCCTGGGAACAGGAACAGCTAGGTATAGCCTAGCCTGGGAACAGGAACAGTTATGTATAGTCTAGCTTGGGAACAGGAACAGCTCGGTATAGCCTAGCCTGGGAACAGGAACAGCTCGGTATAGCCTAGCCTGGGAACAGGAACAGCTCGGTATTGCCTAGCCTGGGAACAGGAACAGGAACAGCTAGGTATAGCCTAGCCTGGGAACAGGAACAGCTAGGCATAGCCTAGCCTGGGAACAGATACCGCTAGGTATAGCCTAGCCTGGGAACAGGAACCGCTAGGTATAGCCTAGCCTGGGAACAGGAACAGGAACAGGAACAGCTAGGTATAGCCTAGCCTGGGAACAGGAACAGCTAGGTATAGCCTAGCCTGGGAACAGGAACAGCTAGGTATAGCCTAGCCTGGGTACAGGAACAGCTAGGTATAGCCTAGTCTGGGAACAGGAACAGCTAGGTATAGCCTAGCCTGGGAACAGGAACAGCTAGGTATAGCCTAGCCTGGGAACAGGTACAGCTCGGTATAGCCTAGCCTGGGAACAGGAACAGCTCGGTATAGCCTAGCCTGGAAACAGGAACAGCTAGGTATAGCCTAGCCTGGGAACAGGAACAGCTAGGTATAGCCTAGCCTGGGAACAGGAACAGATAGGTATAGCCTAGCCTGGGAACAGGAACAGCTCGGTATAGCCTAGCCTGGGAACAGGAACAGGAACAGCTAGGTATAGCCTAGCCTGGGAACAGGAACAGCTAGGTATAGCCTAGCCTGGGTACAGGAACAGCTCGGTATAGCCTAGTCTGGGAACAGGAACAGCTAGGTATAGCCTAGCCTGGGAACAGGAACAGCTAGGTATAGCCTAGCCTGGGAACAGGAACAGCTCGGTATAGCCTAGCCTAGGAACAGCTAGGTATAGCCTAGCCTGGGAACAGGAACAGCTCGGTATAGCCTAGCCTGGGAACAGGAACAGCTCGGTATAGCCTAGCCTGGAAACAGGAACAGCTAGGTATAGCCTAGCCTGGGAACAGGAACAGCTAGGTATAGCCTAGCCTGGGAACAGGAACAGATAGGTATAGCCTAGCCTGGGAACAGGAACAGCTCGGTATAGCATAGCCTGGGAACAGGAACAGCTAGGTATAGCCTAGCCTGGGAACAGGAACAGCTAGGTATAGCCTAGCCTGGGAACAGGTACAGCTAGGTATAGCCTAGCCTGGGAACAGGTACAGCTAGGTATAGCCTAGCCTGGGAACAGGTACAGCTCGGTATGGCCTAGCCTGGGAACAGGAACAGCTCAGTATAGCCTGGGAACAGGTACAGCTCGGTATAGCCTAGCCTGGGAACAGGAACAGCTAGGTATAGCCTAGCCTGGGAACAGGAACAGCTCGGTATAGCCTAGCCTGGGAACAGGAACAGTTAGGTATAGCCTAGCCTGGGAACAGGAACAGCTAGGTATAGCCTAGCCTGGGAACAGGTACAGCCAGGTATAGCCTAGCCTGGGAACAGGTACAGCTAGGTATAGCCTAGCCTGGGAACAGGAACAGCTCTTTATAGCCTAGCCTGGGAACAGGTACAGCTAGGTATAGCCTAGCCTGGGAACAGGTATAGCTCGGTATAGCCTAGCCTGGGAACAGGTACAGCTAGGTATAGCCTAGCCTGGGAACAGGTACAGCTAGGTATAGCCTAGCCTGGGAACAGGAACAGCTCGGTATAGCCTAGCCTGGGAACAGTAGCAGCTCGGTATAGCCTAGCCTGGGAACAGGAACAGCTCGGTATAGCCTAGCCTGGGAACAGGAAAAGCTAGGCATAGCCTAGCCTGGGAACAGGAACAGCTCGGTATAGCCTAGCCTGGGAACAGGTACAGCTCGGTATAGCCTAGCCTGGGAACAGGTACAGCTAGGTATAGCATTGGAACAGGAACAGCTCGGTATAGCCTAGCCTGGGAACAGGAACAGCTCGGTATAGCCTAGCCTGGGAACAGGAACAGCTCGGTATAGCCTAGCCTGGGAACAGGAACAGCTCGGTATAGCCTAGCCTGGGAACAGGAACGGCTCGGTATAGTCTAGCCTGGGAACAGGTACAGCTAGGTATAGCCTAGCCTGGGAACAGGAACGGCTCGGTATAGCCTAGCCTGGGAACAGGAAAAGCTAGGCATAGCCTAGCCTGGGAACAGGAACAGCTCGGTATAGCCTAGCCTGGGAACAGGTACAGCTCGGTATAGCCTAGCCTGGGAACAGGTACAGCTCGGTATAGCCTTGGAACAGGAACAGCTCGGTATAGCCTAGCCTGGGAACAGGAACAGCTCGGTATAGCCTAGCCTGGGAACAGGAACAGCTCGGTATAGCCTAGCCTGGGAACAGGAACAGCTCGGTATAGCCTAGCCTGGGAACAGGAACGGCTCGGTATAGCCTAGCCTGGGAACAGGTACAGCTAGGTATAGCCTAGCCTGGGAACAGGAACGGCTCGGTATAGCCTAGCCTGGGAACAGGAACAGCTAGGTATAGCCTAGCCTGGGAACAGGAACAGCTCGGTATAGCCTAGCCTGGGAACAGGAACAGCTCGGTATAGCCTAGCCTGGGAACAGGAACAGCTCGGTATAGCTTAGCCTGGGAACAGGAACGGAACAGACTTTTATTTATATAACGTGTACAATTACATGTATCATATTAGTCTAGCTACATATACACTTTGAATTACTAAATTACCGTGATAAGCAATGACAAATCAATTTGCAAAGGAGAATGAACTTAATTTATATTTTAGTTTCATAGTGTGACATTACAATATTTCAACAATAAAATTCAGGAACAGGCTTTGATATATTTTGCCTGGTCAGTCATATAAATATATTTTTAACACCGATACCATTAATTGAGCCGTATTGAGCTTCTGCCAATATGTCATTTTGCCAAAAACTAAAATGTGAAACATCGACAGACTGGAACCCAGGATAGGTATAGCCTAGCCTGGGAACAGGAACAGCTCTTTATAGCCTAGCCTGGGAACAGGTACAGCTAGGTATAGCCTAGCCTGGGAACAGGTATAGCTCGGTATAGCCTAGCCTGGGAACAGGTACAGCTAGGTATAGCCTAGCCTGGGAACAGGTACAGCTAGGTATAGCCTAGCCTGGGAACAGGAACAGCTCGGTATAGCCTAGCCTGGGAACAGTAGCAGCTCGGTATAGCCTAGCCTGGGAACAGGAACAGCTCGGTATAGCCTAGCCTGGGAACAGGAAAAGCTAGGCATAGCCTAGCCTGGGAACAGGAACAGCTCGGTATAGCCTAGCCTGGGAACAGGTACAGCTCGGTATAGCCTAGCCTGGGAACAGGTACAGCTAGGTATAGCATTGGAACAGGAACAGCTCGGTATAGCCTAGCCTGGGAACAGGAACAGCTCGGTATAGCCTAGCCTGGGAACAGGAACAGCTCGGTATAGCCTAGCCTGGGAACAGGAACAGCTCGGTATAGCCTAGCCTGGGAACAGGAACGGCTCGGTATAGTCTAGCCTGGGAACAGGTACAGCTAGGTATAGCCTAGCCTGGGAACAGGAACGGCTCGGTATAGCCTAGCCTGGGAACAGGAAAAGCTAGGCATAGCCTAGCCTGGGAACAGGAACAGCTCGGTATAGCCTAGCCTGGGAACAGGTACAGCTCGGTATAGCCTAGCCTGGGAACAGGTACAGCTCGGTATAGCCTTGGAACAGGAACAGCTCGGTATAGCCTAGCCTGGGAACAGGAACAGCTCGGTATAGCCTAGCCTGGGAACAGGAACAGCTCGGTATAGCCTAGCCTGGGAACAGGAACAGCTCGGTATAGCCTAGCCTGGGAACAGGAACGGCTCGGTATAGCCTAGCCTGGGAACAGGTACAGCTAGGTATAGCCTAGCCTGGGAACAGGAACGGCTCGGTATAGCCTAGCCTGGGAACAGGAACAGCTAGGTATAGCCTAGCCTGGGAACAGGAACAGCTCGGTATAGCCTAGCCTGGGAACAGGAACAGCTCGGTATAGCCTAGCCTGGGAACAGGAACAGCTCGGTATAGCTTAGCCTGGGAACAGGAACGGAACAGACTTTTATTTATATAACGTGTACAATTACATGTATCATATTAGTCTAGCTACATATACACTTTGAATTACTAAATTACCGTGATAAGCAATGACAAATCAATTTGCAAAGGAGAATGAACTTAATTTATATTTTAGTTTCATAGTGTGACATTACAATATTTCAACAATAAAATTCAGGAACAGGCTTTGATATATTTTGCCTGGTCAGTCATATAAATATATTTTTAACACCGATACCATTAATTGAGCCGTATTGAGCTTCTGCCAATATGTCATTTTGCCAAAAACTAAAATGTGAAACATCGACAGACTGGAACCCAGGATAGGTATAGCCTAGACTGGTAGTTATAGATACAGAGAAACGGACGAGAGGCTGTTCCCAACAACACATCCAGCCATAATACAAGAAAGCTATATACAAGGACAGCTTCTGTATATCCACTATTGTCATGTGGAAGCACTTGATTGTCTCAGGCTGCAGTGAACCAGTCAACCACGGAAGACTTGCAATTGATTGTCTCAGAATGCTGTGAACCAGTCAACCATGGAAGGCTTGCAATTAATTGTGTCAGGCAGCAGTGAACCAATCAACCATGGACGGCTTGCAATCGATTGTCTCAGACTGCAGTGAATCAGTCAACCATGGAAGACTTGCAATTGATTGTCTCAGACTGCATTGAACCAGTCAACCATGGAAGTCGTGATAGCGCAGTGGATGCGCGTTCGCTTCAGGTGCGAAAGGTCCGGAGTTCGAGCCCCACTGGAGCCGTTACGATTGTGCCCTTAGGCAAGGCATTTAAATTCCGCATTGCCTCTTCTCTCTCCCTCGTGGCGATGGATTCCATCAGGAATGAGGTCTCGAGAGTGATTTACATAAGTTGAAATAACTTGTTTCGCAATCGAGCTAAAATAAATTTGTATAAACTAAACTATGGAAGACTTGCAATTGATTGTCTCAGGCTGCAGTGAATCAGTCAACCATGGAAGACTTGCACTTGATTGTCTCAGGCTGCAGTGAACCAGTCAACCATGGAACACTTGCACTTGATTGTCTCAGACTGCAGTGAACTAGTGAACCATGGAAGACTTGCAATCGATTCTGGTGGACTCGATAACGTTTGTGTTTTACGTTTATTTATCGTCGCTATCGGTTGCCCATATGAGCGACGCCTCCTGAAGAGATTAGTAATTTTAGATGTTGGAGGATAGTGCATGATACAGACAGAAACCCATTCCAGAGTCTCATCTGGTTATTTTACGTGCACGGTTTAAAACACCGATACGAGACCTCGGTTTAACGTCCCATCTGAAAGACTGTTTTATTAGGGTCAGACGGGGGGTCAAACCTGCGATCCCTGGATTACCAGTCCAGCGTGTTACCACTGGACTACAGATCCGTCTATGACTCAATAACAGCATAGTATATGTTATGTTATATACACAGATTTGATCATCTTTTAATCACATGTAATTAAACAGAGGTATGTTTTATTCCAAACACTATTACGAGCATACAAATAGATATACATGAAATGTTCCCAACCTAACAAGATATAGACATTTAGATTCTATTAAAATATCTTGTTATGAATTTTGCTAATTTGGCTCCATTTGCTCAGATGTGGTCACGTATAATGCCATGCTTAATGAACATGTCGGTAGTTCTTTAGTCGGCGAATCAACGATGGGTTTTTCGTGTATGCTAACCATGGAACGTAAATGTGCCAATCAGATGTCGCTATAGCAACATAATAACGACATGGAAGCAATGAGGCTACTGGTTACTAGGGAGCGGAACAATACCACTCCATTAACCAGTAATTGTCAGCTTGTAGCCCGGTGTGACCTGCCATTAATGATCTAATTGAAGCAAACGTGTTACGCTCTATTTGTACCAAGGACTTTCAGTGACAATTTAATTAACGTTTTCCCATTAAATCACACAGGATAAATGCGTATTCAAATTAGAAAATATCACAGACGGATCTGTAGCCCAGTGGTTACGCTGGAGTGGTAATCCAGGGATCGCAGACTCGATCCCCCGTCTGATCCTAATAAAATTAACAGTCTTTCAGATGGGACTTTAAACCGAGGTCTCGTGTCGGTGCTTTACATCGTGCACGTAAAAGAACCAGAGAATACTCTGGAATGGGTCTCTGTCTGTATCATTGCACTATCCTTCAAAAATCTAAAATGTCTAATCTCTTCAGGAGGCGTCGCTCACATGGGCAACCGGTAGCGACGATAAATAAACGTAAAACAGACAGAAACATTCACACACCCTCAAATGAAATAAGTGTAGAGACAGTACTCGTGTATGTATAAATCGTTTACATTTATTATATATTATGTCTAAATATTATTACTAAATCCCCTTGCATTAGAAAACATTCTTTGAAATACGTGTTTATTTATATGTTTTAGAAATTACCTCCTTCATGTGGCGAATGCTGTATTATTTATTTTCTTATTTAATGTAAGAACTATATGGATGAACTATACAAAACCATTTGTATACAGTTTCAAATCGTTTAATGCAGTTTGCACAATTTTCCGGTTTAACACTCCAATTTCTCTTTATATACGTATAAAATAAATTTTCGATTAAGAAACGGATTCTCATAATTGAATAATCCCCAATAATTTGTTCACGTGACTAATGACGCGTTAAAAGCGGACTCTGTGTGATGTGGCAGAGACACCTGGCGGCGAACAATACACTTGACATGATACCATTTAAATTAAATTTCCGAATGCTTGTTAATGTAAAATGACTTTTACCACACCGATTTGTGCACCTGACCACAAATAAGTCATATATAGTCATGTAGTGGTTGTACATTTTGAAGGATGAAAGAATATGAAGAACACAGAATTCGGCAGTCAGTGGCCATTGTAGAAAACGAGCATTTTGATGTTCACCGCGTGTAATCCGGAATTACATGAACATGATGCGCAGTGTTATTCTGTATATTATGTAATTCTGATGTGACGCCCTCATATACGTGCAGATTACCACGTGTTCATTATATGAGGGTAACATTTGAAGTTTATTAATATTAATGCATAGTAATACAATAACGCGGGTGATTTCTCACGCTGTGTGTGTGTGTGTGTGTGTGTGTGTGTGTGTTACGTTTATTTATCGTCGCTACCGGTTGCCCATATGAGAGACGCCTCCGGAGGAGATTGGTCATTTTAGATGTTTGAAGGATATTGCAATGATACAGACAGAGACCCATTCCAGAGTCGCCTCTGGTTATTTTACGTGCACGGTGTAAAGCACCGCACGAGACCTCAGTTTAAAGTCCCATCTGAAAGACTGTTAATTTTATTAGGGCCAGACCTGCGATCCATGGATTACCAGTCCAACGTGTTAGTCACTGGACTACACATCCGTCTGTAATATATCCTTACAGATCGTGCATAGCAAAGTGTAGCCAGGGTTCCAGTCTGTCGAGTTTTCACTAATTTACTTCTGGCAAAATGATATTACCAGAAACTCAATACGGCCAATTAATGGTACATTGTATCAGTGTTAATAATATATTTATATGACTGACAAGGCAACATATATCAACGACTGTTCCTAGATTAACCAGAGTGGGCAACATAGACGGGTCAGGGGTCCAGTGGTTAACACATTGGACTGCGAATCCAGAGATCGCCCGTCAGACTCTAATAATATCTCTCAGATGAGATTATAAACCTAGGTGTCATATATATCAGTGCTATACACAGGGCGTGCACGTGATCCAGAACTGCTTCTGGAATTGGGGCGTTTTCTGTACCTTGCACAATCCCCCAACGTTACTAATCATTATAATAACTAATACTTATTCATCTAGAGGCGTTGCCTCCAAAATAACCAGAGACCGTCGATAATTAAACGTATGCAAAAAGAAATGGATACACTCCCTCTCCCTAACATTTCCAAGATGGCCGCTTGACTGGTAATCCAGGGATCGCAGGCTCGATCCCCCGTCTGACCCTAATAAAATTAACAGTCTTTCAGATGGGACGTTAAACCGAGGTCTCGTGTCGGTGCTTTACACCATGCACGTAAAAGAACCAGAGGAGACTCTGGAATGGGTCTCTGTCTGTATCATGCACTATCCTCCGAAATCTAAAATGACTAATCTCTTCAGGAGGCGTCGCTCATATAGGCAACCGGTAGCGACGATAAATAAATGTAAATCACACACATTCCAAGATGGCAGTGTACACAATCTTACAACATACTTACTGGCTTTTCTATCTGTATTATTGTCCATATATGTCGGCTATATGGTTTCGGTATGTCATGTAGTTGGGAGGCTGCTGGCCCCCATTGCTCGGAGTCATTACTAGAGCTATTGTGTATTTGGGATTTTGACAAATATGTCACTACAAAACATCTGTCGTACAGATAGTTGGAATTGTGCAACAGAACCCTAATGCTCACCAGTGGCACAATACACTAAATATCCATCAAAAGTGAACAGCAACTTAAGGGTCATTATTTTGCAATAGTTGCCTAATCCCTCAATCTATCACGCACAATCATCTTCCGCATATTTCAAGCACCTGAATGACATGAAAGACATTAATCGGTCTATGTGAGTAAGACGCTTGGTGTATTAGAGGTCGCAGGTGTCACCAGAATGGACGTAACATATGGTAACTGACTGACAATTGCAAGGTATTTATAATGATTGCAATAACTTAATCAGTAATGATTTGGTTCCATTATTGACTATCTCATTCGTGAAGATGGTCATTTTACAAGACATGTTGTCGTCATGATTGGACCCTTGGACCCTTAAATGAATTGACTACTAGCAGAGAATGGAGACTCTGTGGCGGCTCCTAATGTATGGTGCTATATCACACGGGCGATATACCAATCCAAGCTTACTAAAATCTAAACTTGTAAGTGAAAATGATTGTTGTTCAGGAAGACAATACATGATAAATAAAATCCCAACATGACAATTCAATGTCACGTTATATACAGTATATATACATGTTGTACACCAACGTAATCGCAGGTTCGATCCCCAGTCTGACCCTAATAAAATTAACAGTCTTTCAGCTGGGACTTTAAACAGAGGTCTCGTGTCGATGCTTTACATCGTGCACGTAAAAGAACTAGAGTAGACTCTGGAATGGGTCTCTGTCTGCATCATTGCACTATCCTCCAAAAATCAAAAATGACTAATCTCTTCAGGAGGCGTCGCTCATATGGGCAACAGGTAGCGACGATAAATAAACGCACGCGCGCACACGCGCACACGCGCACACGCACAGTATTGCACATTATATTATTATTGTTTGCAGAAACATAATTGAACACCGTGTTTCAGTTGAATGTGCATGTACACAATTAATACTCATATTCGGTATCAGTTCATTATAATAATAATATTTGTCTTTTCATTATTTATAGGAGAATGAAACATGGTTTGTCGTTCTGGGCGCCATAATGAAACCATAGGCCTACGGCCTGAGTAGTTATTACTATATGTCAGAACTCCAAAAACAATGTTTTATTCGCCATTTTGAAGGATGAAAGAATATGAAGAACACAGAATTCGGCAGTCAGTGGCCATTGTAGAAAACGAGCATTTTGATGTACCGCGTATAATCCGGAATTACATGAACATGGTGCGCAGTGTTATTCTGTATATTATGTAATTCTGATGTGACGCCCTCATATACGTGCAGATTACCACGTGTTCATTATATGAGGGTAACATTTGAAGTTTATTATTATTAATATTAATGCATAGTAATACAATAACGCGGGTGATTTCTCACACTAGATCATGCTGATTCTATTCGGAGGGACGTTTATTTATCGTCGCTACCGGTTGCCCATATGAGCGACGCCTCCTGAAGAGATTAGTTATTTTAGATTTTGGAGGATAGTGCATGATACAAACAGAGACCAATTCCAGAATCTCCTCTAGTTCTTATACGTGCACGGTGCAAAGCACCGATACGAGACCTCGGTCTAACGTCCCACCTGAAAGACTGTTAATATGTATTAGGGTCAGACGGGGGATCGAACCTGCGATCCCTGGATTACCAGTCCAGCGTGTTACCACTGGACTACATATACTAGATATAATTATTCCGGCATTCTGGCTTTATATTGCCACACATATATAACACTAATTAAGAACGACATGTTTATTTGAGTGTTATTTGTGGCTATTCAATTAACAGCAAGTTTGTAATCGAAATACAACCATTATCTTTAGCTCTAGTGAATTTACGGCCCCTTATTTACGAGATCAGCGTTCTGGACTTAAATGAGTTGATACCTGAGGATACCATGCAATTGCCTCATGTCTCATGCCTGCTGTCTGATGTCTGATGCCAAACCCCGTGCAACGTTTTTGTGTGAACCTAGATATGTTTTCATGGGCAGGCTTAGCCGACATAAGCGGTTAACCAGTTCTAAGCAATGTGTGTGTTGTGCCTTGTTCAAAGACACTACATACGTGCTTGTGAACATAGGACACATCGATTCCAAATCAGCTGCTATTTCAATGGACCACGGACTCCATGAGTTGTGATGTACGAGATGATTACTCTTAGTTTGAAGCATGACAGTATTGTTTTCTTATTTTCACTCACCTTAAAGCGACACTATATCGAAATGTTGAGTACATATAAATACATAATATACTATAAATACAACCGCTACTACTTCTTCCGAAATAATTTGAACAATAATTGTCTACCAGTAAACGATGTTTAACTCTCATTAGTTAAAGATTTATAAAGCTCCCAAAAGTTAACGTTTAATAAAGCTCCCAAAAGTTAAAGTTTTATAAAGCTCCCAAAAGTTAAAGTTGCATAAAGCTCCCAAAAGTTAACGTTTTATAAAGCTCCCAAAAGTTAAAGTTTAATAAAGCTCCCAAAAGTTAAAGTTTTATAAAGCTCCCAAAAGTTAAAGTTTCATAAAGCTCCCAAAAGTTAAAGTTTTATAAAGCTCCCAAAAGTTAAAGTTTAATAAAGCTCCCAAAAGTTAAAGTTTTATAAAGCTCCCAAAAGTTAAAGTTTTATAAAGCTCCCAAAAGTTAAAGTTTTATAAAGCTCCCAAAAGTTAACGTTTTTATAAAGCTTCCAAAAGTTAATGTTTTATAAAGCTCTCAAAAGTTAAAGTTTCATAACGCTCCCAATAGCTAAAAGTTGCATAAAGCTCCCAAAAGTTAACGTTTTATAAAGCTCCCAAAAGTTAAAGTTTAATAAAGCTCCCAAAAGTTAAAGTTTCATAAAGCTCCCAAAAGTTAAAGTTTTATAAAGCTCCCAAAAGTTAAAGTTTTATAAAGCTCCCAAAATTTAACGTTTTATAAAGCTCTCAAAAGTTAAAGTTTCATAACGCCCCCAAAAGCTAAAAGTTGCATAAAGCTCCCAAAAGTTAAAGTTTTATAAAGCTCCCAAAAGTAAAAGTTTTATAAAACTCCCAAAAGTAAAAGTTTTATAAAACTCCCAAAAGTTAAAATAGTAATTTTATAAACGGTTAATCAAGGTATGTACCGAAGGTATATGTGTTCATTATGCAATCCTATTATACAATGGTGGTGGGGTAATCGCTTGATGCATCCTATTAGAGATTGGTTAATTCAGAAATAAGTCAGGAATAGTGGTGTACATGTGCAAAGGGTGAGGGTGAAGTATAACAGTAAATATGTAGATAAGGTCTGCGAACGGTCCGGAGTTCGAGCTCCGTTGGGGCAGTTACAATTGTGCCCTTAGGCAAGGCATTTAAATTCCACATTGCCTCTTCTCTATCCCTCGTGGCGATGGATTCCATCAGGAATGAGGTCTCGAGAGTGATTAATATAAGTTGTAAGAACTTGTTTCGCAATCGAGCTAAAATCAATTTGTATAAACTAAATGTGTAGATAACTCTTTGCAATCATTGATCACGTGTCTTATGTTCATCGTATACGATAATGTTTCACGACATTCTGCCAAGGGAGATAATTCAATCGCAAATCTGCTTTCTAATATTTGTATGTCGCATATAAAGGTATAACAATTAAATTTTGAAAAATCTTTGAAATGATCAATATATTTAATTAAATGATATAGAACATGTGTGCACACACATAATTTAAGTCCTGCAAAGATTCTATTTAAAATAATGTTTATCCACAACACATACGCTATAAAGGTAGCTTTGTTGAACATCTACCAATACCAATCCAGAACACGGATAATGAATATTAGACTCCGGTCACTTTTCTTTCCGTTTCGCTGAAACTTAATTTTAATATTTAATGTGTTGAAAGCTGTGTCTGTCATGAAAGGTAGTGAATAGGTTCGCTGAAGGAAACCGTCTAAAGCCCATGTTATTGGACTCGATTCACACCATCCATCAACTGTTGACAACTTTTATTGCAACATTTGCCCCTATTTTTACACTAAACCGCTCCCGTGTTCAGCATCTCTAAATAAGGAACAATCAGGTTTGGGGGACAGGGGTCCTTTTAAATGCTAATTTATCTGGGTAAAATGGTTTTAAGGCAAAACTCTTGAAGACTGTACTCATACCCTCTGACAGCTATAACAATTAATTGAATTTTAATTGTGGCAGACGAGAAATAGTTGTTTGAAATTCGCACGAGTTCATATTTAGATATTCGTAGTCATGGGCTACAAAGAAACAGAACTGTCACAGTAATACCCTTAATAATGTGGCGAACCTCTAGACTCACTCTTTTGGCAAGGTTTAATATTCTGCCAAATGGGAAAATTAAACCATTCTGTGTGGATGATTTGGTTTATACCATTCCTTTATCACATTTAATGAGCATAGTCTGGAAAGTAATAGTGGTGTTTGACCTCTATCGATGGAAACATAGAATTCAATGTCTTGCAGCCATTTTAAATTTATTAAATAATTTGAATACGATTTAAGTAATGGAATGAGCGTTCCACGGACAAGGTACCGAGTACGATTCAGCAAGACAGGCTATTGTGTATGTATCATGTATAACAGGAAATTAGGTCTGAAATAGATATGTGAAGTTCGCTTGCAGATAGTAGTTGGTTATTCAGAAGTGTGTGTGTTTTACGTTTATTTATCGTCGCTACCGGTTGCCCATATGAGCGACGCATCCTGAAGAGATTAGTCATTTTAGATATTTGGAGGATAGTGCAATGATACAGATAAGAGACCCATTCCAGAGTCTCCTCTGGTTCTTTTACATGCACGGTGTACAGCACCGACACGAGACCTCGGTTTAACGTCCCATCTGAAAGACTGTTAATTTTATTAGGGTCAGACGGGGGGTCGAGCCTGCGATCCCTGGATTACCAGTCCAGCGTGTTACCACTGGACTACAGATCCGTCTGTAACGAACACCCTACCGCATCGCAATAAGCTCGAGACAGTACAAGTCTCCCTATATATCATTTCACACGCATTATGATCAAACATTATGTTATCGTTATGTATAGTGTATTTGGAACTGTGTGTGTGGTTTTATGTCCCCGAAGGGAGACATATAGTTTCTCACTGTTCGTGTGTCCATCCGTCCGTCCTAGTCTATATTTCCAGTGCAGGCTGTAACTTCTTCTGCTATGGCTATGAGCTTCGGGTACATTCATCACCTACTGTGATATGTCTTGTTCCTTACTTTCTCTTACGTGACCATACCGTCACCTTAATAAAATAACAACACAAACACAATTAACATTTCAAATTGTTATTTGATTTACCTTTCCGTGAGCACTTGCGAGACGCAACATGAAACCAACATGATACATATAAATTATAACATACTATATTTCAAAGACAATATTAATAGAAATCACCACCACTAACGCATCTCTATAATGCCTCTAGTTTATACTGTAACATTGGTTACATGTATATCATTTTCTATTTCTCAGTTTAATATGTTGATCTGTAATACTACACTGTACCAATCATAGGGTTTTGTTAATATTAAGAAAAATAAAAATTCAACAGTCCGCTCGGTTGGGTCTCGCAAAGCTGAATGACAATACCACGGTAATCCCTGCGCTATAACAATAGCGCGAAAATCATTTACCTGTGACTATCTTACACACAAGAGAAAGTAGTTTTCTTTTAATTCGTGAACTCAAACTCAGAAAACTATATGTATTTTCAGAAGTCTTCAAAGTAATCGTACATGCTGTGTCGTGTATATAGTCAAACCTTGTGTTATTGGTCACCTCCATCAAGCAGCCAACTTGTATTAAGCAGCGAGTTCCCAGGTGTCCAATATGCTGTTTTAATATACATTTAACCTCTATTAAGCAGCCACCTGTGCCAAGCAGCCACTTTCTGTGAGTCCCTTGGCTAGTTACTTAAGACAAGATTGACTGTATGGCGGTAAGACTATAATAACAGTATATGTACGCACATTTATCGAGTTACTGTCATATCTGGAAACATGGAAACATTATTGGGCATTATAAGCTCACACGTTTCGTCTGGCTTGCAGATAACGTTGTGAGGTCCTGATGTTCAAAAAGTAACACGGTGACTAATTCTTCCTCTCACTTGGTCTTCATAAAAGTGGTCTTTAAGCAAAACTAAAATTTTGTTCACTCAATATATGGATACATTAAAATAACTTCCGAATTATTAAACACGAATGGGCGTCAACCGGCACTGTTTGAAAAATGTAGTTGGTGTTTATTCTTACTTAATATACTAGAAATATTAAGTTTGACATAAAAGAGTCTTTGTAATTCAATGAACTTGAGTACGGGATATCTTTTGAGGAGATGAGAAAATACGCGGGTTTCCTTTGATCCTAGCATCACCCTCTTTACAGGGACATTAGTATTCACTGTGAATCCCGGTATGGGCGGCTCACTGTATGTTTGATCTGGGATCAATATGAGGGACATCTACCATGTATTAATCCTATTCCACCCATTCACGGTAGACAGAATTATAATGTAGAATAGTCCTTTTCATTAGCATGCATTTTGTGGATGTAGAAAGTACAAGTTGTTGCAGGTAGAACATTCATAGTATTATAACGATACGCAGTCTGTTCCATTGTGTCCTTTTATGTGGGATTCTTTGGATAAAATTATGCATGCATGTTTAATATTTTCTTTAAAAAAAAGGGAAAAAAAGTGATTTTTTAAAATGTGTTCTCTAGTTTAATAAAAATGTTATTATTCGTTATCTTTATTATTGCTATGGATATTTTTATGCATATTTTGTTATTATATTTCATTTCTGTTTCTTATTTAATTTATTGATATATTATATTCGTACTTAGATTCATCCATAATTCACAACCTGGTACGATATCCATGTACCTTGGTGATATAATTATGACATTACTGAGCATGTCTTTATAACTTGACTTACCCATGGTTAGCTGTGAACATGTAGCTATAAAACAGACAATCTATACTAGAGGACATAGAAAACACACACTTCGGATAAGTGCGTTTTACATGAAAAGACAATAACTATATAAATACATAGTTTTAAACATTTTGGAATATTTTTAGTTGTTCAGTTTGTGTTTTGTAAAAAAGCTGTGATATATCTTTGATGGAATCCTTCGTATTTCGTTTTCATGTAATAATAATCATATATAATGTAGATGTGCGTTTTCTATGTCCTCTAGTATATAATGTAGATGTGCGTTTTCTATGTCCTCTAGTATATAATGTAGATGTGCGTTTTCTATGTCCTCTAGTATATAATGTAGGTGTGCGTTTTCTATGTCCTCTAGTATATAATGTAGGTGTGCGTTTTCTATGTCCTCTAGTATATAATGTAGGTGTGCGTTTTCTATGTCCTCTAGTATATAATGTAGGTGTGCGTTTTCTATGTCCTCTAGTATATAATGTAGGTGTGCGTTTTCTATGTCCTCTAGTATATAATGTAGGTGTGCGTTTTCTATGTCCTCTAGTATATAATGTAGGTGTGCGTTTTCTATGTCCTCTAGTATATAATGTAGGTGTGCGTTTTCTATGTCCTCTAGTATATAATGTAGGTGTGCGTTTTCTATGTCCTCTAGTATATAATGTAGGTGTGCGTTTTCTATGTCCTCTAGTATATAATGTAGGTGTGCGTTTTCTATGTCCTCTAGTATATAATGTAGGTGTGCGTTTTCTATGTCCTCTAGTATATAATGTAGGTGTGCGTTTTCTATGTCCTCTAGTATATAATGTAGGTGTGCGTTTTCTATATCATCTAGTATATAATGTAGGTGTGCGTTTTCTATGTCCTCTAGTATATAATGTAGGTGTGCGTTTTCTATGTCCTCTAGTATATAATGTAGGTGTGCGTTTTCTATGTCCTCTAGTATATAATGTAGGTGTGCGTTTTCTATGTCCTCTAGTATATAATGTAGGTGTGCGTTTTCTATGTCCTCTAGTATATAATGTAGGTGTGCGTTTTCTATGTCCTCTAGTATATAATGTAGGTGTGCGTTTTCTATGTCCTCTAGTATATAATGTAGGTGTGCGTTTTCTATATCATCTAGTATATAATGTAGGTGTGCGTTTTCTATGTCATCTAGTATATAATGTAGGTGTGCGTTTTCTATGTCCTCTAGTATATAATGTAGGTGTGCGTTTTCTATGTCCTCTAGTATATAATGTAGGTGTGCGTTTTCTATGTCCTCTAGTATATAATGTAGGTGTGCGTTTTCTATGTCCTCTAGTATATACATATATAATGTAGGTGTGCGTTTTCTAAGTCCTCTAGTATATAATGTATGTGTGCGTTTTCTATGTCCTCTAGTATATAATGTAGGTGTGCGTTTTCTATGTCCTCTAGTATATAATGTAGGTGTGCGTTTTCTATATCCTCTAGTATATAATGTAGGTGTGCGTTTTCTATGTCCTCTAGTATATAATGTAGGTGTGCGTTTTCTATGTCCTCTATTATATAATGTATGTGTGCGTTTTCTATGCCCTCTAGTATATAATGTATGTGTGAGTTTTCTATGTCCTCTAGTATATAATATAGGCGCGCGTTTTCTATGTCCTCTAGTATATAATGTAGGCGCGCGTTTTCTATGTCCTCTAGTATATAATGTAGGCGCACGTTTTCTATGTCCTCTAGTATATAATGTAGGCGCGCGTTTTCTATATCCTCTAGTATATAATGTAGGTGTGCGTTTTCTATGTCCTCTAGTATATAATGTAGGTCTGCGTTTTCTATGTCCTCTAGTATATAATATAGGTGTGCGTTTTCTATGTCCTCTAGTATATAATGTCGGTCTGCGTTTTCTATGTCCTCTAGTATATAATATAGGTGTGCGTTTTCTATGTCCTCTAGTATACAATGCTCTCGTTTCTTACGGATGTTGATGGCTAACCGCTGGAGCCTGCCTAGGAAATGGGTTGTTAGGTAAACTATATAGGCGATATAGCCAGACATGGTGCTTATGAAGGCATAAAACAACCCGAAACAAATAAACAAGTAACTTGGCTCTCTCCACAACCCCAACACGTTTGCGCTAATAGCACTTAGTGCATTAAACCGATGACAGGTTTAGTATAATAACAATTTAGAAAATAGACTGTTTTATAATTATCTAACTACCAACACACTACACAAAGCAATGTTGTGAATTGTAATTAAATAGATATAAACGAAGTTTCGAACCCATAGCAACATGGTAACACTACCTACCCATTACAAACCGGACCTTTCGATCACTGTATAGACGGATATGTAGTCCCGTGGTTACAACGCTGGACTGGTAATCGAGGGATCACAGGTTCGATCCCCCGTCTGATCCTAATAAAATTAACAGTCTTTCAGATGATACTTTTTACACAGTGCACGTAAAAGAACCAGAGGAGACTCTTGAATGGGTCTCTGTCTATTTCATTGCACCAGCCTCTAAGAATCTAAAATGACTATATGACTAATTTCTTGAAGAGGAGTCGCTCATATGGGTAACCGGGTAAACGTAAAACACACACTAATGCACCTTACTTACACAGGAACTGAAGGTTGCACCTTACTTACACAGGAACTGAAGGTTGCACCTTACTTACACAGGAACTGAAGGTTGCACCTTACTTACATAGGAACTGAATGTTGCACCTTACTTACACAGGAACTGAAGGTTGCACCTTACTTACACAGGAACTGAAGGTTGCACCTTACTTACATAGGAACTGAAGGTTGCACCTTACTTACATAGGAACTGAAGGTTGCACCGTACTTACACAGGAACTGAAGGTTGCACCTTACTTACATAGGAACTGAAGGTTGCACCGTACATACATAGGAACTGAAGGTTGCACCTTACTTACATAGGAACTGAAGGTTGCACCTTACTTACATAGGAACTGAAGGTTGCACCTTACTTACATAGGAACTGAAGGTTGCACCTTACTTACACAGGAACTGAAGGTTGCACCGTACTTACACAGGAACTGAAAGTTGCACCTTACTTACACAGGAACTGAAGGTTGCACCTTACTTACATAGGAACTGAAGGTTGCACCTTATTTACATAGGAACTGAAGGTTGCACCTTACTTACACAGGAACTGAAGGTTGCACCGTACTTACATAGGAACTGAAGGTTGCACCTTACTTGCACAGGAACTGAATGCTGCACCTTACTTACACAGGAACTGAAGGTTGCACCTTACTTACATAGGAACTGAAGGTTGCACCTTACTTACACAGGAACTGAAGGTTGCACCGTACTTACACAGGAACTGAAGGTTGCACCGTACTTACATAGGAACTGAAGGTTGCACCTTACTTACATAGGAACTGAAGGTTGCACCTTACTTACATAGGAACTGAAGGTTGCACCTTACTTACACAGGAACTGAAGGTTGCACGGTACTTACACAGGAACTGAAAGTTGCACCTTACTTACACAGGAACTGAAGGTTGCACCTTACTTACATAGGAACTGAAGGTTGCACCTTATTTACATAGGAACTGAAGGTTGCACCTTACTTACATAGGAACTGAAGGTTGCACCTTACTTACACAGGAACTGAAGGTTGCACCGTACTTACACAGGAACTGAAGGTTGCACCTTACTTACACAGGAACTGAAGGTTGCACCTTACTTACATAGGAACTGAAGGTTGCACCTTATTTACATAGGAACTGAAGGTTGCACCTTACTTACACAGGAACTGAAGGTTGCACCGTATTTACATAGGAACTGAAGGTTGCACCTTACTTACATAGGAACTGAAGGTTGCACCGTACTTACATAGGAACTGAAGGTTGCACCTTACTTGCACATGAACTGAATGCTGCACCTTACTTGCACAGGAACTGAAGGTTGCACCTTACTTACACAGGAACTGAAGGTTGCACCGTACTTACACAGGAACTGAAGGTTGCACCGTACTTACACAGGAACTGAAGGTTGCACCTTACTTACACAGGAACTGAAGGTTGCACCTTACTTACACAGGAACTGAAGGTTGCACCTTACTTACACAGGAACTGAAGGTTGCACCTTACTTACACATGAACTGAAGGTTGCACCTTACTTACACAGGAACTGAAGGTTGCACCTTACTTACACAGGAACTGAAGGTTGCACCTTACTTATACAGGAACTGATGGTTGCACCTTACTTACACAGAAACTGAAGGTTGCACCTTACTTACATAGGAACTGAAGGTTGCACCGTACATACATAGGAACTGAAGGTTGCACCTTACTTACATAGGAACTGAAGGTTGCACCTTACTTACATAGGAACTGAAGGTTGCACCTTACTTACATAGGCACTGAAGGTTGCACCGTACTTACACGGGAACTGAAGGAACTGAAGGTTGCACCTTACTTACACAGGAACTGAAGGTTGCACCTTACTTACACAGGAACTGAAGGTTGTACCTTACTTACACAGGAACTGAAGGTTGCACCTTACTTACACAGGAACTGAAGGTTGCACCTTACTTATACAGGAACTGATGGTTGCACCTTACTTACACAGAAACTGAAGGTTGCACCTTACTTACATAGGAACTGAAGGTTGCACCGTACATACATAGGAACTGAAGGTTGCACCTTACTTACATAGGAACTGAAGGTTGCACCTTACTTACATAGGAACTGAAGGTTGCACCTTACTTACATAGGAACTGAAGGTTGCACATTACTTACACAGGAACTGAAGGTTGCACCGTACTTACACAGGAACTGAAAGTTGCACCTTACTTACACAGGAACTGAAGGTTGCACCTTACTTACATAGGAACTGAAGGTTGCACCTTATTTACATAGGAACTGAAGGTTGCACCTTACTTACACAGGAACTGAAGGTTGCACCGTACTTACATAGGAACTGAAGGTTGCACCTTACTTGCACAGGAACTGAATGCTGCACCTTACTTACACAGGAACTGAAGGTTGCACCTTACTTACATAGGAACTGAAGGTTGCACCTTACTTACACAGGAACTGAAGGTTGCACCGTACTTACACAGGAACTGAAGGTTGCACCGTACTTACATAGGAACTGAAGGTTGCACCTTACTTACATAGGAACTGAAGGTTGCACCTTACTTACATAGGAACTGAAGGTTGCACCTTACTTACATAGGAACTGAAGGTTGCACCTTACTTACACAGGAACTGAAGGTTGCACCGTACTTACACAGGAACTGAAAGTTGCACCTTACTTACACAGGAACTGAAGGTTGCACCTTACTTACATAGGAACTGAAGGTTGCACCTTATTTACATAGGAACTGAAGGTTGCACCTTACTTACATAGGAACTGAAGGTTGCACCTTACTTACACAGGAACTGAAGGTTGCACCGTACTTACACAGGAACTGAAAGTTGCACCTTACTTACACAGGAACTGAAGGTTGCACCTTACTTACATAGGAACTGAAGGTTGCACCTTATTTACATAGGAACTGAAGGTTGCACCTTACTTACACAGGAACTGAAGGTTGCACCGTATTTACATAGGAACTGAAGGTTGCACCTTACTTACATAGGAACTGAAGGTTGCACCGTACTTACATAGGAACTGAAGGTTGCACCTTACTTGCACAGGAACTGAATGCTGCACCTTACTTACACAGGAACTGAAGGTTGCACCGTACTTACATAGGAACTGAAGGTTGCACCTTACTTGCACAGGAACTGAAGGTTGCACCTTACTTACACAGGAACTGAAGGTTGCACCTTACTTACACAGGAACTGAAGGTTGCACCGTACTTACACAGGAACTGAATGTTGCACCTTACTTACACAGGAACTGAAGGTTGCACCTTACTTACACAGGAACTGAAGGTTGCACCTTACTTACACAGGAACTGAAGGTTGCACCTTACTTACACAGGAACTGAAGGTTGCACCGTACTTACACAGGAACTGAATGTTGCACCTTACTTACACAGGAACTGAAGGTTGCACCTTACTTACATAGGCACTGAAGGTTGCACCGTACTTACACGGGAACTGAAGGAACTGAAGGTTGCACCTTACTTACACAGGAACTGAAGGTTGCACCTTACTTACACAGGAACTGAAGGTTGTACCTTACTTACACAGGAACTGAAGGTTGAACTTTACTTACACAGGAACTGAAGGTTGCACCTTACTTATACAGGAACTGATGGTTGCACCTTACGTACACAGGAACTGAAGGTTGCACCTTACTTACATAGGAACTGAAGGTTGCACCTTACTTACATAGGAACTGAAGGTTGCACCTTACTTACATAGGAACTGAAGGTTGCACCTTACTTACACAGGAACTGAAGGTTGCACCTTACTTACATAGGAACTGAAGGTTGCACCTTACTTACACAGGAACTGAAGGTTGCACCTTACTTACATAGGAACTGAAGGTTGCACCTTACTTACATAGGAACTGAAGGTTGCACCTTACTTGCACAGGAACTGCAGGTTGCACCTTACTTACACAGGAACTGAAGGTTGCACCTTACTTACACGGGAACTGAAGGATGCACCTTACCTACACAGGAACTGAAATGATTTGTCATCATGTTTTTCTACATTCTGTACAGATGTCGATAACTGTTGACCTCGGGTGTATTCTTGAGCCTGACAAGATGATTTACATGTCTTCTTTCCTGCAAGACATCTGTAAATTGACCGTAATCTATCTCTTTTCATTGGTTGTTTGAATAAGAGGAATGAACCCTTCAGATTTCATTAAGAGTCCGCATTCCGGGACGAAATATATTCTGGAACATGTCGTCTGCGACAAGATGATAAATGGTATCATTTTATATAAACAATGTATTTCCCAATCTTAGAGTGCCTTGTAGGAAATATGAAGTACTATTCTGATATAAATTAACAGTAGCATTCGTTTTCCGTGCACCATTATGCAAAGCTGATTTTGTCCGTATGTGTTTTTTCACGCACGTTCTTATGCTACATAAACAGCATATATCATTTAATCGTTGATTGGTTATTATCAACGGATACTGTATAGGGAATATAACCATAAACTCTTTGTGGTTTATAGGAACGACATTTAAAAACAATTTACTCCAGTTGCTTCCCCTAGATATTTTACGTCCTTTTCAAAACTAACAACCAATCATATGATTGGAATATAGGTCATGTTTTAATGTTTCGTATGGATGTTACCAACTAATGATATGCAGCTGATATGCGCACTCGATGCTACGGACATGCGCACTCGATGTTACGGACATGCATGCCCATTCGCAGTGTTAGGCAGCCATCGCTGTGAGAAAGAGCGCGTCTTACAGTTTACGCTGTTCCAAGGATGATCTATTTACCTGTTCCGGCACACAGTATGTTGCACATTCTGGAGTAAAATATTTTATATGCAATGTTCTATATTTTTCTTTGTGTCATTGAAAAGAATAATTAATGTAAATATAAGTAATGAATCGCGTTCGGCCTCCACATACATTAACCACGCCTAATGTAGTTCATACCTCGATGGAAGCTATTAACCCGCGATTCATTGATGTAGGAAGACCCGCTGATGCCCCTCCTAGCAGTATCCCATGCACGGGCGGGTACTCTGGTAGAACCACCTACCTTTAACAAACCAGATGGATATGAATTTGCTTGCTGATATACAGCCACTATAAAATGTAACTTTAAATTAGGACACACACTCCAATCAATGACATTTCGTCTTCCAAAATACCTTTTGGAAATGCATATAAATATTTCTAAAATCAACAATGAAATTAAAACATACACACCCATGGCTACATATAGATGCTCGCGATGTTAGTCAGGGGGCAGAGCATAATAGAGCATTAATTGGTGTACCCGCCATTATTTGGCAAACACAATCGTGGACACCTTACCACATACCTAAGTCAACCATTGAAATTAGCTACCCTATGTTATTTTCCTATATGTCCCTTTTTCACCTGACACCCGCTTGTCATTAACACCAGCCGAGATGAACACATATATCTTCAAAATAGGTGTCTGAATCATGCAGTATTTTAATGCAACCTGTTGTTGTGGCAAAGATCCACTAAATCTTCTATGCTAGCCTTATTTTCGTTCTCGATGATTCGGCGGAGGAGGAAGAGGACCGAATTTAGTCATAGACAAATCTCACCGAATTTAGTCATAGATCAATCTCACCGAATTTAGTCTTAGATCAATCTCACCGAAATTAGTCATAGACCAATCTCGCCGAATTTAGTCTTAGATCAATCTCACCGAATTTAGTCATATAGAAATTTCACCGAATTTAGTCATATACCAATCTCGCCGAATTTAGTCATAGGCCTATCTCATCGAATTTAGCCATATATCAATCTCACAGAAATTAGTCAGAGACCAATCGCACCGAATTTAGCCATATACCAATCTCGCCGAATGTAGTCATATACCAATCTCACCGAATTTAGTCATATACCAATCTCGCCGAATTTAGCCATATACCAATCTCGCCGAATTTAGTAATAGACCAATCTCACCTAATTTAGTAAAATACCAATCTCGACGAATTTAGTTATATACCAATCTCACACAATCGGAGTCAAATTATGCACACACGTACCAACATTGCTGCATGTCAGACGTGTTCCTTGCTCAATGATTAACTACGTAAGCCTCGATCGCAAGGCAAACGTCAAACGACTGCATCACATACTATCCTGCAAATATTAGTCATTGCAAACTGTGGACACACACAACAATTCATTATCAGTTAGATCGGAATATGTATCTTTAAATAGTTCAGATTTCTCGGAGATTTGTCATCACAGCATACCTAGCAACATCCGTTCATAGGTCCTACGGCGCGCGACGGAGATTTCCCTGTGAGTTTCATATTGTCATTATTACATTGTTTTGACATGAAGTTGACCAGTTATCATCGTACATACAAATAGTTCTCTCTTTTACATAGATTATTTTGTTTATTTATCTCATTTAACATGTGGTCCAGTGCCGCGGTTTCCCGCAGCATCTCGAACAGCAAACATACCATGCGCAGACGACATTCCTCGTCCTGGTAATGGAGTCATGGAACATGCTTTAGAATCACATGATATACCAGAGGACAATGATATTAATATATTCAGAATTACTACTTACATTTATTTGAACATAGCTATGCCTCAACTTGACACCATTGATGATGAAATTTAATGTACAGATGGAACAATGCACTTTGCAATATGGCTGCCGTATACCATACTGTTAACTTAATACACTGCTGCAGTATACATTAAACGATGTTCCCCGTGTGTATAATGGCATTTAAATAACGCAGACAAACGGCCGAAACGGGATTTACGAATATACATGACAGTACTTTGAAAGGTGATTCTGAATTACAAACATACACATATGATATGGACATACATCATATGACCGTCATCTCGACTGACGAACATGACAAAAGAAGGCGATTTGATCTGGACTCACATATATAAGAATGTGATCTGGACGTACGTATACATGTATCGAAAAGTGATCTGGACACACAGACAGGGGAAGGTGATCTGGACATACATACATAGAGAGGCAATCTGGACATACATACATAGGAAGGCGATCTGGACACACATACATAGGAAGGCGATCTGGACATACATACATAGGAAGGTGATCTGGACATACATACATAGGAAGGCGATCTGGACATACATACATAGGAAGGCGATCTGGACATACATACATAGGAAGGTGATCTGGACA